>CM029134.1:18922559-19462559 GCA_016859345.1 Istiophorus platypterus | reverse complement strand
TGCGTGCGTGCGTGTGTTCTTCCACACCTAAACATATACTGCAGGCAAGGAGACAGGTCACCATGAAAACAAGCCAGTCAGGTTCTTGGTTGAAGTGTCAGTGATGCATGGCGGAAAAAGCAAAAGAAAGAGTTGCATAGAAAAGAAAGAAAATGAGAAATGAAAAACAAGGGGAGGAAAAGAAAATACACAAAACAGAAGCTGAAGTAGATATTAAGTTCTCTAAGAGAGCCAGACTTCACTTTTAGTTTAGTCTCCTATTTATCACTATCCCTATTTCTGTTGAAACATTATATTTGCTTACAAATATTTACACTTAATTTGAACTTGCCTCCGACTTCATTAGGATCGATTTCCTGAACATATCTTAATGCTTAATTGCTAAAGTGCAAGATCCTCCATCCCTCTACCTGCCTAGATTAGTTCAACATGTCCCACGGTGATAACAGGCATGGGGAAGTGCTGTTGTGTCACTTAGTTAACCCCTGAGACAAATGGCTCCCCTCTGGAGCACACTGAATTACACACCTCATGAAGCATATTAGGAGCCAGACACAGTGCTTTTCTTCTAGAGATGATCTGTACTGCAGAAATGGTTGGGGGGAGAGGGAGAGGAGGTGGCTGAGTTATGGCATCACCAACAGCCATTTTTACAGCACGTCAGCATCAGCATGAGACAGAGAGAGCAGAGAGAGGAGGGGCAAGGAATAAAGAAATGAGGCAAAAGATATGTAGCACAATGTGTAACAAATGGCTGGAAAAAATCAACCAACTAGAACTACTGAGGAAAATAAAACCACACAGTTCTAAAGTTATCCATGTTGAATTTGACAAGGGAAACAACTCTTTACCTCATTTGTGGCTAATGTAGGAAAATTATTAGAAAATATAACAGAATTGTCCCTCGGAGGCTTCGTTGCTTTTAGCTAATCGCTTAGACAATCTTTATCACTACAGTAATAATATTTAGATGCTACAGGGATTACTTAAAAGTTGTGTTATAATTGCTTTCCTTGTTTTTTTTTTTATGGGCTGAGGGTGATTTTGTGTTTAATTGCTCCAAAGTGACAAATAATGCCTGTTACGATATGATGAAAGTGTGAGATCATTAAATTACTACGGCAACCAGCTGTATGTGTTTATTCGTTCGTTTTCGCAGTTACAAATTTATGCCATGAGGCTTCAAGAGGCCAAGCAGTTATTTACACAAATTCACTTCCACAGCCATTCCTGGATTTGAGGGTAATTATGTGAGAGCAAAATGGTTTTATTTCATTTAATCCGGTCAGTGCAACAATTTACACTGGTAATATTTGTAGCTGTGTAATCTGCACAGTAAAACAGCTTGAAGAGCTCAAATGAGTCTGAAATGCAAAAAAGCAAGCGGAGGCAATAATAGAAACAAGAATCATTGCAGGGGACGATATTTTCTCTAAAATGAAAATTGATGTTTTGTGAAGAGATACAGCTTAATTTTTATATCATTATCTATATTTTGAAACATCATATGGAGGAAAATGCTGAGATAAGGAGTCTAAATGCCCCCAGCATAACAGATAAATGTTTGAATAATTGTAAAACTGCCCATAAGATTTTCTGTGTTTTAGCTGATTTTCACAATGAATCATTAATTTAACTCTTAACAATCTATATCAGGGAATTTTATCTCACTACATGAGTCAAATTTATAGCTGTTGGGTCTAAAAAACTTCCGCTATCAGCCTTGAAAAGATTGCAGCTAATATTCATGCATTTGCAGAATGTAAACAATTGCTCCTAAGGTTATTAGAATCCCCACATTTCCAGAGTATATGGTGACCTGACTTTGGTGTCCTCAGTGGTAGCTAAACCAGTAATCATAAGGTCATGATGGGAGTTGATGAAATATTGCACCAGCAACTAAATCATTTCTGATTTCATTCAGAATTTTCTGCTCAGTCTGGATTTAACTGAGGATTTGTGTCATTGTTTCATTGTATAGAACAGGGATTACCAGCCAAGAGTATATGGGGTAAACATGGGGTACCAGGGGGTACTTTAGAAGATTGTGGAGTAGATAATGTGTGTGTTTGTGTGTGTGTGTGTGTATCTTTATCTATCTCTCTCTCTGTCTCTCCCTCCATATATATACATATATATAAATATGTATATATATATATAAATATATATATATATATATATATATATATATATATATATATATATATATATATATATATATATATATATATATACACACACATATGTATGTGTGTTTGTTTGTGTGTGTGTGTGTGTGTGTAGACATTGTATATGTTGGTGTGTTTAGAACATTTTTTGTCACAATAACCAGGAGGCTAAAAAACTACAATAGGCTGCCCATTACTTACCTCCCAACAACCTTGAAGCTGCATATTGCCACTAAGGTTACATGAAAATTAGTTAACAAATGAGCAGAGAAGTAGAAATAGTATAAAGTAAAGTCTAAACATTTTGAATTTATAGATGAAGATTATAGATAAACAGTTGAATTATCTGAGATGTAGGGGCGTATCTGACAAAAAGATTAGATTGGCTTTTTTATTGATTAAAAAGTAAAATAAACAAGATAATGAAGAGCTGGTCAGAGCACAAGAGAGAATTACAGGCTATTGTCAGATTTCTGTCCATATTTACTGGTCAGCTGTCAATCTGATTATCCATAAATCCTTACGGTAATCTCTTTGCTATTGCATATCAACATGCACTGCTCTTTATCCCCCCCCCCAGCACCACCACCACACACTCACACTCTGTTGATCCATGTAAATGTGCGCAGCAATGATTCCAGTCCCCTGGCTCCCGGGGAGATGAGATGGAGCACCGAGGAATCAACATGCTGCAGTTTTGTAATGTTTCCGTGCGGCTGACTCCAGACACCTTAAGTCATGTAAATAATGAATCAGATGATCCATGCGCACAGGAGATCGAGGGGACACGCTGACATATGGCACAGCGTGTGAGGCATGCTGACTTTCTCTCTTTTTTTTTTTCACACTCAGTATCTCAACATGTCTCACTTTTCCTTTTCCTCCAATCCCCTCCTCTTCTCTTCCATTCCAAACCCTAATATTTAACCTCCTGATGTGGTCACCTCTGACTCTGGTGACCCTAGCTTTCCTACTTCCACTTATCCATCATCCATCCATCATGAATACCTCCGACGAGAAGGAGAAGGACAGCTGGGGAAAGAGCAGAGTTGATGAATTAAACAGGAGGTGCAGTGAGGAAGGTGGAGTATGTTGGACAAGTGGATGCAGTCCACAGCTGTCTGTGAGGCTGCTCCCTGACCTCGAGGAGATAAGAAAGTTGGGAGACCCTCAGCCTGTGGGGTCCAATAGCCACTGTAAAAAAAAAAAGAAGAAAAAAACTCCATCTTTCTGCTTCATGAATTATTGAGATATTGGCCTACAGCTTCTAAAATATACAGGAGGGTGGTCTGTCTCTCCTTTCGGATTTCGCATACTCTACCACGTCCTTCTGTCTATCTTTCTATCACTTTCTTCTATTACTTTCCAACCCCACTCTCTCTCTTTCTCTGTCCCTCTGTCTCTCTTTTTCCTTTCCCCCTTCTTACTCAGATTTAGCCTCTTGTGCCAGTGCAATCGTAAATCAGAACACAAACAAGCTGAAGAATAAAAGAAAGCAACAGAGAAAGACAGTTTGTTATTCAGATCATAAGAGGCTTTTTCTTCTTCAGTTGAAGAACTGTGTCTACCACTAACCAGCTGTCATGCATTTAAAAGTTGTCAAGTATAAATTCACGAGTTCTTGTGTTACATCAGATGCCTGTAATGCGCACAGCAGTAGGCTGGCCCTTGAAATGAGACAGAACTCTGGTCTGTCCATTTATCTTCTTTGCTCTCTTGTTTTTTTTTCTGGATGAAGCAATTGTCCAAGGCACGCTGCTGCTTACTGTGTTTTTCCTGACGTGTGTGTGTGTGTGTGATGCGTCCACTCGTGCATTATTATATCTAAGGCAGTTGGCTCCAAACACGCTGCCCAGTGCAGAATCCTAGCCATAACAAATGAACAGAGGGGAGAAAATAAGACATATGAAAGAAAAGCTGAGCAAAGGAGTGATTCTCTCTCTCTGGCTGGTGGAGATCTGTATTGTAAGCAGTTTCAGCTGTCAGCATTTCTTTGAGCTACCTCAAAGAGAAGAGTGTGTGTGTGTGTGTGTGTGAGGGGGGGGGGGGTGTTGAAGTTATATTTTCCCCCTTTTGAGGGTTCCTGTTTATTCGTACACAGCGCTGTTTATTTTCGCGATTCAATTGATATATATGGGTTTTTTTTTTTTTTTTTTGTTTTTTTCAGAGAGACAGACAGTGCAGAAGGGAGCTGGGAGAGATGTACAGTACTGTAGTTTCAGTTAAAGAAGAAGTTGTCAGGCTTCAAGCCTTGGGGTGGGGCTAGAGAATAAATTGTCAGCCGTCCCCTCTCTGCGTTTCAGGCCTCCGGTGTGTCCCAGCCCAGACACACACACACACACTCCCCCCTTTACTCCTCCGACCCTCCCTCTCTCATTAAGTATTGATGTGGGTAGCCATACTTGCCATCTCAGCCTATTAATAATACATGGCAGGTGCTGTTGATGTGGTCTCTCACACTGAGATTGAGAGAGGCAAGAATGGCAGCACTGTGCTGCATAGTAGCTAAAGCACAACCTCCGTCACACGACTCTGCAGTCGGATGGTGGCGGTGGTGGGGGGTTGGCCTCCCTCTGCCCCGGTGAGTTTGTGGCAAGCTGTGACAGCAGCTCAGAGATGGAGATACAAGGTAGCATCTTACTCAATATCCTGGAGCTTACATATAAAACTGCCCTCTGTCATAAACAACTGATGGATGAGGGTGGGATGATATATGAGCCTTGTCTGCCACAAAAACAGAAATAAAACAAAAAAAAAAAGTTTTATTTTGTGTTTTGTTAAAGCGGCTGCCACTGTACTTTTGTTGACAGACATATACTCTTACAGTAGCTCAAATGTTTCTCTTTGCTTATCTCACTTTTTGCACCTGCAGGTTCTTCCTCAAGTTCTTCCTGAAGTGTAATCAGAACTGCCTGAAGAATGCAGGGAACCCTCGAGACATGAGGCGTTTTCAGGTGAGACACAGTTGTCTGCATGTATAATGTATGCAAGGGGGCCTAACTCTGCGTTGTGTTGTAAAGTGGAAAATGTCCACAAGTGATGGCACTGCCTTTCAGCACTTTACTGCCAGGCACCAGTATAACCTCCCTGCCCTTGTTTAGAAAGAATTCACATGGGCACTCTAATGCTGTAGATGGACTTAGTTGGTAAAAAGATAAATAAAATACTCAGGAATAACCAAAATATTTTTTTGTGTAAAAAAAATTATACCAAAAAATTAACCATCACAAAGTGATCACAGCCTCTCTCTCCTGTTGGTGTCAATGGTTCCCTCAACTCTAAATCCAACTTTAGCTACAACCAAAAAAATGTCTATACATTTACTTTACACTGTGTTTAAAGTGGCTATAATTTATATTTTATGTTAACAATAACAACAACAACAACAACAATAGTAATAATAATAATAATAAGCGATCAAATGACATTATGAAATGTGAAAGGGGGCACTTGGAGGGATGAACCCATAGAGACTCTGTTCTTCATTTAGCACAAACGTCATACACACTACCACACATTGTAGTACGCTGCTATGTCGATGTAAGATTTATTAGTTTTGATGGCTTAGATGTATCTAGCTCTATTCCATCATTTCAAACTACCTTTCCCTATCTCAGGTGGTTGTGTCGACTACAGTGAGCGTGGAGGGTCATGTCTTGGCCGTCTCCGACAACATGTTCGTGCACAACAACTCCAAACACGGGCGCCGCGCTCGAAGACTGGACCCCTCGGAAGGAACACCATCCTACCTGGAACACGGTATTATAAGCAAGAACAAAATACCCAGACTCTCTCTCCTAGCTTTCTTTGTCTCCCTCATTTTCTTTCTCTCTGTTCAGCTCCCCTCCCCTCACTTCCCCCCCTGTCTGGCTCCGCGCTCAACCCCTCTCTGTCTCCACTCAAACCTGCTCTCTTGCTTTCTTTCTTATCTCTCCCCTGCTTCCTCCCGGATTCTCACTTTCCTCTCTTGTGGAGTTTCTAACTTGCGCTTAGAGAGGAGAGAGTGGTAGCTAGTGAGTCTCTTGTCTCTCCCTTGTGGCTTGCTCCCCCCAGGTCTCCGCCTCTGGGCTTTCTACTCTGCCTCGCATAAGCACTATGTGTCATATGAGGTCTTTTCTGCTTAAAGCCAACACTGGCTTTATTTCCTCGGAGACCTGCTTTTATCCTCCAGCCCTCCATCACTCCCCATCCCTGAGGTTTTCAAACACACCCATGCACACACACAAAAAAAGCCCATACACACACATACACACCCCCGCATGTACAGTCAGACTCAAACCTTTAATACTTCATAATGACATGTGCACATGATTTAGGAGCCTGCACTGATTCCCAAGTCCCTAATCCAGTTATTTTCTCATTTCGATTTCCCAGACATTGAATAAGAGAAACATATTTTTTTTTTCTTTGAGGAAAGTCAACCTCAGGATGATAATGACAAAAAAACTAAGAAGGGATTTACATGATGGCCTACAGTAGATTGCATTAAGATTGAATGTTATGGTTAAGTCTTTCTAATAACTATTCTCCAGAGGTAGGTGGACCACTTGTCCCTGCGACTGGTTCACAGACGATTAGAAAAGTTCACAAAGACGAGACATATTGGAGAAGTCAGCGAGTCTTGGATCTTACACAGAAAGAAGAGTACTCATAGTACGCTAACAGATGTTCCCTGTGTCAGAGAGATTTGTTTGGGAATTTCCTCTTCTCTGATTTTCTATTCTCCTGATGACGGGGGTTAGAGGGAGGAACAACAGGAGTGAAAGAACAACACAGAGGGGGGAGATGGAGAGGTGCAGGCACGATGAGATGAAGGGGTAAAGCGTGTGATGGTATAAAGAAAAGATGAAATGATATGAAAGAAGACAAAAGTTTCCTTTCGTTTTTTCCCTCTCTCCTTTGCTTTCTAGAGTGTGTTGAGTTTGTGTGCAGGATACACAACTTTGGGGACCCATTTCAGGCAGTAATAGATGAGCTGTGCATAGAGTTGAACAGATGGCAGTGAGGAACACCCCAAAGTATAATCCTATCACATGGATTCACGTTCCACCATCTGGTTAATCCACACACATACACACACACACACACACACACACACACACACACACACACACACACACACGCACGCACGCACACACACGCACACACATGCACACACACGCACACACACACCCACAGACACACACACACACATGCACGCACGCACACACACAAACACGGAGTGCACATAATATCAGCGGCTGTGAAAAGGAGGCATCTTAGGCCATGATTACGGCCACAGATTGCTGCTCGGTGAACGTTGATCTCTGCAGGCGTATCGGGGGGCTAAATATCATTCCAGCTTGTTGGGGAGGATCAACAGAACAGGGAGTCCAGCAAAGAGCAAAGGCTAGGCTGCAGGGAAAAAAGTCAGCCTAGTCTAAAGTGGATTATGCCGCTTTACAGAATTACAGCATGTCTGACAAGCTGCATATCTGTTAAGGAGAGGAGATTCAGCTTGTATAAACATGTATTTTCCCAATGCTGCTCTTTTCTTCAATCCCATCCAGTAATCTTCAGGTCCATAATACCAACAGATTAGGTCAAATAGCACACTGAATACTGTTATTGAAAATGTGGTTTATTGTTTTTATTCCACATACTTTATCCGAAAAGATATAAAGAATATGCTTTAAGAGAAAATATTGAAAGCACATTACAAATATACCAAGTAGGGGCTGAAGCAAGCCTGTGTGGTAATGTCCTCAGTGGCCCAGCACTGATAGAGCTACACAGAAATATGAAACAGACAGCTGAGCAAGAGCTAAGTGTTTGCTTAATGAAGGCGCCGTATTCAGAGGGCAGAGCTACTGTTGGCTCTGCTCTGCTCCCCGGTCGCGTGGCCTTTGATCAGACACTCAGCACACCTGACATTTACACGCCTGCACGCTTTGCCACGTGTCATAAAACAAGCGCACTGCCGCTGCCCTCACACACAGGGCAGGGGTGATGTTTAATAACGGGGTGCATATAATCACTCTGATTAGTATTCCTCGCTCGCCCCGACCCCTGGGAGAGCAGAGAGAGGTGATGTGTGTGTGTGTGTGTGTGTGCGTCTGTGAGTGAGGGAGATGGAAAGAAGTCCACTAGCGCAGACTTGTATGGGTTGTGCCATTAGGTTAGTTAACATCTAATCCATTTTGTCTGTGAATATTGCAGCAACCCCCAGCATCAAAGCCATCAGCCCCAGTGAAGGCTGGACCACAGGGGGCGCTACAGTCATCATCATCGGCGACAACTTCTTTGACGGCCTGCAGGTCATCTTTGGAACCATGCTGGTCTGGAGTGAGGTTAGTCCCCATCTGGTCACCTGAAAGAACATATGCATATTTGTGCATCTTGACCACATTTTCAAATATTAAAGGGAGGCCCTCTACTATACTGCAGAGTAATAGTCCCCTACCTTTTTTGGCTTTGGCCCACTTTATAACAAAGCAATGTCCACTTGAAATCCCAAGGAGAGTTTTTAATCTCTCAGACTGATTGAAAACTAAAAACCTTAAAGAGGTGAAAGTGTGTAATATTCCAAAAGAAAAAAAGGAAAAAGAAAGTCAACTAAAAATGCTGGTTACAGCTGGCGAACCGTGTGTGTGTGTGTGTGTGTGTGTGTGTGTGTGTATATATGTATATATAAAATTCAATCAATTTGAGATCTTTAATTTGTTCAGACAAAACAGATAAGGCATATATTTTTTTTAAGTTTTATAAACAAAAATTGTAATTAGGTAATTCAAATAATGATCAATATATTGATTAATAATGACTGCAGACCTATAGGCCCATAGGAGAACAATATTACAATCTGAACAGCAGGATGCTTTCTCATATCTCTGTGGCAGCTTTTATTTCTGTCATATCTCTGCACAGCTCTCTCCCTGTCTTTTATTATGTTAGTATCTGCCTCATTGGAATATGTGCACACCATAGAGTATGAGTCTCTTTGTAAGGAGCATCTGCCACATGACTAAAATGTAAATGTAGTGTATGTGTGAAATTGAAGGTCAGTGAGCGTTGCAGCTAAACAGCTTTCTCTTTAGTAAAGAAATAATTCTATAAAAAGCTCCTATATTATCTCGCTGAGAGGTGAGTGGGGGCCAGACGATGGTAGAATGAAAGCCTAGCTAAGTGAGCAATGAAAGGGACAGTTAGAACTCCACACACACATGCACACATGCATGCACACACACACACACACACACACACACACACACACACACACACACACACACATACACAAGGTTCTGGCAGCAGCATTGATAGCTTTTGAGCGCTGCTAGCTTTGAGTGCTAGTTCACTATAGTTTGCAGAACGCGAGCACTCATTGAGGTCTCATCTGTGTTTTGTCTTGTTACAGTTTTCCTTCAAAGAGCCTTCAGCAAGCACTCACACATACATGGCGAGTGTGCTCATCAACCGCACTAAGTGAGCCTGTTTGAGACACAGTGGTGCTTTAATGTGGCTAACAGCAGCTAGACAGCCTCAGCTGACAGACACAGAGACAGGGGCAGCAAGGACGAGCACAATATACGTTTAGTTATACTGTGTCGTAGATGTATGCAGAGGAAGGTGTGTTTAATTCATAAACAGATAACTGCTTTTGAACCTCTCTTAGAGAGTCCGTGTCAGCACTGATAACCATCCTAAGCCTCACAGTGACATTGCCTTGGGCTATGAGGCCACCTGAGGGCTTCAGCACTAACACACCCTTTTCAGGCTGATTATACAAAGAAAGAAAGTCAAAAGCTGCAAAGGAAAGGTCTGAGGGACAGCCGAGAATAGGCCCTTGAGCACATGTTTAGATGTGAAGTTTCATTGCAATAATCTTTTTGCCTTCTCTGCCTCTCTGTAGCTGATCACCCCCCATGCCATTCGTGTGCAGACTCCACCCAGACACATCCCCGGGGTGGTGGAGGTCACGCTGTCCTACAAATCCAAACAGTTCTGCAAAGGCACACCTGGACGCTTTATCTACACAGGTACTAATTGTATTCTAACATTAACTGATGACACTAATTTACAGTGTAATCTAAAGCCACATTACAGCCTAAATGCACCAATCTGATATCTGAAAGTATTCCACCTTTTGCTTTACTCATGTAGATTTCTCCTGCTTCATGCCTTTAGTATAATTTGAAAAATAAAGCTATAATCACATAAAAAAATCTTCTCCTAGCCGCTTTAAATTTTATTTGGTCTGTATATTTGCTGAAACCCATTTTATCTCCACTATTTCTAAAGAATGTGCATGCTAATACAATAACATGACTCATAAGTCAGTGATCAGAGGAGGAAAAGTGTTTTCCCTCTTCTATGAGACAGGTGAGGGTCAGGGGGAGGTTTAACCTTTTGATTGGTGGGATTATTGAGATTTAACCCTGTCAAAGATGTGATTCAGAAAGGAAGAGGTTCATGTGGAGAGTGTGATTTTTGAGTGTAGGGGCATGAATAGCTTTAATGTTACATTAGATCGTGTCGGTGCAGGGTTATAGTTATGTGGTGAAAAGAGCGGCAGAGAGAGTGAATGTGAAGTGGTGATTAACCAATGCGAGGCCACAGGTCCCCGGGGAGATTGTGAATCATATAAATCTGTCTGTAATCTCAACTGCTGATAGATTTAGGCTGTAAGCCCTGGCTGGAATTGCCAACATTTGACAAAATCACAATTGAGAGAGAGCGTGTGCGTCATATCGCTGGCATGAATTTTCTGCATCTTGTGTGTGTCCCAATTACGGTGCATGGACAAAATCCATGTCCATACGTCATAATTATGACTCTGTGTTTGTGTACTTATGGGAAGGGCTGCGATGGGCTGCTGTGTTTTTTCTTTGTACGTATGTGTAAATTGACTCCAAGCACACACATGCACATTGACAAGTAACTGCATTACTAAGACAGAGGGCAGGTGGGTAGGAAGCATTTGCCATTCCAGAGCTGTCCAACAACCAGCACTCTGCCAAACTCATAGAGCTGTGTGTGTAGTTTTGTGCAGGTGTGTGCACAGCCTTTAAATGTGCCAGACATGTCGTGCATAATCGCCCTATCTCTTCCCAGCTCTCAGCTCTTTCACCTTGTCACATTCACTTATTCAGAACTTGCTTCTTAAAATGAATTCATCCCCTTGTCTTTCCTCTCTTTGTCTGCCTCTTGGCTTCTATGGAGGCACATAGAGGAATCTCAACAGGTGAGAGGTAGCAAGAGGTCACAAACTGTGAGGCTGCTTGCCAAGGGCTGGCACCTTCACAGTGACACAGTCGACTGTGTCGAGGAATAGATCTCAGTTTTACTCTCACTTCAGCCATCGCGCTGTACCCTCAGTGGGTATTTGCACCTCTCCCATAGCTCTTTCATCTGCTCTTTTTTTTTTATATCACTTTACCTTATCCTGGCGAAGAGGAACCTGCTTGCATTTGGTACCTTGAATGGAGAGGCAGAAAGCAACAGAGAGATGAGCAGATCATTTCGATGGAAAAGTAATTGATGAGAGTAGAGAAACAGAGAGGTAGATGATAAAGAAGAGAGAAGAAGAGGATGGGATGGAGGGATGGAGGATTACCATGTTGCCCTCCTGGGTCTGTTTGGCACCAGTTTGAGCCCAGTTGCCAGTGGGTACTAATCATGGAGGATTGGCAGCACTGCGTGGCAGCTGGCAGCTAGCACATACACAAACACTAACACAGCCCCGCACTCACACACATGCATATACTCATATATTACATGTGCACACAGGATCTCACACACACATGCGCACACCGAATTACATTGAGGACAGCTGGCATTGCTAATCAACTTCTGCTGAGGAGAGGAAAGCGAGCAGCTCACAGACCTAATTAAGTCAACACATACCCAATAGTGCTGCTCCTGCTACTCTGAAAACATACCCAACACATACACACACAAACCATCTATAGGTTTACTCCCCCGTCCCTCCTTTGCTCGATCATTGATACTCCGCAAGCAGCCGTTGTTGAATGGGAAAAAAAAAATCATCTGTAGTTCAGGACAGAGGAGACAAGCAGGGGACTTGTGGTGCAAAGGAGATTCGGAGAGGAGCCATTACAGTAATGTGTCCTCTGCTGTCTCTGAGGACTCCACTGCTATTAGACTTCAGAAAGCTCCAATTAGACTCATCAAAGGCAATTAAGCTCTCCACTGATAAGAATAAAAGAATGTGTTTTTTTTCATTCTCTGCTCTTCCTCTGTCTTTTTATCCCCTTATCCCCCTTCTGTTCCTCTCTCTGCCCTCTGCCTTACCCACCTTTGGGGCTGAGAGCTCTCCCTAATCTTTCTCTCTCTCCTTCTCTTTCTCACTCTCTCGTTATCAGGTCACTACTTCCCCATACAAATCTCCATGTTTGGTTGTGTATTACCTTTTACAGGATTGCTGTCTTTGTAACATTCATCAGAGTACTTCTCCCTTTTCTTTTCTCCATGCAATACAGAGTGATAATACTCTCCGCTACTAGGACCTGTGTGTGTTTCTGTGTGTGTGTCAGTGTGCATGTGTGTGCCTGTGTATATGTGTGTGACACAGGGATACTGGCCATAGATTGGCAAAGTTGATGAATCCCCCTTGTCGTTCAAAAGGCAATCCCCCCCTCCTCAGTATGCAGCCTTGTCTGCTTAGTGCTTCTTCTACCGCCACTGCTGATATTAAAAGGCTCTGCTGGCTCACATTAAGGCCGGCACCATGCGCATCTGCACACACGCACGCACACGCAAACATTAGGGGTAGTTTTTCAGTGCTGAGTGGAGATTAGGTGTGTAGGAAACATCATTCAGTTGTGGTGAGGAGGGGCAGGAACAGCAAGGGAAAAGACAAAAGTCAAGAACAGAATTTAAACCAGTCAGGATGCTGCTGACAACTCTCTCCTTCGCATTCTGCGTCTGAGTTCCAAATTAGTTTCTGGAGTGGAAGAAGGACTTTCAGTTGTCTGTCATTTTATACACCACAGACACGGGGTGAAACACAGATCATGTCACAGTAAGAACTGTTAGCATGAATACGGTCTGTAAAGTTTTGATTTAGCTCTAGTTAAGTTGCTCCAAATAGTGGTGAAGTCAGCTTGTCACACAAATTGAGAAAGATTGTTTTGCTCAGGTGTGGCCAGAGCACTTTCAAATCTATGAATATATCTGAGGACGTGAGAAAATCTGTTGCTTGTTCGCTACAGATACAAAGTTCATAGACATATGGTAGATGCAGACACAAAGAGACATGTTGTACATTCACGTGCGCATATGATGCACCTAAACTCATGTGTGTGCACATTCACACATCATAGACACGCAAATACGGTATGTCGTCATCTGGCAATAAAAGCGGGGTGCAACTGAGAGCTGGTCAATTACTTCTCTTGCTCCTATTTGTGAGCGCTGTCTTTTATTGAGCTTGGGTGGAGGCCTGCTGCTGATTAAAACAGCCGCTCTCCAGCTGGAGACGGGGATAGCTGCACACATTCACAAAGAGTGCACACAGTCTTGACTGCAAGGAAATTCACACCTCTATTTGAGATTGAGATTAATTTTCTGCACCATGTGGCTTGACTTCCCTCTTTAGCATGCTCCCTTCTTATTACAGGAGCATCTGCTCCATGATGATGATGTAAATGGATTTTGCACGTAGATTATTTTATAACCCACTGAAATGAGTGCATTGAACGCGGGGAATGATATCTTATGTTTTCTTATATCCTAATTCAAGTGTATGTTTCATCCAAGTTTTTTAGAATTTGCATCCTCCCAGTGAGGATCCATGCTGTCAGGTATTGTTAACTGTCGACGTACACTTTTTGCAACAGATAATTAGAGCTTAGATTGTAGTAGCATCCACACCTCCATTGATTTGTAGAATCAACCTCCCCCCTTCTCCTCCCTCCTCAGCCGCAGCCTTTCCCTTCCTTTAGGAGCAAAAAGCTCTCCTCATCTGTTTTCTGTGTATGAATTTCGAGCCGTGCATTAGTCTCCCTGACATGTTCAAGCGATGCTTTATTTAGCTTGTCGGATTCTGCAAATAAACGCAATCTCGCGGTTTATGGAAAAATGGATAAAAATTAGATTGTAAGGTATTGATCTGGATTGTGAGTAGGTGGTGGGGGTGTGTGCAGTGGTGGAGATTGGGGGCGCAGCTCTCATCTGTGTGTGTGTGTGTTGGGGGGGGGGGGTGAAGCCGTAACTCAGGGCTATTGAACCACCTGCCACTGGCGGCATCGATCGCCAGGCAGCGCTTATGAGATCACACCTGAGCACTGGAGACTACAGAAAGGAGGGAAAGGGGGAGAGAGATATGAGGACGCAGAGGGGAGATGAAGGAATAGAGGGTGAAAAAGAGGGAGAAACAGAGGGTTGTGATATGATCAGCTCCTTACCCACTGTCTGAGGGCCTGTTAAGGTGTTAACATCAAGCCTCAGAGCCAATTACCTAACCCTGCAAGTACACTACCCACCCCCCTCTCACACACACATACAAAGGAGGAGAAGGAGACAGGGTTACTGGACACTTGCCGTAGTTTCTCTTCCTCTTCCTCCTCCTCTCTTATGTTTCCAGGACATCTCCACCATTCTGACCTCTCAATTACCCCCCCCCAACCACCTCCTACTCTTTCCGCCCCAAACATCCACCCCCTTTTACTCCTTGACTGAAGCTCATACCTCCAACACCCCTCCACCCACTCCACCCTAGCCTCCTCTCTTCCTCCTCCCACCCCCCTACCCCTTCATACACACTCCCCCTGCGGCTCTGTGGGTTATTATAGTGAAATATGAAGCAGTGTGGATTCTAGGCTTCATGAAATTTCCATGAGCATTGATCTGATCTGATGTGGGTGATTGCTAGGTGAATCCCTCTAGTCCAGGGCTGTTGCTCATCTATTCATTTATTTATGGCAGTTATGTTTTACTGGCTTTGATTTGCTCTTCTGGAGAACGACAGCTAAGGATTATAAATATACCTGTATAGGAGAGTGTGCATTGAATCCTGGAGTGTACCTGCACACCACTCCTTTTTTGATGCAAGAGGTTTTTTTTCTTCTTCTTCCAGCACTAATTCCTGTTGTGACATCTGAGATATTGAGCATAGATATAAGTGCATAAAATGCCAAGATAATCCCCAAAGAGACACCACCAGGTAGTTAGTGGTGTGCATTGTCCCCCCACATACTCCTCCCATGGTTTATGGTCCTTGAAAATGAGCAGAGACAATATCACTTCCTCTCTCAATTACCAAAATTGTCTCTTTATTTGTAATAGGGGGTATCTCTGTATGTCTCTGGGTTTTTATGCTATTGTTCACTCGAGGCTCATTTGGCACATTGTGGAGAACTGATAAAAAATTCATCATAAAAACAAAACCCTTTGAGACGAAAGAGAGGATGTTGTCGGAACAATCTCCTCCTCAGACTGCGGGCCTAATCCAGGACAAATCCTCCTTGAGGCTTTAGAGAGATCAGAGAATAGGGAAGTAATGTCAAATATTTGTCCTCAGAAATAATTCATACTTTATTTGTTGCATATGATCATCTCATTGTTTTGGCTTATTTTATCAGTGGACCAGCTGGCCTGTAATGTGTGTCATTCTTCAGAAGTTGAGCCTGCCTCTGGCACCTCTACCTCTGCTTTGTTCCCCTCTGTACTATCTTTTCTTCTCGCATTTTTGGTTTTCCTTTCTTTGATTCTTATGGATTACCGGAATGGCTCGCTGGGAGAGCTGTCCAAATACCTCTGTATTGCCAAAACAGACTATCATCGACTCCTGCTCATTTGCTCTCCTTTTGGTTTGTATGTTTGAGTAAGTGGCTCAGGAGGCGCCATGGTGAAGTCACTAGAGGTCCAGCAGGACAGCTTGTACTCATAGCCTCTAGGGGCCTTTTTCTGAGGGCCGCCTAGTCAGCCTGGCTGCTCAGATGTGAGGCGAGCAGGGCATCAGCCCTCAGGAAACATCCAAGCTGCGACCCACAGGGGAAACAGACGGACAGCACAGACCCATACAGGCCAGCCTAATGCATAATGGCTCATTTTCTTTCACGTTTTACACACATGCAATTACAAATACACACATGTCAAAGCCACATAGACGACCCCAAACTCTTTATATAAGCAGCATCATATGGGCCGCAGCCCAGAAAAGTAGTCAAGACTGCTATCATTGTATGTGCATTGACTCCCCAGGCAACCCACAAAGAGATGGGGGGAGAGGAGAGAGAGTACATTAGGAATGAATTATGTGGAGAGAGCACTTATCCAACAATCCTCCTCTCAAGTGTTTGTACTATAAGCCTCAGATCTTCATTGTATTTATTCTAATGTTTAAATATTCATGGTAAATCTTCTCATATTCAATTACTGTAGCAAGACCACAGCATGCCGAGAGAGTGCTTTCTCCCTGCTGCCTGGATGATCTGACTGTGTGTGTGTGTGTGAGTGAAAGCAACTGTCTCTGTGTGCGTGTGTGTGTGTGTGTGTATTTGTGTATGTATGTGAATGAAAGCAACTCTGTGTGTGTGTGTGTGTGTGTGTGTGTGTGTGTGTGTGTATGTGCGTGTGTGTGTGTGTGTGTGTGTGTGTTTAGCTTGTTCCCCGGAGCGATCAAGCCTTTGTTATATTGGAACCAGGCTCTGTAATTGCTTATATTAGTCGCTGATCAACGCAAGACCACAGGACACACATACACACACACACACACACACACAAATACACATACCACATACAGGCCTGATTCCTGACAGTCTTTTTATTAACCACCAAAGCAGGCGACAGAGAGAGATTCATTACATCACAGGCAAACAAAGACACACACCAGACTTAATAGAGAACACCCACATTTTCAACGTGTTTAGTTTAACGTTGAAATATTAATATAAAACTGTGCTTAATTCAGTCACTTCTACCAGTCACTCAATTCTCCTGCTTTATCTCCCAGTTGCTCTTGAACAAGAGGTGTTGAAAAAGAAGGTGAACAAGAATCAAGCATTAAACTTTTTTTTCTCCATCTCTCTTCCTGTTTGTGCTTAGCGCTGAACGAGCCAACTATAGACTATGGCTTCCAGAGGTTACAGAAGGTCATCCCCAGGCATCCCGGAGACCAAGAGAGATTACCCAAGGTACAGTGCTTCCACTTCTCTCATGTGTCAGTGCTCATGCTGGTTGCTGCATGCAACTATTTTACAGAAATTTGCCCTGGTAACAAGGGTATAGAGATGTAATGACAAAGTGTAGAGCTTCATAGCATATATGGATATACATGGGGGAAGGTCAGCATGACCTCACATTCAAAGGAATGATTGTGTTTTACAGATGCTGGGCTATACATGACACTATGCAGTATGCGCATAAACATTTTATCATATGTTCATGGTCATTTTCTGCTCAAACAAAGACTATATTTGCACAGCAAACACACAAACAACTCTTTTCATTCTTCCACTGAGTATAAGGTCATTTAGACTGGCAAAGTGTGAGAGAGGGGAGGGATAGATGGAGGGAGGAAAGGAAGGGAAGAAAGAGTGGAAAGGAGGTTGAGGGGAGAGAGGAAGAGAGAGGCAGAAGCAGGTTAGGTGATCCATCATAGCTGTCCAGTCTTACCTCCTGCTGGGTCAGTGGATCGAAGTCAACCCCGGGTGGACTTTATTACTTCCAGCACACACACACACACACACACACACACACACACACACACACAAACACACAAAACAGCATATACACACACAAATACACACATACACACAGAGAAATGCACGTACATCTCTCTCTGTTCCTGTGCGTGCACATACATAGACATTGGGAGGAAAGTCACCATGAGGCAGAGATGAAGAGCCCAGGTAGATGCAGAGGGAAGATAGAGAAATCACTTGTCCTCTCTTTGTGTCATGTCTGGTGGATACAAGACTTGTCCTGGTGAGTTCTGGTCTTTAGCCTATCAACCCCCTGTATCTCTCTAAATATCTTTGTATCCATCCATCTCTCCTCTTCTCCTCTTCGTCCCTTGCTCAGTGGTGTCTCTTGCTCTTCTAAATGAACAGTGGTAGCTGGCAGGCCTGGTTGTTCATTTCAGCTCTATTGATTTGTGCCTTTATTGAGGTAATAACAGTTTGTTGACCACACTTCTCTCAACTGTTGGCCTCAATCATTACAGAGAGGCGAAGGGAAGGGGGAACACACTGGCAACTTCTTGAGTAACAAATTTCATTCACAGCTACCTTGGCAAAGACTCCTTGTAGCTGTTCTTTAGTCAATTTTTAATTGAGATTAGATTGATTGGGAGTGTAATGCATTCTGCTCCTCTGGCACCTTTGCAAGGAGATTTTTAATGAACCCACACACACTGCTAAGCAGGAAACATGCAGGATAACTGCCAATGCCTGTTCTATCTCTGTATGTTGTGGTAATGATCCTGTGTCCAGCTGAAAACACCCCCCACACTGTGCTGTAGCTAATACTCAGGCAGTCAGAGTGAAGAGGTAGTCCTAGGTGGCTCAGGCACAGCCAGACTGCTGGGTGGTTAGCTAAGGCTGTGGTGTAGCTGGGGGTCTGGGGCGAGCTAATGACTGACCGCCCTGCCAGACAAGGCCAGGCTCTGCTCTGGATCAGGTTCCCCTTCCTGTTGACGTCTCTGCGGGCCTGACTTTACGGGAAGAGACCCTGTGCCCAGGAAATGGTCTCCCCTTACAGCATCAGAGCAAGGGAGGCAGCACGGCACTAACCACATTTATCTGTTTATCAGAACGACTCTGGAGCGCTGCCTAATCGTGTTTAGCCCCTGGACAGATCCCTTTGCTAACGAGAGACTGATAGGTACAGACAGTGCACAGGACCATGAGAGAGTGATTAATAGAGAAAAAAGAGGATAGAGAAGAAGAAAAGGGAGAGAAGAGAAAGTACTTTCGAGGCGCAGGTAAAGAGGAAAGAGATTAGAAGAAGAGATTCACAGACAGTAGAGTATAGACCCTAAGGAGAATGAGCTGAAGGGCTATGAGACTCAAGGCTGTGCAGACAGAGGCCAAAAAAAAGAAGTAGATGAAGTGACTGAGGTTTCACGCGTCCTCCCTGAACACCGTTACACTCCAGCTGCGGATCTGTTGTGTCCTAATGCCTCACACTTCCCTCATTTCCCCCCTCCTCCCTTTCTTCCGCCCCTCCCTCCCTTCATCCAACCCTCCATCTATCTAGCAATCCCTGGGAGGCACAGGGTGTCGAGGAAAAGCAGACAGAAGGAAGCGAGGAGCGGTGGATACATACTAAAGAACCACTTACCTACCTACGGCCTCTACATCTCTCAATCACCTCAAGCAGGCCTCCTCTCTGGTCTCCCCTCTTTACGTCCCCCCTCTCTTGCCTCCCTCTCTGCTTCCCCCAGATAGTGCTAGTAATGGGAGGTTAACACAGAGGCAGCGCTCCCATTATTGAGTGAATTTAGCACCTCGGACAGCGCTCTACAATCTTTATTGCTTTGCTGACCCTCTCGTCATGTCCTGGCCGTGCTCGACAGCCTCCACATGTGCGTGGCTTTGTGTGCCGTTGCGCCTGTGTGTGTGTGTGCGTGTAATATGAGGTCTGATTGAAAGGCGGTGTGTCACGGAACAGAGAGCACACATGCTCCAGGGCTTGTTCACAGCGAGGGATACACTCAGGAGGGTATAACACACAGCGTGTGTGTGTGTGTGTGTGTGTGTGTGTGTGTGTGCGCGAGTGGAGGAGAAGAAGGGAGAGAAAGACACGAGGGGAAGGTTGGAGGGGAGGGGGCTGCAATTTTCTGGTTGTCGCGCCTCCAGCATATATCCTGGCCCCGGCACATTAACTTTTAAAAAGGGTTTCTTAGAGCTGTAGGTGTCTACATCACACACACACATATAACGACTGCCTGGAGTCACACACTCATACACTCGGGGAGGGAAAAGAATAGAGACAGAGGGAAAGGAGGGAAAAGCAGTAGAAAATGAGCACAGAGAAACAGCGAGTCTGCGTTAGGATAAATGTTTGATGTGGGAAATTCCACTTGGCGGTTTTCATCTGAGAGATGATGTTCCGCATTTATCACACAAAGTGAACGCTGGACTATTCACTTGGATCATTACCAGGGTTAATACAGGGCAGGAGACGGGTGTGTCCAAGCTGATGAGGGGAGTTGTATAGCCGTCAACCTGATGATATGTTGTGTTAAATGAGATTGATGCCTGATCATGTGCAGTAGATTCATGACCTGGCGGTGACAGTAGGGAGGGGAAGATGTATAGAAGATGGTTGACTGATAGAGAGATATAGGTTCATGTTTTATTCACAGATAACGCTATCTTCCTTCAGCTCTCCCAAACTGCCCGGCTAGTAACAAAGTGCCGGGACAGGCCCATTTCTCTTCCTCTCCCTTCCTCTGTCTGCCTCTTTCCTTTCCCGCACACTCTCTGTTCTGCATTCAAAGCATAATGTAAGAAGGGAAATGTAATAAAAGTGACTGAATTCTTTTGAGCCGTCACACTCATGATCAGTCCCCTTTGTCTTTCTGCGCTTGATTGCAGGAGGTGATCTTAAAAAGAGCAGCGGACCTGGTAGAGGCCTTGTACGGGATGCCTCACAATAACCAGGTAAATGCATGCACGAACCCACAGAAACGCACACAAACACAAACACAAACACAAGTATGTACACAAACATTAATATCCTTTCTTAGATAGAATTATGTTTGTGGTCAGGACCGCTGGCAGCATCAAAGGCAGTGTCTCCACTGGCCCCAAAGCACCCTGCTGTGTTCACAAAAGATCTGGGACCCACAAACACACACACAGGAATATGTTAGTTCTTTTACTAGCTCATATGCCGAGGAGGAGGAGGGGGCAGTGAAACCTAAATGTAGAGGGAGCATAGGAGAACAGGAAGAGGTAGAGGAGGGAGTAACACTGGACTCTGGAGAAGGAGGAGGATAGGAGAATAGAAACACGAAACAGGGAGGAAGATGCAGGCCAAAGCTTTGATGAGTTTTTTAATGAGCCTTTCCTCCATTTACCGGTACCAATCCCACCACCCCCTGTGACCGAAGAAAAAAAACACTCAACCCGCTAGGTTTACATGCGCAATATCTCGAGTGGTGATCTAGCGTTCTTGTGACAGCATAAAGCCTGCATCAAGGGTATATTTTCCCTTCTCGTCTCCTCTCTTCTCTTCTCCTGCCTCTGTTGCTAACCACAGCTCTATTTTTTTTATCCCTCATTGTCAGGAGATGATTCTGAAACGAGCAGCGGATATCGCAGAGGCCCTGTACACAACAGTGCCACGAGGGCACAACCAGCTAGCCAGTCTTGGCAGCAGCTCAGTCCATGCTGGCATGATGGCCGTAAACTCCTTCACTGGGTCAGAGGTGGCACAAACAGCCAATCAGGGTGAGCAAACTCAACAGGAAACAGTTAAAGTCTATTATCATCTTAGTGATTTATTTGTTTCTTTTTGGGATCGATTGTCAAGATGAGTGGTGCAATGGGGAAATTTTATTTTTGATGTGGGCAGTTCAGATAGGATGACTTAAGGGCATTGAGCGAATAAGGAAGATTCTGAAAAAGGAGGGCAGGTGGAGGAGTGGAGTTGGCAGCAAGAAACAGGGAAAACTTGAGAGGAGGAGATGAAGACGACGAGAGAGTGAAAAATGGACAAAAAGAGAGCCATGTATGGAGTACAATGGAGAAATATGAGTGGGTCCTAGGGGTGTGTATATTAGACTGGGGTCGGCCCCTGTCTGACAGAGAGAGATGTGGCTGCAGTCAGTGGTGATTCATCACATGTATCAGGGGAAAGAGAGGAGAGTGGATGGACCAGCTTCTGGATGTGTCTCAGTACTTCCAATGCGCTTCCTCACTTATTCGTCTGCCCTTTATCTTCATCTGGTAATATCCTCAAAGATGACAAAAACAAACCGATACTAGACGCTCGACTTCTGGCCTGCTTTTCTCCATCTCATAGCGGATGATAATAGGTAATTGGTGGTACATTAGTATAGAAGAGGAGGCTACTACAGTAGTAAAGTGTAGCCCTTGTTACACTAGAGAGTAAAAATTCCTGATGTTCAATTCCAACCTTTTTTTTCTCCAGTGTCAGTGTGTTGGACCTGAGGTGTACAGTATATTTATAGCCTTCTTTCCATCATGTCCTCCTTCTGTTTGCTGCCCCCGTAAAGCATAAATGAGAGAAAGGTCCTGTCAGAAATACTTTCTTCACTCATTATAAATTACAAGAGAGCTACAGAGTCATTTTAGTGTTAATTGCCTTACCATTGTATCTAATTTTGGAGAGAAGCCTCTAAGGTTAAAGGCCTCTTTTCTAAGGAGCTGGATTGCAGCTAGTTCCCTCTCATATCATTCTTCCTCTGCTCTGTTCATTGCTTTCTCACTCTGCCATATGCTGTCAGACAAATTTCTTTTGGCTTATATTGCTATGCCTATAAGCCATGTAAGGAAAAGAGTATTTGGCAGTACTGCATGTAGGCTTTCTCGTTTTGTTTTGTCTGCCATCTGCTATACCCCTAACACCTATTCTCTCTCCGTCTCTCTCTCTCTCTTTCCCTGTCTGTAGGTTTCAGTAGGAGTACAAGCAGTGTGTCCCCTCATGGTTATGTCCCCAGCTCCACTCCCCAGCAGAGTAGCTACAGCTCTGTCTCAACTAGCATGAATGGCTACGCTAACTCTGGCATGGCAACCTTGGGCACCTCGCCCAACTTCCTCAATGGATCTGCAGGCAACTCGCCCTATGCTAGTGAGTAAATTACACAATACCCTAGATCCGAAAACCAAAAGGAGATGAAAAAAAAATCAAGGCATGGAAGGCAGAAAAGATTGAATCAAAGCCTACTGAACATAAAAGAATTAGTCTCTGGAAAGGATTGAGAAAGAGAGTGGAAGACAAGAAGTGACACAAAAGGAGAAAGTCTTTCAGTTCAGCTCGCTCATCTGTTTCTTTAAGAACAGAGTCAAACACAAATCCCCAGTTTATTGGCCATGGGAGCAGACCACCTAGCACCCCCTGACACACATACACCCCACCACCTCTGCTCGCTCACACGCACGCACACACACACACACACACACACACACACTCACCCTCTACATTAAAGACCCTTGATTAAATCAATAAACTAATTGCTAGAGAAGCAATTCCATTTCAGCTCTTTGATTCCTGGGTGTTAACAAGTATTTTAACAGGCTCATCGGCCCCACACAGACACTTTCAATCAATGGCCCCTCGGCTTGGCTTTGTAGGTCCAATTTTCATTAATTGATTAGTTAGGCCCCTTCATAAATGGATTATGACTTTATTGCAAGGATTTGTCAGGAAGAGCCATAAAAGCTAAGTGTTGGATAATAACAACAATAAAGGCAGTAGCAGATATCAGAAGGCAGGTGAAATACGACTCGGCTGATTGTAAAATCACTGAGGAGGAAAATGCTCTTAGTGCATTAGCAGACAAAAGACGAACCCAGGAGAAGTGGGTGGATGGGATGATGTCAGAAGGAGACTGGCTTTCGGTTGTTAAGATAACCCTCTGGTCATTTTTGTCTGTATATCAGTCTCATGATTGTTACTTACAGTCGGTGGCAATTTGTAGCAACAGTAAAGCCAGCTAACAGCTACCTTGTATAAAGCCTTAATTTCAAGAATCAAAATATTTAACAAAATGTAAGTTAAGTTTTTTCTATATGCTAGTGTGCATTGGAATCTTCACAGAGTTTAATCCAGAGCTCTAGTAATGATGTAAAACTTAGGTCAAGAATTTTGCAGATCTAAGGGCCCAAGTCCTGCTTACACCAGCACATAAAAACCAGTGTAAATCAGTGGAATCCAGTGGAATCATTGAGATCAATAGTTCATCTCTGGAGATCTTAAAGACACAAAAATGTGCCATCGACCAATAGCAACTGGCCTTGACAGTGCTGTGGGAGAGTCCTAAACAGAGGCAGCTATTATAGGTTATTAGCCGAGTGTCACCATCCAGTTCTATACAACCTTTGGGTCAAGGTATACATTTCTCACAAACAATGACATAGTTTACAGACAGTTATGAGCTAAGAATTGATGTACACAGTCTTACTGTCCTGTTTGGTGAGGAAATGGTTCAGCAAAGAGAAAATAGAAATAAGCCTAGATATGGCTCTAGAGCTAAAATGTTAGCGGATAGCTCAGTTCACCAATTAACCTAGCCCAGTAACTAGCCCCTTCGTCACCAAGATCCTACAACCAAATATTTCACAAGGACGTGCAGATAAATGTGGATGTGCCACTTTCTGGTGCGACCCAGCCTTTAACCCTCAGATTATTACACTGATTACAAGGCTGGACATCAGGTCAACAACTGATAAACCCATTTATAATATTATGGCAATACAAGCACAAAGAGGTAGTGAAGAAACACGATTTATGTCGATCATGTTATTAGCCCATTTTGTTATATTCGTTGGAAACACTGGTTCTGGCTGTTGAATGAAATCTCAGGCATGATTACCGGTGATAAAGCTGGTGTGAGAGATGTCTTTTACAAGTTGCTCTGGAAACAGTACCCTGAGTTTGCGAGGAGATGTCTATCCAGTTGTTGCAGCCCTTGGGCGAAGGATGCATCATCAAAACAGACTGATCAGAGGAAAAAAAAAATGCTTCGAGCTGTTTTCAGTGCCAGCTAAACACATTTTAATCTTAGCTATTGAATATCACTTTTCTAGGTGACTACTAATCAACAATAAAAAAAAGTCTCAGCTGATCTGAGTCCAAAATATTGTCCCTCCTGCCATCATCCATTGACCAGTCCCTTTCTGCTCATCCCGTCTTCCTGTCCTATGCCCACGGCCTTCTCTCTAACCCCGTCTCTCCCCTTCCCACCTTCATCTTTTCACCCTGATCTTCTTCCCTGACGCACTCCCTCTGACCCTCCTAACCCCCACCCCCCTCCTTCCCGTCTCTCTCCTCTCAGTCGTCCCATCAAGCCCCACCATGGCCTCGTCGACCAGCCTGCCCTCCAACTGCAGCAGCTCCTCTGGCATCTTCTCCTTCTCTCCAGCCAACATGGTGTCTGCCGCCGTCAAGCAGAAGAGCGCCTTTGCCCCCGTCGTTCGACCCCAGAACTCCCCTCCGCCAACGTGCACCAGCACTAATGCAAACAGCCTGCAAGGTAAGTCGCTAGACAAGTTATGTGTGTAGTGAGATTCCAGTAGCTAACGGGATATTTACTCAGAAACCTTCATCCTCAAGCTTTAATCCTGCTCTTCTTCACCTCCTTATGATAACAAATTTTCACTTTTGCTCCCAATTTTTCCTACAATCTTCCTTTTCTGCCTCCTCTTCACTCCCTGTTTTTCCTTTCTTTACCCTCCTTGAACCCTCCACTCTTCCTCTTCACTGTAGATCAGTCTTTTGTGGACTCTAGCAAGTACTCATCAGCCAGCTCTCTGCAGGGTCTGGCGTTCTCCTGAAGTATGTTATCCCTCTCTTCCATCTTCTCTTTTTCACTGTTTTCTTTCCACTCCACCCTCTCCCACAGCTCATTTCCGAACACCAGCTCATCCTGCCCTACCCTTCCTTCTCTTTTCTGTTTTTATTTGTCACTTTGTCACTCTTGACTTGTCAGAGAGACAGCATGCCACACCACATGTGTTCCATTTCCTGTTTTCGCTTCCTGCTTCCTGCATGTACTCCAGTGGGTGTCTCTGTAAAAAGGTGGTGGTGGTGGGGAAGGTCGGGGTGTTATGCCACCAAGGGTCATTCTGTTCTCCCATTTCCATCGAATGCAGCGCGGGCTCTGTTTGCCTAGGCAGGATGTTGTATGGTGTTGAGATCCTGAGAGAGAGATGATGGATGGGAATCTTTATCAGAGCCCCAAGCTAAGCACTTCCTCACTTCCTCTCTCGGTGTTGATGAGCGCTGACCATGGTGACCCAAGGGCTAGTGGCCACTGTGCACTGATCATACTGACACATATGTGCACACATACACACACACACCAGTCTGTTAATCCCAACAAGCCGGAGACACTTAGGAAATAACCTTGGAATTAGTGGATTGAAGAGAGAGGGGAATCAATAAGGAGCCAATATGTTATATGAAAAATCCCTCCCTGTGATGGCCTCTATGAAAGAATTGGGAGGGGGGGGGGTGATGATAGGAGCTAGTGGCAAGGCAGAGCATATATAAGGAGGTAAAAATCTGAATAAAGCTCTCCATGAAAGGCTTACGGACTCCATTTCCTTGTTTGAGTGTTAAGCCTAATTTCCTCACCTCTGTCACCCCAGGTCACTGCATTCTCTCTCCCTCATGTCTGAATCATGGTCCATGATGCAAAGTGAATTTACACAATGTAACAAATAACAGTTAACAGTGGCAGCTCTTGCATGAGGCTATTCATCAAGCCTGCGAAAAAGTTGAATGTTGTTGTCGGTGCACATCAAGTTAGCGGTGCAGCAGAGAAAAATGTTTTGATTTTGGGGCCTCGGAATGAAGAGATAATGAGGGAGAGTCGTCTTTGTTCACCAGATGCTTGAGCACATTTCTGTTATGTGACTGTTGTGATGACAGATGAAACCCAGCAATCACATGACTGACCTCTCTCTCTCTTTTTTTTTTCTCTTTCTCACCCCCCTGCCAATCTCCCATTTCTCTCTCTCTTCCTCCCCCTCTTTTCCCACAAAGCAGCGATTCCTGGGATGATCGTTCCACCCATGTAGAGGATCTGGGATAGCTGGAGATTTGGGAATGTTGAGAGGAAACGACACAGTAGCAGAGTCTGGCGAGTCTCTGTGATACTCCGGAGCTGAACTGAAGGAAGTCAAGATAAGACGCAGGACTCTGTTAAACTCAGGCCTTTCCATTGGGATTTCATCTGAAGGGATAAGGGAGGAGAAAAAAAAAGGGACAATATGAACCTTTGTGATGTTATTTCCCTCTTGGTTGAATTAGTGTAGCTTCTCTGACACCGCGTTGGATGGAGTGTATAGAGACTGATAGTTTGCCCACAGTGTGACACTGACCTCATGAAAAGAGCATTTATTTATCTTTATGTTTATGCCTGTAAAGTTTGGATTTGATTACTGGAGGCCCCACACCGTCTTGCAATCTGTAACTTGCACAAACAATAGTGAAGTGTTGGTTTGGCCATGAAGTTTACGTAACCTCTGTCACAATAGAAGATGCTTTCCTTAGCTCAGCTGGCTTACTAAAACCACATAACAACACACTGGCCAAATCGAACTAAGGTCAACAACACAAAAAAAACAAAGAAATACAGAAAAGAACAAAATCAACCCCTTAATTTTGCTGCTAATTATCCCATAAAACTAAAAATGGTGTATCAAAATCACCCTATGCTATTTTCAACATCAAAAACCATGCCTTTCTTTTTTTTGTTTGTTTGTTTGGTTTGTTTTTTGAATTTTTAATAATACTGTGAGGATTGAGCTGTTTGCAATATGCTTTTCTGCTTGTCATGTGAAGAAAAGGTGATAATTTAGCCAAAATTGACGTTTTGTCAGACATTTTAGTGAAGACTTGAAAAGCCAGAGGATGTGTGCGTCCAGCCAGCACTGTACTGAAGGAGTCTAGCAAATATCAAATTAGAATAAATGTGTGATATATGTCATATATTTTTGTATATAAAAAAAATGTTGAATTTTTCATTTGACATTTCTTTTCTTTTTGCAATAGCTATAGTTTGAAATGTAAACATTAAATGTCTTAAGGCAGCTTCTCAGTGCAGAAGATAGATTTACTGTGTGTTGTCAATATCTCATCTGCTAAACATGAGAAACATGGATTTGGATACATTTAAGGGGATTCCTGTAAAATATCCTATAAATAATGTATTTATCCCTTGTATTTGTACATTGCCTCTCACCCCTGTTTAGTTGTGTTGTGTAAGTTTAATACAGTAAGTGAACATAATTCAGTGTTTTGTTTCATTATTTCCTGTTGTCTCTCACTATTTAAATGTGACTTTTTTTATCTTTTTTGTTTGTTTTGTATGTTATTGTTTTGCATTGATATACCATGCTATCATTTGTTGATTCAAAATACGCCATTGTCTATTTTTGTATTATTTGTAAGTTAATAAAAATTTTGTTTTTTTTCCTTATGAAAATGTTTATTGTATGGCAAAAAGTAGCATCTTATTCAGAGTATTTGGTTGAAGTAGATTTTTAAGAATATATACACACATTAATATATACTGTAAATCTATATCTTTTTGTTTGAACTCTTTGAGGCTTTCAGATTGATGCTGTTCTTGAACTGATAATATGCATGGGTTCTTCTCTTGAGTGACACTTTCTTTTTTTTGTGTGTGTGGAAACCAAGAGTACTAAGATAATGCTCTGTGTTTTTCTTTCTTTGTGTTCCTCGTTTTTCCCCCTCTGTTCTTTCTTTTCCTATGTTATTTATGCCTGCTTACATACTGTATCTATATACTCTCTTTTTTTCTGTCACTGTAATCTTTACCAGCAGTCTAGATGCCTTAACAATGCAAACCCATTTTTCATTCAATCACATGTACAGTTTTCTACCCTCACCACAATTGTCTATTGCCACAGAGGAATTCATGGGAACTTGGGGACAAAGCACAAACCCACTCTGTTTGGTGGTGAAGCCAGACTAGAATACAAAGAGCCATAATTCAACAATCACACACACCCCAATGTATTATAATACTACAGCAATGGCATGCTTTGAAGGACAGTCAACGCTGAGAGGCCTGTCTCAGCTGTGCTCATTGCACTTTAGTGTTCACAGAAACACTTGGTCTTTTTTTGTAGCGACTATGTAGCTTTTTTTCTTCAATTGAAATCATTTCAACAGCATGACGGTAATATTTCTCTAACCACAGGATCACAATGGTATGACAACACAGAGCTGTTTTAATTGTAGTACAAAGGGGCGCACAGTGAAGACAAGCACTGTCACAGCACAATTTTAATTTTACACATGGAGTTGTAGGTCTGACTCCAGTATCTGACAGTCGAACCCCCCCCCCTCCTCTGCCTGTATTAGCCTTTGGACAATACAGCTTCATTACAAGCTAAACAGAACAAGAACAAGTGAGGAAGCATGAAAGGGAGCTCCTTGGCCCCTCAGCCATTTCTGTAGTCTTTTCTTTGTGTCTGCCATGTGTCTTCAAGCTGTTGCTGGACAGAGAATAGGGCTTTTCTCTCTGCTTTTCTTTTCTAGGGCCTGGTTTTGTTAAGTGGATAGAAAGGACCGTTTTAACAGAGGCGCCTGCTGACAGACGAGTGTTTTTCAGGCACTTGTGTGCCTGTGCTGGTCTGGGCCGGGGCGGGAGGGGCCACACCGTATCTGTTTCAAATGAACTACAGAGGTCTGTTGTCATACAATGGCTTCTTTGTAAGCAAAGTTCCATCCTGATTATGAATATTGGTAATGGGTGACAAAGTTTTGTATTTAGGTAACAAAAAACAAAAAAAAAGATGCAAACCAAATAGCTGGTGTCTATTTTTTCCTCTGTTTTGTCTTTGACTGCAAATACACTGAACAGCTCTATGATATAAAGGAAGAAAAAAAATCTACTGTATAGATTGTTATTGTTTTTGATGAAAATTGAGCTGTAAGATAACTTTTGGACTCTCACAATGTTGAATTAAAGTTACCTCTTGTCTGTGACTTATGTTGTCATTTTTTTGATTTTAAAAATATTATCAATTATTAATATATTTATTTTATTTCTGATCAAGAAATGTAAAATGAGATTTAGTGGTTTCAGAAAGTGTTCAGACCCCTTCACTTTTTTGACACATTATTGTTTTCTAGATTTAATTCTAAATAGATTTTTTACATTTTTGCCCTTTGATCTAAACTCCATAATCCATGAGGCCTAAGTGAATATGTGTTTAAAAACTTTTTTTTTTACTAATTCATTAAAAAACTGAACTGAAATCTCTCATTTATACATGTTTTCAGCACCTTTGCTGTGGCTCTCAAAATTGTTGGCCGGTACATCCTGTTTCATTTAATTATCCTTGAGATGTGACTAGATGTGATTGGACATAGTTTAAAAAGGCACAAACCTATGTAGGGTCCCACAATTCACCCTGCATGTCAGGGAAAAAATCAAGCCATGAAGTCCAAGGAACTCTCTGTAGACCACTGTGATAGAATTGTGGTGAGGTATAGATCAGGTCAAGGGTATAAAACCATTTCTAAAGCTTTGAGTGTTCCCAGGAGTGCAGGGGACTCAATCATTGCGCCATGGAGGAAGTTTGAAACCACCCGGATTCTTCCTAGATTTGGCCGTTGGACAACACTGAGTAACCAAGCAGCAGAGCCTTGTTCAGAAGTCCTCTGCAGAGATGGAAGAACCAGCCAGAAGGACGACCATCTCAGCAGCACTCCATCAATCAGGTCTTTACCGTAGAACTAGACGGACGCTTCAAGTAAAAGGCACATAACTTCCTGCTTTGAGTTTGACTCTCTGGTCTGATGACATACATATTGAACCATATGGGCTGAACTCCAAAAACTATGTCTGGCACATTCATCACCTGACTAACACAATCACTATGGTGAAGCATGGCAGTGGAAGCATCGCGCTGTGGGGGGGCTTCTCAGCAGGGACTGTTCAGAAGTGAGGAAGGATGAATGCATCCAAATGAAGAAAACCTGCTCCACAGCGCACGCAACCTGAGACTGGTGCAACAGTTCACCATTCAGCACGACAATGACTCAAAGCACACAGCCAAAACAACGCTGGAGTGGCTTTAGGACCACATCCAACAACTGTGGAAGACCTGAAGATGACAATTCACAGAGGCTCCCCACCCAATCTGATGGAGTTTGAGATCTGCCAGGACGAATGGGACAAACTGCCCAAATCCAGGTGTGCAAAGCTTGTAGAAACTTACCCAGGAAGATTGGAAGCAGTAGCTGCTGAAAAGGGGTTTCAACAAAGTACTGTAATATGAGTCTGTATACTATTGTAAATGAGAGATTTAATTTTTTGATTTTCTAATAAATTGGTAAACAAAAAAAACTAAAAAATGTTTTTTTTTATCCTTATGGGTTATTGAGTGCAGATTGATAGATTTTATCCAATTAAAATCAAATCTATATCAACAACAAAATGTACAAAAGGTGATAGGGTCTAAATACTTTCTATTGCCACTATACATTCAGCCCGTAGAGCACCAGAGAGGAGGGCTTTGTGTCCATTCTTTCGTTTGATTGAAAATGTCATCACCAAATAGCTGACAGGGAGTTGACCAAGAATAGAGGAGTACTGGCTAAGACTAATTCCACAGGTCAGAAACAGGCCTGCATCCCATCCCCCTCCAGGCTTCTGTATCTAATGAATCTAATTCATTAATGCATTACTGATGGCATGGTGAACATGGTTAGCCTGACAAGTTTCCTCCTAAACATATTAGTTAATGATGATTCCAAGGTTATTAATTGCAAACGCACCAGCCCACCATAATTGAGTCATCATTTGCATACCCGGTCATCAGCAGAAAATTAATTTCTTTTTTATTTTTTGCATATCTAATTTAGGGGGCTGTGATTGGATTAGCTTTTGAAAATAGCGGATCCTGGGATTCTGCTGACCTCAAAGTGTTCCAGGGTCTCCACGGTAACTGGAGGCTTCCGTAACGCCAACGGGGAAGAGCAAGGCGACCTGGAAGTACTGATGAAATAAGGACTCATAAACACTGTGCATGCTTGTGTGTGTTTTCCTCCTTAATTGCCCAAAGGTTCATAACTGCACAGGGCTTTTTTTCCTCCCATAGATCTAATAACAGAGTTGATAGTTTGCTGACAAACAGTAAAGTGGGTTGTAGTGTACACGATTTAGCAGTAAGAGGTGGGATATTGAATTATGGAGGTTACACACTCAGTGCTGGGGAAAATGAGTCCTGAAGCCTAATGTTCTTGATTAGCGAGCCAAGCACCACGGCTATATTGCATTGCACAGCTCCAGAGATTCAGCTTCCCCAAACACAGCCTGCAGTGCAACGCACACACACACACACACACACACACACACACACACATTCATAAATCATAAATACACTTAGACAAAAGGTGAACCTATTTTGCTCTTTATTTCCAGCAGCTTTTCAGGCCAAGATAGACTGGTCAACGTGGGAGGAGGACAATAGGAGTGGAAGGCCGAGGGCAGCATGGAGCTAGCAGACCACAGCCCTCTGGAGACATAGCATTAAAGACGCCCCTCCTGGAGAACCACTCCTCTGGCTACAGATGGCAGAGCCTTCACACAACAAGAAAGGTGCTGTTTGGGAGCCTCTGTGCTACTGGTATCCTAATGAAATATATTAATGCACATATTCCTTGCTCTCCTACTCCTCTTTCTCATTCTCCTCCCTGCATGGACACATGAAGGGAGGAAGAGTGGAGAGGCGTATTTGAAAGAAAAACAGGAGTCCCCATGGGGATCCCGGATAAAGAAAGGAAAGGAAAGAAACAGAAAGGAAAGAGGATGGGAGTGGGGTGGGTTGGGGGAATATTCAGAATGGAGGCAGACCTAGACAGTGAGCAAAAGACAAGGAGAGGAGGAATGAATATTAATAATATTCTATGCAGGAAAATAGTCACAATGGACATCATAGAAAGACGTAGAGAGGCAACGGGAAGCGAGTTCCTGGCCTTAGTTAATGTATGTGTGTTCGCAGATGCACACGAGCTGAATTTCTACATCTGTGTATGCACGCACACGCTTGCCAGTAAGACAGAGCATATTAGAGCACAGGCATACCTAGGATGAGTGTGCACTCACATTCAGGTTTGCACTCTCGCTCAAACAAGAGTGTGTGGTCGTTTCCCACAGTAATTATCCTGGTGACTGTGGGTGTCTGTCTATGATCTGTGTGGTACCTGTCAGAGGGAGCCCGGCAGAGCCCATGCTTTATATTCCCTGTAATTGCTGCTGCTAATTTACTGTGCGTTGGCCTAATGAGTAGGGAGGTGAGGGGCTGGGGTATGTAATGGATGTTAGAGAGATAGAGATAGAGAGATGGATTTCACCACTGCCGGCAGAGAGAGGGAGAAGGGGAGTAGGCCAGCGAACTGTGTGTGTTAAGCAAGCATGTAGAACACTTATCTTTATTGTTCTACTAAAATGAAAAAAAAACCCAAAAGATAAGCTATTTGCCCCTCCCCCTCCTACTTTCCTCTCTCTCTCTCTCTGTCTCTCTTTCTCTCTTTCTCTCGTTCTCCCCCTCCATCCTCCCCTCAGCTGTTACAGTGGCGACTGCAGCGAGCGCATTAGACAAGCTTTTTGTTATGTTGATTAATGATAAAAGCAAATCCATAAATAATATAGATTATTTATTCCATTTATTCACATGCTAATTAGAGCTATAAGCAGATACCTCAGAGAGATGGTATTTTTTTTTTATCCTCATCTCCTCCAGCGCAACCAGGTAGACCAACTGACATTCAGACAGAGGCAGAGACAGTCACATATTAATGTCATTCACACTTTGAAGCACCAGTGGTATCTTATGATGGGGAAACTACCACCCTTCATTTCTCCCTAATGAGGTCACGATAGAGGCCAGTGGTTTCGGCACACACGCACACACCCTCTGTTTTCATACACACACGCACACAGCCTCTCTGCATACTCTTGATGAGCGCTGGATTGACAGGGTCATCTTTGATTGATGCACCGCGGTTCTTCTACATGTTCTACAGCTCAGTCATTTAATTATGTTTCCTAAGCATCATTAAGTACCATTATATTCTATCATATTCTAATGAGAGAGGTGGTCAGACGCAGGACAAGCTAATTGGTGATTAATGTTGTGTATCAGTGAGAGACAACGCAAGACTGGCTATTTAATGGCACAACACTGTATTTAAGTGCTGAATATGTAAAAAGACAAACAGAGGGGGGGAATTAGAGAAGCTGTGATTGAAATCAAAACAGATATTGGCTCTTAAGGGTCTAATCTCTCACTTTTGCCTCTTGGCCTCAGTCCCAACTCCCCTCCTCTTCCCTCCTTTACACAAACACACACACACACACACACACACACACACACACACACACTTCACACATTATGCTGAATTGTTCACCTGTTAGCCGCATTACACACACTTACTCAGATAATGCAGGAAGCTGTTTCTGCAGACATAACTCACCTGCTCCTCCAGATTAACCACTAACTCAGTATTGATGCACTGCTTCACAGGTCCGTACGCACATGAGAGTGCACTCAGACATACAGACACAAACACACAGCACACAGACACAAACATCCTCATCTGATATTGACATGCCGTGCGGCAGTAGGTGTTTCCATTTAAGGTCAGTCGATTGCCTTAAGTATGTAATGTTAGGAGTGGGGTCCGTAAACATGTCAAATTAGCATTAATGAATGACCAGGTACCAGCAGGGGGAACTGTCACGGAGCACGCCCAGGACAATACATTACACTGAGTTATCCCAGTCTGCCCTTCTCTAGCGCACAAACACACACACACACTGACCAAGCAGACACAGGGTGTAAACTAGCGGGTCCCATTCAGCAGTCACACACTCCGCTTTAATGGGTTGTGTGGCTGACTGCTGTCCAAGAGATGAAAAAAAACCTGAAAGAAGCAGCAGACGCAATGTTAGAGAATGGAAAGTTCAGGGAGAAAAGGGGGAAAGCTGAAAGATTGACGGACACAAACGGGGTGATAGAAAAAAAAATTAGAGAAAAAATATGTATGAAAATAGATAGAGCGATAGATAGAGGACTAAGCTAGAGGGAGAGAAAACAAACTGTGGTATTTATTTTTTCTTCTCAGTGTTGAAACAGGAAAAGGACCTCTGGTTTAATAAACCATGAATCCTTTCACAGAGGGTTTGTATGTTATTCTTCGGAGAAACAGATACGTGGGGAGGGAAGGAGAGACAGAGAGAAAGAGAAGCAGAGGGCAGCAGGAGGGGAAAAAAAGAGATGCACTGCAACCATATGAATTTCGTTCTCCCTCTCACCAATGTGCGTGCGTGCACACACACACACACACACACACACACACACACACACACACACACACACACACACACACACTCCTCAGCCAACTTCCAGGGTGTATGTTAGTTTTGGGTTGGAAGTGTGTGGGATGCAGGGGGAGGGGGGACACATCCTCCTCAGTCCAGCCTGAGAGAGAGAGAGCATAAATGAGAAGTTAAAAAATATATTTTACATCTGTAAATGATTAAATCCTTCTCCTCTTCCTCTCAGTATCTGACAGTCTGTGAAAATGACCCTCTAATGTATTCGCTCCACACTGAAAATCTGCAGTTCACCACAACAATGCATGAACATCAGTATGTGGTGCATACATAAGCGGAATGAAATGGTCTGCTTGAATGCCTAGCTTGTTTTTACTGTATGCACTGTGGATATAGTGATACATAAACATGTACACACACATGAACCTACTGTCTTTGTGTGTTGTCTCCTTATCCCTGCCTCCCTCCCTCTTCTCTCTCCCCCTCTCCTTCCTGTAACAAAGGTTACATTGATCATGTTTCTAAAAGGGACTCTGTATTTCCACATGGCCCTGCCTCTGATATGTTATTCTTGGCAGGTTGGACTTCTACTTTTGTCATTCACTCAGCATATTTTAACAAATTAGAAACATTAGAAACCAGGATCTCTGCAATGTTTTGGTTTGGTTTCGAAACTCTTACGGTCCCCACAATTATATTTCAGAACATGAGCGAATTGTTTGACAGCTGAGTGGAATAAAACCCTAAAACAACTTTTTCATTAGAAACACATGCTCTCACAATTAAAACCTAGCATTATGTTAATGTGTGTATATGCTTGTTCATTTGTTGTCGTGTGAACGGTGACACCGTGAGAGTGTGTGGGTTTGGGTGCGCGTGTGTCTGCACGCACATATATGTGCTATTATATGTGTGAGGGTGTGTGAGTGAGTACGTGGCTGCCTTAGTGTGTGTGTGTGTGTGTGTGTGTGTGTGTGTGAGAGAGAGTGTGTGTAAGGGACAAAGGGACACAGTGCTCCACATAACAGCATTACAGATGGCTGTTGTGAGTGGTTGTGACAGTGAAAGCGAGTGAGTTCCCACTCCATACAGATGTACTCTGAGTGACCTTACAAACACAGTGGAACTAAAACAGGCCCCCTACCTCTTGCGCTCACTCTGGCACACACTGTCAATTCTCACTCAGCTCTTGCGGGGCACTAAAAGTTGTTTCCTGTGCCAGGAATACATCAAGGGCCAAGAATATATAAGCAGGGAGCAGGAGGGATGCATAGCTATGGTCCAGGAAAACATAACTTGGACTAAGCAAATATTGGACTGAAGGATTAGTAGCTTTTGCCACCTATAAAAGCAAGACAGGTATGCCAGCCTGAGTTAACAACCACATGCTCTGACTTTACCCTGGATTGTTTTACCAAGGAGCTGTTGTGGACAAAGAGGACATTTCAACAAGTTCACTTTATGGAGGAAAAGGGGGAAAAACTAGAAATGACTTTACTTAGTGCAACAATCCCCCTCTTTCCTTTCACTGGCTTAGGGAGTGTACAAAAAGTAATGGAGTTCTGAGTTCTTCTGAACCCTCCTGTTGAATAAGAGAAAACTGCAATAAACTGCCCCTGTTGCCTCAAAACAATATTACAGTACTAAATTGGTATAACTCTTCTTACCATGGATTTCCTAAAACCGCATTAAAGTGGAACTGCCTGAAATCTTATAAATCATCTCAGGTGATGTCAGCTGAGTCGGTGTCAGCTGGGGCTGAAGACTACAAGTTTGAAAATGAAAAACGTCTGGGAGCATGGAGTTAGAAAGAAGTCTGCTTACCAGAGCTCTGCAGCCTACTGCTTATCTCTGCTTGGGGCTGCATTTGCTGCTACTAGCAAAACACAGCCAAATCTCTGAGTTGTATGTACAAGTTGTATTATGGGTAATGTAGATGCAATGTTTTGACAAGACAGAAGAATGTGAGGAATAAAAAAATTGCTATCTTGGGTTCTGCAGCATTGATTTTCATGATTTTGTAACCCTCTCCATTGTGAGTCCAAACATGTTATATTACTATTTTAATCTAATGATCATTTTCACACATAGGCACCATCTACCAGCATTATGAATTGTTGTCTTTTGCATATGGCCAAACAATTACAGCTTTTTAAATTTATGTAACTTTTTAAAATTTACACTAAATCTCAAGAGGGAAAATTTGAAATAAAATATAAATCTGGTATGAAGAACATTTAAAAAAAAAAAAACCCCTCTACTATTACCAGCTGTCTACAAAAAAAGATTATGACTACCCTCTCTTCTGCATAAAGAAAAAAAGACATAGGCCTCCACTTTTGTGAGCCTCTGATAATTTTTCTACAGTTCCTTATTATTAGTGTCTTTTTTTAAAGTACAAATATATTTTTAAAGGCTCTGACTTGGAGTATTTCTCTGCTTTCTGTGATGTTGAAACTGATTTTGATTTTTGTCTTTGCTCGCTCATTCTTTTATTCCTCCTCTGAGCCAGCTCTTTTCTGGTGGTGGATTGTGAAACAACAAGAATGTTTTTTATTCTCGTGCGGTCTCACCCACAACATTTGTTTCCAATTTGACAGATTTTGGAACAGAAATTCTTGGGAGAGAAAATGATGGTTGCATGATGGTTCAAAAATAAGCCCTTTACAAAAATCCTCCACCTATCCCTCAAATCTCTCCCCTGTTGCTCTAAGGCTCTCTCTCCTTTACTTCCTTCACCTCCTCTCCTCTTGGTTTAAGTCCAAACAAAGTCACCTCATCGTGTATTGTGGGAGAGATTGTAAAGTTTTCATTGAGCCCATGTGGAAGTGATTTGGCCATAATCTCCTGTAATTGTGACTGTAACACAGAAACAGGCTGGAACAGATTGGCCCCATATTTTTCTTCAGGGTCACTATGGGCTTATCTCAATATTTAGCGTCTTGCCTGATTGAGTTATCATATCACATTTGCTGTTAAGAGCTGAATGATGTCAACAAATGTAACCAGAGAGCATGAAATGTTGCTTTAAATCACAAAGAGGAAGGTTCCTGTTTGAAGAAATCACACACCAGTGTCAGTTTGACCCGCTGGGACCTGACTTTTTAAAATGCATGATATTTAAGAGCACTGTAGAGATGTGAAACAAAAATGCTGTTAAAAAACCCACCATTACGGTGTGACCTATCCTCAATCTGAACCCAGTTTTTCCCTGACCGGGGTCACATGTCACACTCCCTATCTCACACACACACACAGAAGTCAAGAGCACTCTGCTCAGTTGCTGCTGAGGTGCAAATGGTTTGTCTCTACGCATCACTGACCCAACACTGCTCCTTCACCTCCTCTCTCCTCTGTCTGCTCCTTCTTGACTCTGTCCTTCAACACTCCACCTCCGTCACCCCTCTCTCATTTTGCACTTCTGTCTCTGTACTCTCTTCCTCCTCTCCCCCCAATAATTTGCCTCTTTGTCCTCTGTTCATAATAGTTTCCATTTTTCTGACTCATGATTTGTTTTCTCTCTGCGCCCTCAGCCCTGTGGCCCTGATGAATGAATAATCTTGTCGCATTGTACCCAGCCATCCTTGTCCATGTTCAATAATGGCTCATTTGATTCTTTCCTATCAGTGTTCCGTTGAATGGCAGAGACTGAGAGCTGGAAGCCACGCAGTTATCATAAAGAGCATGTCAACTGTGAAGTCGTAAAGCCTACAAGTGATTAAAACCCTTCACTCAGGGTTACTTCATCACAATCATTAGTCTTTTCTTGTCCTACCTTCTGGCTGTAAAACCCACAGAGCCTTACCCTCCCCGTCCGTTAATAATATTCACTCTGCCTTTGATACATTAGCCAGTGAATGATAGGGCAAAGCCCTGGCCTAATTGCTTTCTTCTTGTAAAGTCTCAATTCGTTTTTGCTGAGGAGACAGGGAGATGTGTGCCAGTAGCACGCACATACATGAGCTTACACACATAGAAGCATACGCGGAACTCAACACATGCACACTTTACGCACACTTCCACATACACGCACACACAACCCCACCTTCCCACTGCCATTTTATGATGGATGGGGCTGAGAATGCATGTGGGAGGAGGGTAGAGAGAATGTAAGACTGCATATGTGTGTGTGTGTGTGTGTGTGTGTGTGTGTGTGTGTTGTTGTGTGTGTGGGTACGAGCAAGTGTGTGTGTGTGTGTGTGTGTGTGTGTGGGTGTGTTGGTTCGGAAGAAAGAAAAAGGGAGAGAGAAGGAGAGAGAGAAGCTGAGCTGAGGAGCTCTGATTAACGACACAGAGAAGGGGTCCCAGAGGAGCTGGGGGAAGAGCAAAACTATCTAGGGCCAGCTGAGAGAGCGCAAGAGAGAGAGACTGTGTGTGTGTGTGTGTGTGTGTGTGTGTGTAAAAGAGAAAGAGAGAGGGGGCACAAAAAACAGAGGTAGAAAATGGGGGCGGGGGGAAAAGATGTTTTCTTTTCATATGTTTCATTAAAAGAGATTCACAAACACATGAAATGCTGCACATCCATCATCATCATCTGCAAATAGGAGTATGAGCTTTATCTCTGTTAGCCCTGCTGCTACACAATGCATTCCTTCTCTTCTCCCTTACAGATATGATACACACCCTTCAGATTAAATCTTCTCGCCTTACCTACCTTACGATCCTGGAGCTTGCTGCTCTGGGCTGCTGTCCACAGCGCTGTCAGAGGGGGAAACAGGGTGTGTGTTGCCAGAGTGCAGGCCATCACCTCTCCCTGATTGCACATGAGAGTAGAGGTAATGGGAGTGTAATAGCACCTTAAGTACCCTGCTCTCACTGACACTGGCTGTATAGCATTACCCCTTGGTCTGACTGTGTGGCAAAGTGTGCGTGTAGATGTGTAGATGAGGGGGGGGGCTTTATGCACTGGCATATGTGCAAGTTTTTCTTGTGTCAATTCATTTGTCTGCTTTGGATAAGTGTGCGTGTGTGTGTGTGTGTGTTTGTGTCTGCCAAAAGAGGTCTGACTGAGGTTTGACTGTGTTGTGTTTTCCCTGAGGGTCGTCTGAGCCACAGCGATCAAAGAGAGAGATGGGGGTTAACTGACCAGACCTGAGAACCTCCACAGCAGGACCTGAGGGACTCCTCTTTGTTAGCCCAGGTACCAATCATCTGACACACACACACAATCAGTGGAGTGGTGAGTGTAGGAGAGGGCATTTTGAGCAATCCAGGGGGATTTAAAGATCTGTGAGACCCAAACTAACTTTGTCACTTCACTCACACAGCCGTAGCCTTTCACACAGTATCCATTACCTCAGATACGTTCACCACAAAACATCAAATGGCTTTATCCCAACTCCTATCTCAGTTCTTTCACAGAGAGATGCCTTCCACTGATATGGAAGTCCTGTAAAGTGAGTATAAGTTATATAGTGGGGGTCCCTGGAGAGAAACTCAACGACTAGTGTACTAGAAAGTTAGACTGTTCCTGAGTAGCTCAAAGTAACGACTCCCGCTGAAGGACTGAGAGTGGCGCACTTCTGCAGGAAGTTAAGCTGGAAGTTGTGTTGTTAAAAAGACAGAGGGACAGAAAGAACAAGCCTGTTCCAGTGTGTAAGCGTGTGCAATTGTGCAAATGTGGAAGTGTGCGAGCTGCAGTAGTGGGTGTGCAAATGTACGTTGCTCTGGGCGTGTGTGTGTGTGTGTGTGTTTGAAAATGAATGAGAGATAACTATCACAGGCAGCTGCCATGGTGAAGAGAGACGACTAGCACCAGCTAGATGCTGGAGGGAAGTTTTCTTGAAAACAACATCGACTACTTGTTGATTCCATGGGTGCTTAAGTACATTACATATTAATGTAGAAAACAAACATTTTGTGAGGTCTTTAATTCCAAACAGCCTTTCATTCAGACATTCACATCACAGTGTAGTGGTGCATCCTTCACTAAAGTAAAAATGGCAAAGTCACAATGTAAAAAATACCCAATCACAAGGTTTTATCCTACATATAAAAAAATATTAATTATCTTAATGTACAGCAGTACTTTCCACAAAACGTACTTCATTATTAGAAAGAGCATGTTTAAGACTTTTATATGGTTATACAGAAATTATATCACTTAATGATTATTAATGTTGCATTAACAAAAAGGCAATTGTTTTACAGAGACGGCTGGTAATATTCTATATTTTTCCGACTGTCAAAAATCCAGTCAAACACCCAAAATCATCAATGAATTCTTCCTGCTAAAAAGTGTTGTCTCTACGTCCAAAGCCTGAAGTAGCTTATTCCTCTGTTCCTTTGTTCTCCATTGTTGTCAAAAAAGCACATAATTGAGCCACACTGTTGTACACAAAGATATGTTCATTTATTACTATGAACATTGTAATTTATCCTGAGTCAATCCCACATAAACTGATTTAATGCTGTAAATATGCACTAGAACATAAAAAAAGACTTCAGTACCCAGCAGTTTTTGGGGCCCAGCAGTTTTGGGGTGAAACTAATTTGTTTTTTTCTTTGAGAATGAAAGCATGTAGCTGTGAGTGGTTTTAACACTGTACATTATCAGCAAAAATGAATGGTCTTGGGTCTGAGTGATACACCTACTAGTTTTTTTTTCATGGCATTTGTTACAACAATAAAAATAACGGCCACTTCAAGAGATATTGAAAAAAGTTAGTTTGTACAACATGTTCTCCGACCATGGAAAGATAAAAAAGGACACACTTAATGGTTGGGGCAGAAAGTTAGCCTCCTCCTGGCTGTACACCACTGGCTCCCTGATCTTTCTCTGGGAGCTCTGTCTTTAGTGCATCTTTGCAGTCTTGACACTGAGAATCTTACAAATGAGGATAGGTGCACAAGATCTCTCCTGAAAGGCATTCATAGTGTTACACTCAGTCGTAAACGGTAGAAGTGATGAGGTGGCTCGATCAAGAATGAGAATGAGGACTTGAGAGAAAGAAGCTCAAACTTTGCCTTTACTTTCTATACCTTCACATATCTTGACTGTTTCTGTGTAAAGTGTGTTTTACTGTCAACTTGTTGTTACAACCCTTACAGACACAACCCTTACATTTTGATGTATATATTCACTTATTTGAATATATATATGTGTCATACCTGGTACACAAGTGTTACATTGTAGTGTGACTATTTTTGTCTTGTACAATATGCTGTATTTCCTGTATGTGAGGAATGGTCAACTGCCCTTTTCCCCGGAATAAACAAAGTGTATCCTCTTCTCTCAAGTTAAACACGACAATGACATTGAATGCCGGGCCATTTGGGTGGTTGTTGCTGGTGTGTGTGTTTCCATGGGTATGTGCATATGGGGGGGCAGGATCTTGCTGCTGGGTAATATCTGTGAGGACGGCTTTGCTCCGTCACCACCCCGCTTCCACGCACACACGCACACACTCCATCAGCACCCGCTCAGGCCTCATCAGTCGCAGTGGAGCACATGTGGCCGGAGTATTCCAAACAAAGCTTTATAAAGAGCTCAACTAAGACGGCCCGATGTGACAGTCAGGGTACTAATGACGCCTGGAGACCGCTAAATACGCCACTGACAGACCAACAGCCAGCATTCCATGTGCACACACATCACACACACATTTTCACTTCGGCATGCACTGACAAACTCTCGCAATCACTATGGCAGGGTGGAACACATGCTTGCAGTGGCAAACACACCGATGCATGCAAACTGATACACACACACACACACACACACACACACACACACACATATCACATAACACACGCACACACATGCACACACACACACATCACATCTAATGCACATGCACAGACACACTTGCACACATGCACACATACAAACACACACATACACGTATCACATCACACACGCACACACATGCACACATGCACACATGCACACATACACACACATGCACACATGCACACACATACACAAAACACACACACTAAACACACAAAACACACACATACACACAAACACACACACACCTTGTGCCCAAGGGCATCTGTCCGCAGCCTAAGAGCTCCCAACTGTTGAGGAAAAACATCTCAATTAGCTCAGTGGAGGAACTGAAGAACTACATCTTTACATGCACACACACACACACACACACACACACACACACACACACACACACACACACACACACACAAACACACACACACACCGCCCACACATACACACACTCTGAATCGCATTGATCCTTTCCCAGACTGTGGCTCTAATTGGTGTGTTGATGATACTGTGAGTATGTGGGATCCTTCAGGCAACCATAGAATGCCTTCAAGCTCTTTATTTCTCATTTAAAGTTGAAATACACCCACAAAACCTCCCAGCTGCATTCTGCAAACTATATACTACCTGACATTCCTTTTGAGATTCCTTTCTTATGTCTGTGTTTAATCTAATTTCTTCTAGTATGTGGTAATGCAATACCTGAGATCACTCCAGGATCTCAAAAAGCACACAATGAAGCCTTAAAAATCAGAGAATTCCAGTGCCATAATTATCTAATAGCTTGATGACTTTGTTGCTCTCAGTAGATTGAACAGTTGTAAAAACCATCTATCCATTATGTGCTTGTCCATTAAAACTATGCAAGCAAATGTTCAATGAGCAACTTCAGTTCGAATATACACAAATGTTCACATGCACACACACACACACACACACACACACACAAACACACACACACACACACACAGACACACATACACTTATATACACACAAAATGTTACAGCAAGTTATCGAGAGCAAATGGGGTAGAGTTATTTCCATAAAGGGTCTCAGTGGGTCTCAAGGATCTCTACTCCTGCCGACTGGGAGCGATTTAGCAAAGCACACCCTGGTATATTAGTAACTGAAGACAGGGACAAAACTGCTCTTTCTAAAACCCTTTCCCTCCACTGTGACCTCAAGAGCATTCACAACTGGGTCTAGGAGGCACTCTCCATCTTTTGCCTTCCCTCTTTCTTCAACTATTTCAGTTTGTTCTCCTTCTCTCTCTGACTTCTGTTTTTTTTCACTATCTTCTCTCATTCTTGAGAGGAGGGTTATCTTTTTTTATCCATATATATATATTAGATTTTTTTCCTTCTCTCATTTCATTCCACCCATATTCTACCCTATTTTTTCCACATTTCTCTCACTCTCCCTTACATCCATCCTCTGCCCCCCCCCCCTTGGCCCCAGGGACGGACTGCTGATAGACTGTGTACACCAGCTGCCCAGGGGCTATTTTTAAGGAGCATTTGTCCTTCTCCTTCCCTCTGGAGACTGACTCAACCCAACAACATCTCATCCACGCACACTCACATGTGCACACAAACACACACAGGCATTAGCACATGCACTCATTAGCCCATGAGCATGCATGCCCCACACTTTCTCTCTCACACACATCCTCCATCCAAGGGCATTCTGTAAATGTAAGGGCAGCTTGTAGCGTTGTAGCCTACTGCTTAACTGCACAGGAGCCCAGGCGCTCCCCAGTCAGCCTCAGAGGGCTCATAAAGCTACCCTCCTCCCAGGGCCTGGCTTAATACTCTCCCTTGTTCTAACTCTGCCTTACAATAGTTTGTAAAACAATACTGTAAAACACTGTTGCCGAGTATTGCGTCAGGCTGCTTTCATCACTAAACCCACAGCAGCCAATAGGGGTGCTTGAATAATGCATACAGGAAGTCGGAAGATTCAAGTTCCGTGGCACCCTACAAACTGGAGCTTAACACCGCTATAGTATATCTTATTTGACCCTGCTTTCACATTATGTTGTACAAATAAAAAAGGGACAGAAATAGACCATGAAAGCCGAAAAACTACTGCCAAAGGAGTAGCTGGATTCACAGAAACAGAAAAAAAAATGTTATTAATAATGTAATTATTCTGCTCACTAACACCTTCCTTAAAAATTCAGAAATAATTTCAATTTTCATTTGTAACCTTAGTAATAATTGTAAAAGAATTTGTTAACAAGCTACTAAATTATGTTCAAAGTATGAAATCTTGGCTGTGAACCTTACTTTTGTGTTGTTTTCAACCACTGCTGTTCAAAGCAAATGTAAAAAGATAAAATAAATCCTCAAACAACTGCTCCAGCAACCTCGTTAAGACATTATTTACTTTCATCGTTAGCCAAGGAAGAGGACACTAAAAATCTGTCAGCAGCCTGAAACGCCCGCTCGAGTGTCTGAGCACTGTTTAATTGTGCCATTTATCAGCCAAAAAGCCTACACACTCATAAATAAACACAATGCCCATGCAGAGGAATTATAAAAATGTCACAGCAAACCCACAAGTGAGGCCAGTGTTGATGCATATTAAGCGATTTAGTCAGTGAAGGAGTAGAGCAAAAATATGATGGTTAATTTAAGAGTCATTAAAATTGTATGAATGTGCATTGCGCTTGCTTAGAGTGGGTTTCTCTGATCGGTAACGAAGAGGGAGAATGAGCAATACAAGCCGCCACACATTGTGGTCTATAAACTCACTGATTGATCATGGTAGAGGCAAGCAAACCTGAGAGGGAGGCCCAATCAATGTTTGAGACTAGGGAGATAGTGTGTGTGTGAGCGTGTGGGTTGGTGGGTGCACATACGTGTATTGATGTGTACTTACATGCAAGTGTGCACTATTTTGTCTGTATATGTTTACAGCCTTGTGTTTTTCATGCATATTGAAGTGTGTGCATGTGTGTGCAAGTGTATGTATGCGTGCACGTGTGCGCGTGTGTGTGCGTGTGTGTTTGTGTGTGTGTGTGATTGTGTGCTTCCCTCATTTGAGGAAAGACAATGTTCTACATTCCACAGGGGAACAGAGTCATTACCGAAGCAGCAACTCAAGCCTGGAGGCCACGACTCTGCATGTAGTGTGAACACATCGAGCTAGTTTCTCGCTGAGACGTGCTGTAGAACACACACTCCGCCATTACCAGTGCCCTGCAGTTCAAACCTCGCTCCCACCTTATTTCAGCTGGGAAAATAGGTAAAGTTAACAAAAACAAATAAATATCTCGCCACGGCAGCTCTAAGGTGAAGTCGTCATTAGTTTATCCACAAACACTAGAACTCCCTAAATTCATTTTATATCATATATTTTGTGAGTGTTGAGTGGACATTTGTGAGGTGACTAGCCAGTGTGAATTCTCTATGAGTCCCAGACTGAGCTTTTGTGAGGGACCACCGACCCCGGAGGGACATGTCAGCTCTGAAGCCCTCTGCTGCCCTCTGTTGGTGGCTGAATCCCACCCACCATTCCCACACAGTGCAGGTATGGACATATGGCAGCTGTCTATCATCAAATAACAGGTGTGTGAGTAATTCCTCCTTCTCCCGCTCTGCTCCTCTCCTTTTGTCAATTTCCCTCCTGGCATAAAGTAGACAAAGTATGGCTTGGGTTAATTTCCCTTGTTACTCACACTCACAGGTCGTTAGCATGGCCCACAGGAAGCTATTGTTCCATCATAATAGATGGCAATCAGAGGTGAGGTCTGATAACGCCTGCTGTCACCTGATGCTCCGTCTGTTTGACTCTCTCGTTCTCTTTCCCTCGCACTGTAGCTCTGTTTCCGTCTCAGTTTTCTAATGTGTAAAAGCACAAGTGCAGTTGCTGTGTGATGTAGTCAAACTCACAAATATATTCTACATTTCACCGTGATTTGTAGTTTTTTCTCCCCCTTTTCTCTTTTACTCTTAGCCGTTAAATTAAGCATGACACATCTGGGTTGCGATAGCCCTGTAACACAACAGTTAATGCTTCTATACAGTGCTGAATCTCTTTTGATAGCACAAATGTACACATATTATGCACACACACACACACACACACACACACACACACACACACACACAGACTCACATACATACCAGTCCAACCGCACACACAAAGCTACTTCCTCTCAAAACTATCCATCTGTGCACTTGTTTTTTTAATCTCTTTCATTCTACAAACATCCATGAACTTACTTAATTTCAATCAGCCACATTTCAGACCTTTTTACCTTGGTCCACATTCTTTTCTGCATTATCCAGCATCCTTCTAGTACCAGCAATGGGTTTCCAGGACCTGCAGCCATAAACATTATCATAGACTTCCAGAGCACTCACAGTATGGCACAATAGTGTTGATTTTGATTGACACTGTTGGTGATGTGTAAAAAAAAAGAATATTTACAGTATTAGTATTAGTCATGGTAAAAATTCCAGTCACATCACACACATACTCTTAAACTACCCTTGATCTATAAACAGACTGAGAATGAAGGGCCTTGATTGGCTGAGAGAATGATTGACAGCTGAACGAGAGGAACCTTTGAATGTGAAACTCAAAGGAAGGATGGGAAGCGTGTTTGTGCAGGTCCCAAGGGGGGAAAAGCCTGGGTTTCACACCCACATGCACACACACATACATACATCCACACACATACACACATACACACACATTGTGATCCTGCTCTACTTTGGGCTGTGCTCCACATGAAAGCTCCGTTGCTTCCTGCTGTTTGAGAAGAGCTGTGTGTTGTGCTGCAAAAGAACATACGTGTCTGTATATACACGGACAGGTCTGTGTGGAGACCAGAGCAGGTGAGATTGCATCCATCTACAGTACCTTGGCCTTCGTGGAATATCTCTACTTCTCTGCCTCTCTGACTCATTTTCTCTTTCTCGTACCCTGTGTGTGTGTGTGTGTGTGTGTGTGTATGTGTGTGTGTGTGTGTGTCTGTGTGTGTGTGTGTGTGTCGGTCTGTCTATCTTTACTGTCTTTCTATTTCTTTTTCCTTCTCTTTTCCCCTCTTTTACTTCTTTCTCCTTTTTTCTTCTTCTTCTCGTCCCTAGAGAGAAGAAGGAAGTTGTATTCATGTGAGTTCCATTCACATCTTCAGATCCACTCAGGTAATACAAAACAGCAAAACATGGTCCCATTCAGTTTTTAGCATATGTTTTGTTAATTTTAAACTTTACCATGAAAACATGAAGGAAAATATCCAAATGTTTCATCTACAGATTTAAATTAGATACAAATCATACAAAATGACAAGTTTAGTTATAATCATATTTATTTTTGTCCACATGCTCTGTCATCATTCCCTCAGAATAATGTTTAATATAAAATGTGAACATATCACTGTGTTCTACAAATGGCACTCCACAAATGTGGAGGCACTGTGCCCTTGACTATCCCCCTGCTGAAAGTAAGTCTTAGCCAATTAACAACGTCTTCCACTAGGTCTACAGGCATACACGCAAACACGCATGTGCGTGCACTCACACACACCCAAACCTCACAGCTCATGGGACTAAACCTCATTAACTGCTCTGAGACAGACACTCTCTCTTTAATCAATCCTTTTCTAAGACCGAGCGCACATGGAGGAACGGTGACAATGCAACGCGAGCGCACACACACAAACACTAACACTAACACACACACACACACACACACACACACACACACACACACATATGGGGGGAGAGAGGGGCTTAGATGCATTCACACACTGGTCTCCCAGAGAGAAAAACATGGTCATTTGCCAGGGTGATTCAACTCTAAAACACCCTAATTACATCGACAAAGCCACTTTGTTTTGGTGCTGGATAAAATGTGAATGATTTAGCATATTATTATTATGCCTCTGAAATATTAACCAACCCCGAGGGACTTTATCTGCTCTTTTAAATAAATGCAAATTATTTTATTTTGGTTTGGTTTGTTTCCAGTGACTTTTGTGAATTGTGTTTGGATAATTAAATGAGTGCGTGCAGATGTAGAATCGCAGGCAGTGCCTACACGATATGATGATGTGCCAGATTAGCATACAAATTAGGATTGTTGCACCTCAACTGCTAATCGACTAACTTTTGTTTTCACTTCAACCTTGACCTATTTGAAACATCCACCCAGTGTCTGGCCTTGGAGTGGGAATGTAAACACTGTTTGCTGGCTTTTAATTGATAAGACTCATTTGATATTGTCCTTCATTCCGAACACTACTCATTTCGCTTGTGTCAGGCTCTTTCAATTACTGTCCTCCGTTGTCACTGTGCTTATTCACACAGCTCCGTTGGTGTGATGGTGCACTAGAGATCTACTACAACAGGCATAGTGGTCCTGCATTGAGTGAAGCCATCTACTTCAGTGCAAACCAGGTGCTATGTTCTCCTCTCCAGACTTGAGAAGTTCTTTTAAATGACGTAGTGGACCTGGAACAGTTGATGTGCAGAAGGCCAGCATTTCAGCTCTGTCTTACCTCACTGATTGCCTTGTGAATCCCTGATGGGTTCCGCTTCGAACATAATCATTTCCCTAACATGGGATAATTTGATTCTATTACTCTAACAACAGCGCAAACAAATTGCCTACGTAATTTATTGTGCCAATAATAGCAAAAACAGATGTGGTAATGGTACTGTGGCTTTCCACCCTCATATTTATGTAGACTTAACCAAACTGGATATAATCATTAAGATACATTCATGAACACCCATGTTTACTTAAGGCATTTTCTGTGTCCAAAAATGTATAATTATGGTTTGGCAAAGTGGTGATTTTCAGCCTCTGTTTCTTAATTCTTGCACTCACACAGCTCCAGGTCTTTTTTCTCCAAAATCTCCCAAAGTCTTTTTTCACAGCTTCCCCTCAGCCTTTTCCACAGCTTTCTCTCTGCTTATCGGGTTGATTTCCTGTGAGGAGGTTCAAGACACAAACAACATCCGTATATCTCCTCAGCTGTATTTTCTTTACCAATTACTAATTACTAATTACTCTTACTAAATTACTAATTACTCTTTACTAATTTTCTTCACTAATACTTTACTAATACTGCTTTTCACTCCTCTACAGTATCCCAATGGCCCTCGCCTGTAAGCAAACAACATCCGTATATCTCCTCAGCTGTATTTTCTTTACTAATACTGCTTTTCACTCCTCTACAGTATCCCAACGGCCCTCGCCTGTAAGCTCTACCTCTCGATTCGCTGGTGTTCCATATGCCCTCTGAAGCCCCCTGCTCTGTCCCATTTCTCCAATTGCCTCGGGTCCTTTTTGACACCCCTGGAATGTTAATGGGCCAATCAGAGACATTGTCCTTGAGAATCTCACTTTGGCTCATTTCACCCCCCCCCCCCAACCACATACTTCTCAGATTTATAACCTCAGCTGCTTACAGCTCCAGATGTTTTGTTCTGGTTTTTTACTCTCTGTAATTGCTAATTCAATCTGGTTGTAAAGGAGCAGATGCTCTCAGGACTTGAGCATACCTGTGTGGGTTTCTCTGTGTGTATGTGTATGCTTTCTCGCCCATGTACAAAGCAACAGGAATTACTGTAACACCCTGACTCATAAACTTAAGCCTTCACAATTACACCAAGCTCATTTCCTTGTGTAGGAGAATAAGACAAAAGTGGTTTTAACTTATAAAGAAATGCACACTGGCATCAACTTCCATTACGCACTGAATTACTGTCACCCTTAAACCACCACTGCTGAGATTTGCTGGTTTAGCTGTACTGACAGTTCGGTTCGGTGGTCTAAACTGTGGTGGGAGCCGCTCTCATCAGCCTTCTCACATTTTTTTTATCATCTTCCATTCTTTTTCTCACCAGGAAGAGTGGCAATGCAGTCCGGTTTGGAGAGAAAAATAAACAGACTGGTTATCCACAGGAATGTGAATGCTACTTTAGTCCCATTAGGAACATCTGTGTGTGTGGTTTGAGATCACAGCGGGTTGTCTGAGCAACTTTGAACATGTGACAAGTGGTCTCATTGTTTAAGCATATTCAGTATCTACATACTGTGCCAGACATACTTTGTACACTTGCACACAGACAGGATCTACGCACATATTAACTGCACATTTACGTGAGAGCATTCAGACTCACACATAAACACACACACATATCAGTCCTTGCTTGCATGTCCGCACACACACACACACACTACACACACACACACTACAATGGACCTGTCATGTGTCATGGAGACAGGGGTCAGATACTGTGTAATGTGTGTGGGGGTTATATCGCTTGGGAAAAGGACTAAAGATCTTACCGGGGCTGCAAGAGGGCCAACAATAACAGCCTGAAATATAACAGCAGTCAAAGAACCCTTGCACTGACAGGAGGAAAGCTGGGCCCCAGCAAGTGACTCCGCAGATCAGAACCTCTTCAGTGGGCACATAGATGGGCGGGATCGTTAATTCATAGCTAATGTGCAAAACAAAGAACATTGTTTTCTAATGACATTGTAAAACTGGAGAAGAAAAAAAGTCCAGTGTGTTTGGAAAGATTGGAAGCACATGTTTGGAGCGAAAGAATAATAGTGGAGTTGTAGACGCGGCGTCTTTTTTGTGCACATTCCTAAGTCGAGATGATGTTCTGACCACATTTGTCATGGGAACTTCAGCCATGTAAACTCACAGCCTCGACCCCCAGTGATCGCACTGACTGACTCACACACTAACATGTGCACAGACACTGAACTCACTCACCACTGTACAAACAATCTGCAGTTGTTAGCACCAGAAAAGTCAGAGTGCCCCCTAGTGATGCTCATGTTACAATTACATCATGTTTATCTGGCTTAATTTTTACTCCCCTGCAACTCCTAAGTTGTTACTGACAACGTGGTCTCAGTGGGTCAAACTGATGATCAACAGTTAGAGTAAGATGATGAATGGAACATGGTTAAATTATATGAAATATCAAGGAAATGCTGCCATATTCAAAGAAAGAACATGAGTTGATAAGATATCTCAGAGACAATGTTTTTGCCTCCAAAAATTCTAAAATAATAAATATGAAATGAATAAATGAAATTCCAAACCCTGCTTTGACAGCACTATTTAACAGCATAAATATTGTTTGACATAATATTTCTACAAACGAAGCCCCCCGCCAGCCCAGTGTATTTTCCTCTGTATCGTATTTAAAACAAAACACACATACACACGCATTTAGACTCACTCCCACATACACAAACATGCGTCCTATACATCAGTGTACAGAATTTTGATCTTTAAGGACACAGGGGTTTTTCAATCAAAGATTTGATTGAATACTTTGCCATCCTCAGCACTTGCACACTCACAAATACACACACATTGTTGACAGAGAGTGTCTTGAGCAACATCATTTACCACTTAGACCCCTCCCCTAGGACCGTGCCATTCTTTATGCGTGGCAGATAGGTTGATAGCTCTGGTTTCTGTCGAGAAGTGCATGTCAATCAACAGCTTGCATCAACGTCACTGAGGCAAAGTGTTTCTGAAAGATCTTTTTACTGAGTGGCTTTCTATCCATCCTCTTCCAACCCACACACACTCACACATGCACAAACACACACACAGCCATTTCCATCTCAGCAATCACTTCTCCTAGAGTTCTCCTCTTTGGACGTGTAACAGTAATTGAGGTTGCTCCCTTGGGTGCAGTGCATTCTGGGCTGTTAAGTGCTGTTTCTTGTTGTTTTTTTCTCAAATGGGTTGTATTTTGGCTATTGTGTTGTTTCTTCCTGCTTTCCTATAGAAGTGTAAGCAGTGGGCCATATTTACACGTATCATTAGAGAATAGAAACCCTGTCACATGTAGGGCATCTGAGGCCTTATCTCGCCCACTGGAATATCAATCAATATGACAAAGAGTCTTAATACTTTTTTGTATGCCTCCAGTTACAGGACGATCAAAAGCATATTTCAAGGCAGGAAAAAGGTCTTCTGCCACTCATTTAAATCTTCCTTAATTAAAATGATCCAAAGCATAGCAGGTTATCTTACTCATAATATTTGAGATGATACTCGCTCAGTCAAGGGTGTTCACTTGCTACGCTGACCTCCCTGCTCAACACATCAGGCCTGGCTTGAGTACACCTTGTGACCTCTCTGCGCCTTGATGACGTTGTCTGTCCAGAAGAGGGAGGGATTGATCTGGATTGACACAAACAGCCAGTGCCCTACCTGGCCTGTCACATAGCATCACTGGGTCATTGTAGCATGCCTGAAAGCTGGATGAGGACGGATGGTGAACACACAGGGTGGTGACCTGCTAACTATCATGTAGGCCGCAGTTTTCTGGAAAGCTGTGTTCGTGTCAATATTTGACACTTGAAACATGGATAATTTATAGAGATATTTCCAAAAAAAAAAAAAATCTTTTTCCAAAGTATGTCGGACACTTTGACAGGTAAACTTGTCTGTGCTGTAAAACGGACAAGCCATGTACCGTCATGATCACTTCAAATCTAAAATCACTGTGCTGCAATTTTTTTGTTACTTATTGGACGACGTTAACACCAATTCCAATATACTAGCGACTGGACAATGTAGGCCTGGCCGATTGTTAGTCATACTCTACCAGGTAAAAGGTCTCTTCATCCGTCTTTACTGTCCTCATGAACCATAATTCTTCCGTATTGACTAGTCAAGCGCTGAATGAAACCACATTTCAACTGTATTTCGACCTTGCTGTTGGACTACGATTTCCCAAACAGGGCTAATGCCACTGGTTTTTCATACTAGGAGACTTTTGCAGTGAACCCTCAGGATATTTCACCCCCTTTTTTTTTTTTTAATCACTAACATTCAAATATCTACTGATTCAACCCCAGGGTCCCCTGATCCAGGTTCCAGTGGGTCAGTCCCTCTCGGTTTACGGACTCTCTGTTCAGCTGGCACCTGGCTCGTCGTCTCCAACAGAGCTGAAAGCTGCTCCGATCGGTGTAAGATTATTAACGCGCTTACAGTTTCAATGGCGGTGGCCGGAACACGGCTCAGAAACTACAACTCCAGTCCTGCTCTCCGCGGTCCGGGTGACGTTTCGGGGGCATTTCCCGTAGTAACCTTTCCCGTCCGCCCCGCTGGTGCGTTTGCGCCGCCTGCCTCGACCGAGAGGTGGAGAAGAGTTTACTTTTTTTTAACGGAGTTCAAGGTCCGGTCTCCGGTGTGCGTCTGGAGTTGAAGGGTTTCGCCGAGGCAGAAAGCCCCTTTTTCACAGAGCCAACATGCTGAACATGTGGAAGGTCAGGGAGCTGGTTGACAAAGCGTGAGTATCCCTCGGCGGCGGTTGGTTTTTATTCGGGTTTTTATTCGTGCCCGTGTTTTACCTGTTTGAAAGAGACACGTACCCAAAACTTTGACGTCACTCTAACAAGTTAGCTAGCCCGGACAGCTAGTAAGCTGACTTTGACAAATACTCTTTATATTAAGTGTGGGTATCGTTTATTTTGTCGCCGTCACTTCGCTCGGTCGTCTGGCTAGCGTGAGATGACATTCGCCATCTCTTGAGATCACCGACCGTGTCATTTGTGCGTTTCCTCCGATAGTGCATGCTAACTCGCTTAGCTAACAAGCTAATTATCTAGCCCGCTGGCTAGGTAGCTTTAGCCGACTGGGCTAGCCAGCTAAGCTAGTTTGACAGATCCTAGACTGAACGGTTTTGGAGGAAGTGTTTAGACGTTGTGCCTTAACGCACAAGTCGCCTTTCTGCCACCTCCTAGAAATAATTTTTAAAAAGTGTAGAGATGTGTAACCCTGCGGCACGACTGTTATGACATGTGTAGCCATGGTTCACTCAGCGTTAAAGTAGCTGCATTGAAACCTCGTTTGTTAAACTTTACACCGCACGGGTTGATTAATGTTTCCCGTCTTCAGTCAATTTGTTATGTTTGTCTTTACACCCCGGCTGCTTGTCAAGTAGAACTAGTCAGACAACGTTAACTAAGAACCCTAATGTTATCGCAGAATAGTACAATAGGTCATAAAAGCCTTTTTTTTTTATTATAACGACTTCTTAAAACAACGTCTGCAGCATAAACTCGTCAATTCAATCTATAGTATTTAGCAAATAGTCTTATCAGTAAATTTTGTATCACTATAAATCACTATATATTGAATCGAACAACAAAAAACAAAGACTTATTGATGAGTGGCCAGTGATCCTGTAGTGTTTTTAGAATATGTTGGTGCAAGAATTTGATAGCTCGAATTAAACTATACGTGTCAGGTGCTGTTTACCTTTCCATTAGGTTTTAATTAAACCGATTGTTTCGGTTGAGATAGCCAGATGATTGTCAGGCAAAATGTAAAGAAAGAGATGAAAAGCAAACAACGTATATATACATTGTGGTCTTCATGATGAGTGTTTGCTTCATATGATGCAACTGTCAGTACATGCCTCCTTGGACAGCAGCAGAAATTGATAACCTAAAATGATCTACTAGCTTGGACTTGGGAAACACCTTGGGGATTGTTTGTCTTTTGTTCTGCTTTTCACTTAACCTTTAGCTGCTGAATAAATGTGAGCATGCTGTTCTGTACTTTAGAGCTGGGGTATGGCGTTGCACAATTTTTCCTCCCTTCAGAGGTGTAAAGACTAATTTTTTTTCAGACCAAGAACACAGTGTATTCTTAAGTTTAGCCAAGAATGCATTCTTGTTGATCACACTTGTCACCCTGGAGTGTGACCACCTGGAACATGGGAGGGAGAGAGGGAGAGAGGGAGAGAGGGAGAGAGAGAGAGAGAGAGAGAGAGAGAGACAGACCTAGAGAGAAAAAGAAGGAAATGTGTGAGTTTCACAGGTTAAAGGGAAGGGAGTTTCTGTGTTCATTTTCTTCCTGGTGTCTTTTAAATTTTCTATGATGAAAGAGCTTATGTTTTGAGACATTCAGAAATGGTAACTGTTTTTTGTATTGACAAAAACTGAAATAATTTTCACACAATGTTTCAAAATGGTGAGCCTGTGTAACATAATGCAGCATTTCCAGCTGTCTGATTCTGTTGAGGTTTTAGCTGAGGTGGGACATGCAAGCAGTTGAATGAAAGCAACATGTGTTAATTGAAAAATAAAATATAACTGGATTCATGAGCTGAACTGCAGAGGAATCGTTTTGACAGACTTGCAACGCTGTATCTAACGGAAATCGGTGTGATAGTGTGTCACAGTGAGAAAGTAACACAGCTTCCGTTTCATCTTGCTGATAACTAGGACAGGAGCCACCACTGCAAAGAGTTAAGATGTTTCATCACTACATCATAACGTCTGTGTTTGGCTGACATTCATGCAAAAATTGTGCAGTATCCTTAATATTTGTGGAAGATGTACACATTTAGTTATGAAGCACACACAGTAATCAAACACCTCAAAACTCATTTAAGCTAAATAAAACCTGAAATAAAAAATGTAGGCCCATTTCCTCACCAAATACAGCTTAAGTCTCATCCAGGACTGAACCAAGTGCAATATGAAGAACATTCCCATCAGAAATTAGTTTGATACAGGACCAGGCTTAATGTGTCTCCTGTATCTCTCAGCACATAAAGTTACCGAAACCCATGGTCCAACAGGCAAACTGATTTGGATCCATTGTGAAAACGCAGAAGTAATTTTCAAACACTTTTGGAGGCATAGACCAAATTTTACAAAAGAAAGTATGATATCATGAATTGTAGCCATACCCTGCAACTTGCAGGAATAATGCGGCCTTCTCCAGAACTTCTCCAGAGAGGATGCATCTCTGTTAACCATGCTATCAAATCAAAGCTACTCTTCAAGGCCCTGTACATTTTTGCTGATGTGGCAGTACTGGGGGAGGAATGACAAGCTGCACGTCTCAGATGTTATTTCCCTTTGCCATTTTTTGGCTAAAACTGTGACAGGGATCGCATAATTATTTGAAATAAGATGCCTCTATGGCTATTGACTATGCTTCTGTAGTCTTGTAAGAAACAATTTTTATTTGAGCTAATATTAAAATAAATAAATAAATAAAATGAACCCATGTCACTTGCCACAGAAAAATTGCAAGTGGTATTATTCTTAGGGCAAAGCATTGAAAGTGAAGTACAAACATGTAGTTTCACCCAGCAACTATTGTGGGAATTGGCTCGATAACCTTTTTATTCAACCATTGCTGAATTTTCAGTGTATCATAAAATTTACTGTTTTATTTGCACAAATCAGTAATAGTCCAATTGAAATTCAAAATCTCCTAATGCACCAGAAATGGTCTTACATCCTTTCTGTTCCTAGAATGATTTCTACTTGGAATATCCTTTTCATGTTTCAACATCTTTCGTGGCATTGCTTGTACAGACTGTATATGAGAGAGATAAGAGATTAGTCTTCTGTCTTATAATAAATGCTGATTGTGACAGCCTATATGAGGACGTCATGTAGACTTACTAATAGACATGGCAACAAGTTTTTCTAATCTGATTGTTAGATAAAGGCCATTACTTGGTTTGCCTTAGTTTGTTGTTCAAGCTTCAAAATCACCTTGTTGAGTAAATGGTGCATTTATGCTACTACTTTATTTTTATGACATATAGAAGCTTAGTGGATTAGAAAACACACACTCTGTCAACCTGAGATCATTAGAGAGCTACTGTTTTTGTTTTCAGTGTCAGTTTCTTCTTATTTAAGGTTCTTTTTTTTATCAGTCTCTCAGAATATCAACAGGAAAGAACTTTACCACGGAGAGCATATCTCTGTTCACCAACAGCCATTTTAGGCCTCATTTATGTATTTATATTAGATGTGGGTTTGCATTTGCGTGTTTTAGTCCCTTGTTTTTTGTTCGACAAGTGGTGAGATTCAGTACACACACACAAGCACTCCCTGTTGTCCTGTCAGCCTCTAAATGGACAAGTGAATGGGCGTGGCTATAATGAGAGAACCTTCCATGTTGTTGGCCTCAAAATGGAGGCCGTGTATTTTGAACTGAAATGGCAAATGACACAGAGAATACTTTACATTGGCATGGTCTGTTAACTACTGTTTTTTTGTTGTTTTTTCATTCTACTCTATAGAACCAACGTGGTGATGAACTACTCAGAGGTGGAGTCTAAAGTCAGAGAAGCCACCAATGATGACCCCTGGGGACCATCAGGACAGCTGATGAGTGAAATCTCTAGGTGAGGACAACACACAGTGTTGTAAAACATAAGGCACTGAAAAACACCAAGGTTGTTTTTTTTAATAAAATACAACTGCAGAAAGATTATCTTAAAGCCCTTTTCAGCAGCAGAAACTTTCCAGCAACAGTTACTGGAGTTTAGGAAATTCACCACGTTTAAGACTATAGGAACCAATAATAAGTCTTGGTTCTTGGTTCACAAACATCTGTCTCCAGGGTGGTATTTTTCTGCCTTCCAGAAACTACTGTTCTACAGTTGACAGAACTGGAAAAAAGCCTCTCAGCCATTAAAACGTGTACAACATTCATTAGAAATGCAACAAGCACTACCTTTAGTATCAGTATTAGTAAAGCAATGAGAATTTTAAATTTTTCTGTTCTTATTGAAATTGAAATGATAATTATGTAGATTGACAGAAACTAAACATAGTTTGAAACTTTAAATAAAAGGAAGTTGATGAAACAAGCATGAAGTTTTTGCTGTTTAGTAAAGTTTTCTTAACCTTCAGGTGTTTTTTCAGACTTCCTTGGCACCTTTTTACTTTTCTTTCTGTACATTAATTCAGAAATTACACTCACATGGCAATATGTTACAAAGAACAAGACTAAGACCTTCACCTTTACCTTTTTTACTCCTTTAAATGGCTCACTTTTTATCTTTATCAAACCGATTTCACAAACACAGATGTGTCAAAGGAACCTGTATTTCCTGAAATACTTATTCAATTCACGGGGCTCTATAGTTTTAGGGAGACATTTTCAAAGGCTGTAAAAGGACTATCTATTTAACAAATTAAAACATATAACGGTAGATGGATAATGTCTCCCTCTTCCTTTCTTTTTTTTGTGTAATCAGAGCCACCTTCATGTATGAGCAGTTTCCAGAGGTCATGAACATGCTGTGGGCCCGCATGTTGAGGGACAACAAGAAGAACTGGAGGAGAGTCTACAAGGTCTGCCACACTACTGTACCATCACAAAATCCCACAAACACACATGTATAATTATGACATGGGGCACCAAGCCCTAGCACAAGTACAGTACAGCCTAAAATTTCGGCCCAGACCAACTTAATACAATGTGGTTTTGGTTTAAACCACCTAGACTATGCTTCTGTAGTGCTGTAAGAAATATTTTTTATTTGAGCTAATTGTAAAATAAATAATTAAATCAAATGAACCTATGCCACCTGTCACAGAAAAATGGTAAATGGTATTATTCTTAGGGCAATTCTTTGGAAGTGAGGTAAAAACACTGGTTTTCATGCAGCAACCATTGTAGGAATTGGCTCAATAACCTGTTTAGACATTAGTGAATTTACAGTGTATCATAAAATCTCCTGTTTTATTTGCACAAATCAGTTATAGTCCAGTTGAAATTCAGAAATTTTTAATGCTCTCATAATGCATCAGAAATGGTCTTACAGTCTTTCTGTTTCTAGAATGATGTCTGCTTGGAATGTCCTTTGTCTGTTTTAACACCATTAAAGCTGAAAGTTGTTGAATATTAGTTAAATAATCTTTTAACTTTAAATTTTCTGCTTGTTGCTTTCAGGCAGGTATAAGGTATTAACAAAAAACTCCAATCAAAAATTCGAACATTAGGTGAAGAGGGCTCGTTTATTTGACATTATGTCTTTTTGGTAAATCACAAAATAAAAACAGTTGGCCTTGAATTATAATAAAGTAAGATACCTCACATTTTCAGTATATTCTGAATTGAGGGGAAATAATTGAGAGAGAGAAAAAAAAAACATGCCCATAATCTCGTGGAAGGAAAACACGGTTTGAGTAGGTCGGATTGAGTCCAATAGAATCCCTAGTTTTGGAATGAAAGCTTAAGTAATTTTTTCTACAACTAATGCTGTGTGTTTTTCTCAGTCTCTGCTACTGCTGGCCCATCTAATCAGGAATGGATCAGAGAGAGTTGTTACCAGTGCCAGAGAGCATCTCTATGACTTGAGATCATTAGAAAGCTACCACTTTGTGGGTAAGGCATGGTTCTGGTCTTTTCCCTCTGCATCTTTTTCTCTATTTATATCATCATTTTCTTCTCATGTTGGAGGTGTAGTACATATACCTGCGCTTCAGCATTGCAGAAGGTCAATAACAATAGCTTCAGTGTGGTCTGTAATGAATAGATGCAGGCCCTAAGAACCTCATTCCACAAACCTTTAAACCACACACACACACACACACACTGAGTTAAAGCTGCTTTCACTCTTCCCCACCATGTGTATAAAGGGTGCTGTACAAGGTTTACAAGCAAGAACACTGAGTTCGCTTTGTACAGAGATTCATGTTTATTGCCTGTGTGTGTAGAGTTAAAACAAGAGTTCATGTTGTTAATTCATTAATTATATTACTTCTTGAGTGTCTGTGTCTATAAATATCTGTTCCTAGATGAGAATGGAAAGGACCAGGGTGTGAATGTGCGCCAGAAGGTGAAGGAGCTGGTGGAGTTTGCCCAGGATGATGACCGACTTAGGGAGGAACGCAAAAAAGCCAAGAAGAACAAAGACAAATACATTGGGGTATCCTCTGACAGTATGGGATACCGCAGTTACTGTAAGTCTTCAGTTGAGCGAGTAAAATAAACAGACTCATAATTAACAAAAACTTTTGAAGAAATTCATATAGTCTTTCTCTTGCCTCTATGTCTGACTTAAATTCCTATCTTCCAGCGGGGGACAGGTATGACTCCAGTGAAGGCCGGGGAAAGTGGGACGACGACTGGGACAGGAATAAAGGACAGTTCCCCTTCAGTGAGAAGTTGGGAGAGATCAGCGACAAAATTGGCAGCACCATTGACGATACCATTAACAGATTTAGGAAGAAGGATAGAGATGGCTCACCAGATGGATTCAGGTTGGTTATTGATGAGTTGGCATATTATATGTAGCACCGTATTAAACTTGAAGGCACAAACCATGTTCCAGTTACAATAGAAGGCCCCACCACCAAGAGTCAAGAACGGAAAAATGAAACTAGGTATCACTCCCAAACTGGCTTTTCGGTACCAGGATAACAACTACTAGACCAAAGTTAACTTTTCTGATGCTGATAAAGGTTCTTACATCATTACTGCTTATGAAAATGACACTAAGTATGAGTTTATTTTCAATTATGATTACATTATAAAAATAAAAAAAATGCTGTTTAAATATAAAGGTCAAACTTTTCAGGTATATTGTAAATATACCTGTGAATTAAATGGCTTCAATGACTGATGAGGACATAAATGGCTAGAAAGAAAGGAAAACATAAAAGATTTACTTGGGAGCATATAGTAGGAAACAAGAAAGCTTCATCAAGAACAGGGTGTGAATAATGATGCTTTTTGTTCCTTGATAGGTAAAGAACATATTTTCTCCATCCTCACAAAACTAGTGATCTTACCTGACCTTTTATTTTCACCACAGTGACAACGATGAGGATCGGGGTCGTTCGTCTCACAATGGCCAGTCCGGAAAAGAGTTCAAAGATGAAGAAGAGACTGTTACCACCAAGAGTGTACACATAGTCCAAGCAACAGAGACAACAGCAACACGCAAGAGAGGTGGGGTCCCGTCCAGGAAAGTAGACTTGGGGGCCGCAGCCAACTACACAGGAGATAGGAGTCCAAACACAACCACCGAACAGGTAGTAAGAGCGCACACACGCATGTATGACAAGACTTCCAGCTTGTAGTAACATTTGTATTGTGTCCTGTTCTGTTTTCCAGCCCCAATCAGCATCAGCCCCTCAGCCCTCCAGTACTGGCCTTGCTGACCTACTAATGGTGGACACAACACCAAGCCAGCCCGCTGCCACAGGTATGATGTCATTAAAAACCGTGATGTTATGTGAAATACACTTTTTTGTTATCTTACCAGGAGTTAGCTAAGAAGATTGATACCCGTTGCATGTGGTTTTAGCAGAGAAACTGGTCCAAAACACATTCAGCATAGCTTAGGATAAAGACTGGAACCTTAGGGAAACCACTAGTCTCTGACCAAAACAAAAAACATGATCCTTAATGTGTTTTATTTACATGTTGTGTATTCTTAGCAAATGAGCTAGACACCAGTAAATCCAAGAAATTCCACAGTGACTACAGGACAAGACTGTTTCCACTGACAGTGCCCAGCTGCTGTTGTTAGCTTCAGATTTTTGGGACAGTAGAGGGAGGGAGATGATGCATAGGAACTAAGTGCACCAGATGTTTTTGGAGCAGTCCCTGGTGAATGGAGAGGGTGGGAGCGCTGAACAGATGGACTCCTCCACCTATCCACCAGCACTGCCACCGCCACCACCCCTCCTCTCCCTCCTACACTTCTGACACTGAAGGAATGCTGACCAGGGTAGAATGGCACCTGGAGCTTACTTGTTTAAAATTGACATTTTTATGTCTATTCCTCAATGCAGATCTGATCGGTGGATTTGCTGACTTCTCCTCGCCTGCTGCCTCTGTTGGCCTCTCCTCAGGATCTGGTTTGTTTTTAAGAGTTTTGTTGTTTTTTTTTTGTTTTTTTTTTAGCGTGTGCATGTGTGTGCTGTTCTGTCGCAGCCATACTGCTAGAATATTCACAGTGATGCTGGGAGGGAGCCCTGGCCATATGGAGCCTGCTACCTGCTCTGCATAACAAGAACAGACACACATCAACTCCTGTTATGGATGACAAGGAGACAGGGACAGAGGAAGAAGTTGGTGGGGGCGGAGGAAGCTGAGAGAGATTGAGAGGAGAGAGACAACAAGCAGGGCCAGTTCAATGAAAATTTAAAGTGTGGCACCAGTGGTCACAGAGAATGCCCTGGATAAAGCTACACTAGCCTTACTCAGGACTCAGCTGTTTATCTTTAATTGCTGTGACAGGTTTGAATTTGTTCGTTCGTTTTCTATTTGCTGAATCTTGCAGTTATTTACACAACTCAAAATACTAACATTACTGTTTGGTTGGCAAATTCAGACATTTACGCATCCGTCTTTCCCTTGGTTGTAGCAGCACCAGCTTCTAACAGTAATGGAGACTTTGGAGAATGGAATGCCTTCCCTGGAGGTCAAATGCCAGGATCTGCTCAGACCGTGGACACCAACAAAAGCGACCTTTTTGGAACCATGACAGCAGGTCCTGCCACCGCCCTGGCACCTGCCCCGGCACCTGCCCCGGTCTCAGCTGCAGGCTCTGTTCCTGCCTCCGCAGATCTGTTTGACTTGATGGGGCCAACTCAGTCCCTCACCTCTTCCCAGAGCCTCAGCTTCAGCATGAGCAGCACACAGAGCATTAGCACGACAGTCCTGCCCCAGTCTAGGTCACAGGTATGCATGACTGCACTCATTCACACATGAATCCATTATTAATAATTTATTGATATACATATTAGAACACACATGAAGGAAGAATAAATGATCAAGGTGGAAGACAAATATCTGCAGGAGAATAGCCACACACTTTGTAATCTTATGTTTAATGGATAGTGAGCTAGACAGACAAATTTGAGGGTTAATACCAATGTTCTATTAATAATATTAAAATAATATATTTTACAGTCACAGACAAGTCTGAGAATATATAGTAGACAGTATTTAAAAATACTGAATCTAATTTTGATAAAAGAACTTCATCATGAAAAAAATGACTTTGTTGTTGACTATTTTAGAGATACTATTAAATTTTTATGCATTTATACTAATATTAGAGCTGGATTCGATCAGTTTCCCCAGCGTCACTCCCTTAAGTGGCTACCGAATTAGACTGCTTTTAGAAGCCCGTGTGTCTGAGTGTGAGAAAAACACTTCTTACTCTGCACTGACTTTGTGTTGAATAGAGTTAATTGAAATTGTCAGCCAGGACCATACTCACCCAAAGAACCTTGACAAGCCCATCGGTATTGCTCAGTGGCAGAGTATATTTACCATGTCCAACAATGGAAAATATAGCAGGTAGTGTACCAGATGGATTGATTAATGATTTAATAGTATAAAAACATTAGGTAAGCTGCTTTAAATACATTAATATTGCCCTAGCTGCACTGTATCTAGCTTAGAGTATTATTACAAATGATCAATAAAACCAGTTAAAGTGCAGTTTAAAATTTAGCCTACTAAGTTTGTTTGTATTCTTCTAACCATGGGCTCATTGATTTCCCATTAGCCATTAAATATGGTTGCAATTAGTAATATTCTGGCAGGAAAAGTCAAGTTTCCTATTTGATGCTCTTTGACGAAGTGGCAAAAATGGAAAAAATAAATGTCATACAGATGTAAAAAATCACGTACTAACCTATCAGTGCAGCGCAGGAGCTTTCATTTTTCAGTCATTTATTCCGAGTTCAAGCTGCTTATTGACCACATCAGTCAGTATGCATTTGTGATAGAGACAAAACTTGTGTGATTGAAAGATCGAGGACAAGCACGATGGTAGAGGGTTAACATGCAGCATCACCAGATGCTCATCTCCCCCAGAGACCGCCTACTACCACCAACTCCTCCTGTTACTGACACACAGAATGAGAGGGATCAGGTTTGAGTTACAAAAACATTAAAACCTCAACAAAAGCCTGCATATGTCGATGTTATTTCCATGTTAAAAGGTTGTTGACCTACTTAAAAAAACTCATTCTTTGTTTCACTGAGAAGAAGCACAACACTCCCTCTTTTTCTCCTTACTTTGTATGGTATGTTTAATGAGTTCAGAAAGAGACAGTAGCAGACTCCTCTGACAATATCAGGATTAAGTGGATCAGGCTTAAGGTTTAAGGCCTTGAATTATGACAAAAACTGTTTTTCCTCATTGTGTATTTCAGTGTTGGAGCTTTAATGTATTATATTACTGTATATTTCTGTGATTTAAGCATTGATCAGTTGTCTCCCTAACACTGTATATGTGCTCGTTTGTGTGTTTTGTCTTTACCAGCCCATCCAGAACATGGGGGCTACACTACATCCACAACCTGTGCAACCCCTCCAGCCCGTGCAGCAGGGAGTGGCCTCTCAAGGTGCAGGAGCCAAAGCATCCCTCCCTTCCACCTGGTCAGACCATTCTGTTAACATCAGCTTGGACTTTCTGGGTCCAGGCATGCAGCCCCCCAAGCCAAGCCAGCCTAGCCTTAACACTCTCCAACAAGGTGAGATGAAGAATAGATATGGCATAAATAGTGACATTGCATCTGGGCTTTGCCCCCTGTGTCAAGGCATACTTTAAACTTGGCCTTTTAATTCATTGAGTTTGTTCCATCATTTACAGGTAACCAGGCCAACATGCTCTCCCAAGGAGTTTCCACCATGAGCCTTGGTCCTACTACAGTCAGACCGCCTGTAAATCCTATGATGCACCCTGGCACTGGCACTGGCATGGGAATGGGCATGGGCATGGGCATGGGCATGGGTATGGCCCCCAATCAGGGCATGATGGGGATGGGCATGAACATGGGGATGCCTCAGGGAGGTATGACCATGGGGATGCCCAGTGCTATGGGGATGGGAATGGGGATGAACCCTGCAATGGTCCAACAGCCCAAACATGATGCCTTTGCTGACTTCGGCAACTTTGGAAAGTGATGGAGCTGGAGAGCAAAGATTATCAGGAGGAGTGGTCTCTGTCTCTCTCTCTCTCCGTCCATTGGTGAAGGATTGTTATGAGCTGCAAACAAAGAGTACTTGAATAACGTCAACTATCGTAATACCAACACCCTGCAATCTCCTTATTTTTAAAAGTAATGCTGTGTAGTGATACAGATCTGTGTGTGTGTGTGTGTGTGTGTGTGTGTGTGTGTCGCATGAGTGAGTGTGTGTGTGTGTTGTTTGAACCAATGATCTGCCTGGTATGGAGTGATGGTCAGACATGCACACTGATCGTGTGCTTTGTTGGCTAGTTATGAGTCGGTGAGAGGAAGGACGTTTGTGCCACCACGGTAATGCTGGGGGGGATTTGCTTTATAACCTCAATCAAGTGAAATCACCAGAATAGCAAAAAAAAATCTTTATCAGTAGCTGCATAATTTCTTTGAGATGCATTCTCAGTAACTTTACTGAATGGTGAGATTGGATAAGGTGATCAGCCATTTTAACTTTCTAATGTAAATGTAAGAATGTCAAGTTACCTCTTTTTTGTCCTTGCTCTTCCTTTGACCTGTAAATAGAAATCTGGAGCCCTTACAAATAAGTTATAAAGATACTATAATAGAAGCGGTGACAATGTAAGGAGTTGTATCATACAGACCAAACCTGATACAACTTAAGACCTATAACAAGCACATTGACACCCTCCATTTGTACATAAGTGTCCATGCACTCTACATGTGGCCTGTTAGCGCTAAAGCTAAAGTAATGAATGAGTGTTTGGAGTGAAAGCTGTTTATAATTTTAGAAATTTCTCCTTCAACCGACCATCATTTGTGGCCTTTCTTAATCAAATCTAAAGTATATCTATATATTTTACTTATGACAAAATATAATAATTTTGCATCCAAATGAGAATCAGTAGGTAGAAAGAACCTCGTCCAGGGGCTGTGGGTTCTTTATTACAGCACAGAGTGCCTGAAAGACCTTTGCCTTTTCTCTTCATTTAAGAGTGACAATGTGACTGCAGTGTTTAGGACAGCTACCAGAACGGACCCTCTACACAAACGTGTTTGTACTCATGCCTCGAGCCAAGTGCACTGTGTATACAGATATCCGATACAACTGTGTAATTATTTCACTCATTTGTTATGTCTGTACCATGCACGGTTTTAGTGTTTCTACTGATAGGGCAAGTGAAACACCAAGACGAAAATACTCGCCAGCACCTCGTGTTGATGGAAACTGTCATTAAAATTGCATCGTATTTCTATCAGTCATTGGTTAAAATGTTCAGCAGTGCATCTTGGTAAATGTTGCTTTCTCACCCTCCATCTTTATTATTGCTACGCATTAAAAACAGCCATTTTGAAAACACTGTTGCTGTCATAACCGTCATTAGTTCAAGTCATGTGCATGCATTAAAACTCATCAGGTACAGAAAAATGTGTGAGAAAAGAGGGAGATGCAGTTTGTTCACACCCAGTACATTATGGTTGGCTGTAGACGTGTTGTGGGGTAACGGATAATGAAGAATCCCATTCAGCTGTAGAGCAGCTAAGTGATCTGTAAAATGTACAAAACATTGCTCTGCAGTGGTTCAAGTGCCTGCCAATGGTTGCCTCCTGACCCTTGTAATGAGTGATTGATAAGTAAATCTGGGCTGCCTGACATATTTGGTATGTCAACGATGAGATTAATAATTCACTCACCAGAGGAGAAGGCAGTGGATTCTCCAGCCCCAGGAGGACTGGAAATGTGCTTTCCCTCTCCTAAGAGCTCAAGAGGCTGAGCACACAAACACGCAGTAGCCTTGCATTGGAGTCTGAAACATTAAAATGACCAAAATCTGTTTGCTGTTTTTCTAAAATATCTCAGTAGAGATTGTTTTTTTTTGTTTTTGTTTTTTTTTGTTTTTTTTACATCAAATCATTTTTGATCTTCTCTAAAATGGGATTTTTACTTAAACACTAGTATATGCAAATGTAAAAAATAATCAAAATCCTATGAGAGAGATAAAATTTTGCATTATTCCCATTTTGATTTCATTTACACATCAAGATTCTTTATCTACAACATTAAACAGATGATTGAAATCTGATGAAATGGTGTGTGTTATTTGGTGTGCTGTGTCATTAGCCCCGCTCAAAAGAGCTTCAAGCAGCAAAAGTAAAGCCACTGCACTTGACTTTGAAATTACATTTAGTTGATGCGAGTTTGTTAACTTCATTGACTGAGGTAATAAAGGCCTTCAAAAAATACGTGCATTTACAAATGATAAGACTAAAAGGCACCAGAATAAGTGCAGGGAATGTGAGCTCTAGCAACTATTAAGTATTAATTATGCTGATCTAATTATACATCAGGTAACATTAAAAACCAGACACTACATCAAATTAAGACATTATTAGCAGAGTGCAAAACAGCAAACAAGTGAAGTAGCACCACTGGAGTAAAGTTGGATATCTGATTCTTACTATGACAGCTGCAGTGGTTGAAGGCAACAAATTTAGGAATCCCATCTCTGCCAAATTAAGCTTTCATGTAACAGCACATATTAGTAGCATGATAAAAAGAAATTAATGTTGTATTTGAAGAATGCAATAGTTTCATAATGTCCATAATGCTTCAGTATTTATTCATCTGATGAAATTTACAGTTTCTCCTTGTGAGACGGATGGTCTGATTACTTTGAAATAATACACTCAAAAGACTATAGTCTAATTGTGGCCCTTTTCATATTGTATCAGGGTTTATTAGAACACTGATGTGACAAACATAACTAAAACACGACTTGTATTAAACATTTGACCCCATTTTCAATCTCTGGAGAGGACTGGTAAATGGGCTATACTAATAATTTGCTGAAACATTATATGAAAAGTAATATAGACGAACAAGAGTTCAGCCACTGATAGAATTTGTCCTATTTATGGCATATTATATATAAAGAGGGTCAATTAAACTCAGAAGTCTAATGAAGAAAAACTTAAATAAAAAGCTATCAACTCAAAAACACGACGCAGGCCCAAGGACATTATTGCAGCATATACTCCTTTGCTGCTCATCATCCAAAAGTAATCCCTGCCATTTATAAAGAAAAAAAAAAAAAAAAAAAAACAGCTACATCTTTACAACTTCCATGAGATGCAGTAAATTGTGCTTTTATGGGTAATGTGCCCATTAAAGAGTAAAAGCAATCTGAGACGTCAAGACAAATGACAGCTTTTGAGTGCCATCTGCAATCTCTAGCTTCACAAACTCAATTATTCATAATGCATTTATGAAGTCCGCTGAGACTGCGCTGTCATTGCTGCTCAAACTAACGGGAAAAGCAACATAAAGGGACAAGCTGAGACAATGGCCTTGCAGATGGCACTGTGTTTATGCTGCCACCTGCTGGGTAATAACCATAATACAGACACGTTATTAGTGCTGTGGCAGAGGAGTGTCAAAATAAATTGTCTTTTGTGGCTGGCAGACAAAAGAAAACAAAAACAGAGATGACTACATTTAGAACTAAGAGGCTTTTATTTCTTAAAACCAAGATAATTTCTCTTGGTGGGCAGAGAAAAACCTACATATCAATATGATACAACAGTAATACTTTTTTTGATTCTTCCGAATCTAATTATATCAAACAGATCTCTCTGGCACATCATCTCCATACATGTATAATTAGAGATGTTCAGTGTAAAATAACATTTAAATCCAAATATAGCTGTAGCGCATTTGTTGAAAATACAGTGTTTTGTCCCGGGTAAATACCAAACTGTAGACCAAAAATCAGAGTGGCTGTGGGTTAACCAGGATAATGCTTTCACCCCGGATGAAAAGCTGGTTGATGTGGCGTGTGTGGATCTTGCCAAAAGTCTGGGAGTCGTTCTTCTGACTGGCCTCTGGGCCCTGGGCCTTAAGCGAGACTTTGTGCTTGTCCTGTTTGGTATTAACGGCGTCCGACAGTACAGACTCTGTCCTGCTGCCCCCTCTCCTGTCGGTAGGCTGAGAGGACAGGCTTTTTTGAGTAGCCTTGGGGTTTATGGGCGGATGTTTGCCATCTGGTTCCTGGGCTTCATGCTTCTTTGCTGGCTCAACGTTGCCTGAGCTTTCCTGGAGCTTTAGCTTCTCAAAGAGCTGTACAAAGATTTCAGATTTCAACATTTTTGGATAAAACTTTAAAGTTTCAAGTTCTAATTTTCATGAAATCAAATCCCATTTTGATACTATTTATGGGTCTTTGTTGTTTCAGATATAGTCACTCAACGTATTGACATTCTGCAATTAACTCTATAAGTAGTAGTTATCATTGTTACTAGTGAGGTCTGCCATACCTGTGCTGGGTTAATGAACTGCATACCTATGCTTGAGGGATTCACAGGAAGTGATGCATATACATTTTCCAGTGTTACCGTTTTTAATTTTATTGCAATGTTTGCTGTTCACTATCCTAATGCCTTATCAGAGCTGTATTAAGATTATGCAGACCAACATTTTTTAACTGCTGCTGCTTCACATTCAAAAATTCCTTGCAAAAACACAGGGTGGCTTTTATTGATAAGCACAGAAAACTCAGTATCTCTGAGGTCAGTGCTGAACATGACAGTTAATCAAAAACGCACCCTACAAATCAAGACGCGGTCTTTTCTGTGTTTTTTCACAGTGGATCAGTTTTAAATACGGCACTGAGTAATGGTACAAGTGAAGGACGAGTCATAGTAAGATGAAAAGTTGCCGCTGACAAGTTCAGTCAACCAAGACTGAAAACTAAAGGATTGCAATTTTAACTATTACTGAACAGGAATCATATTTCTGTTAGACATATAATGAAAACCAGCACATACCAGTGAAATGGTGAGGGCTTTCTCATGGTAGAATGCCTCTCCAAGCAGAGGCTCTCTGTATGTCTCATCTACATCTACCATTGCCTGACAAAGAGAAATAAAAACAAATGGTGAACAGCTGATATAAAGACATTACATTACATCCTTGGTTACAAGTATGTTGTGGATTATTTCAGATTCAGCACATAGCAGCTGTCAAGTATTATGAGAGAACATAGGTTGGAAAGCACTCACCATGTTCCAGAACTTGTCAAAGGCCACGACGAAGCCAGAGCACACTCCCCTCAGTCCCTTGAAGGTCCTGATGTGAACTTTGACCCTTATCCTCTCCTCAACGCATCGGTACAGCTCACCTAACGGACTGCCTTTACACACTGAAGACAAGTGGCAGGTAGGTTACACAACTGTTTCTTCAACAAATAAACCATGGAAGAATTCAGCTGAAACAGAAGGACAAAATTTCTTCAAAAGATAGATGGAAAGAGGCAGAGTATGCAAATATTAGTTATTAGTTTCTTAGAAAAAAGGCAAAAAGTTATTTCTATTATTTGGATCATGAACAAACGTGTGTTTAATTAAATGAAGTGTGTGGAAAAACATAATGAATGCAGATGCTTCCATACAGGGCAAGAGAGGAGTTGATGAGTATGAAAATGATGTTAATCGTTCGCTGTGGCCTTCGCACTCACCTGATTTCAAACCAGTAAAACACCCATGGGAAATTTTGGACCCACGTTAGACGCTTTCGACCAATATCTTTAAAACAACCAACTATTTGGAAAGATGGTGTTTGTCTCTTGAGTAAAGTTCACTGTTGCTCTTCAGGTAGTATTTCGTGGCCATATTCATAATTAGAGCAATTTACGTTTTGTTTTTTGTTTGTTTGCGTTAAAACCGGTCAACTTTATTGGCATTAGTCCCTTTCAAGCAAAATCAACAACAAATAAAATAAACATTGCTGATGAGTCCTTAATTTACAGAATTGTGACCGAAGTGTGCACTAGATGGGGTGTTTTGCATATGAACTGATACATATATATATATATATATCTGCAATAGCTGATGTCTGCTGATGATGATTTTTCTAACCAAGTGTCGTCTGAGAAGTTGTGATTTTGTGGTGCACACTTGAAAATATTAAAGATTTAGTTTTGTGATTTAAGTGACGGGCACTGTCCTGCGAATGGGAGCAAGCGAAGATATGCGAAGGGGCCAACTATCAGTTTCACGTCAATCGTGCTATGGAGAAATCACAGGTTATTATCTTTTAGAGGCGCCGAGGGAGACAGCGCAACTCGTGATCGGGTCATCGGTCATCGCGGGCCCCAAACGAGACCGTGTCCCCAAACAAACCCAAAGTGTTTCAACAGACGTGAGCATCAACTTTAACACGACCGGGCTACTCCACGCGAAGCGCCGGTGTAGTGGCAGCGGGTGCTGGACCTACAGGGCATCCTCGTCAGGACATTTTTCTGGGGCTTCTGCGTCCTCCTCCTCCGCGGCGCGCCGCTGCTCTCGCCGTCCTCCGACACCGGCTGCGCCTTGTTCACCATGAGCTTCTTGAGCCGCTCGATGCGCTCCGGGTCCGCCACCCCCTTCATGGCCTTCAGCCGCCTCTTCTCCACGTTCTCCGGCTTGGCCCTGCCCCGGCCGCCCCTCAGGAAGCTCTCGTACTCCGCCACGTTGTTGAAACACTTCATGTTTGGAAAAGGAAGCGACACGGTCGGGGAGTACAGGGCGAGGAGCGGGTCGAACTTCTCCGAGCAGACGTCTAGCTTATCCGCGTCGTCGTCCCTGGCTTCGCCCTCCTCCGGCCCGGGGCCGTGCTCCGGGGCCGGCGGTGGACGCGGACAGGCCGCGGGTATCGTCTGTTTACAGTCGGATCCGACGCCTTTCCGCTCCGTCTCCTCCATGTTTGAAACAACCGCAGGCGACCGCACGCCGGAGCGAGGGATTCTGGGAAAGCGGCTTACGTCCGCCGACGTCGAGCTCTTCCGCCCTTTAAAGGGTCACGAAACGTCGCGCATCGGAGCCCGTCGATCAAATGGTGCAGATGAGCTTATCCCGCAGATGCTGCGGGAAAAAACAATTGTAGGAGGTGTTTCCATAAATTCTTAAATATGCACAATATCGTGGTCTCTCACATTCACCACACGGTGGTGCTGAAACACTGATAATGTTTGATAGCTTCAATGAAAAATCTCCTGTCCCTAGTAGATTATCCCAGGCAGCAGCGCATCTGATATGTGATGCTTAATACTTTTCTTAGAGGGAGAAACTGATTTATTATTATTTTTTTAAATCGCTGGTTGTTTTCGGTCAATTGTTGATCCCAGGCGTGTGCTCCGGAACTTCTTTTCGGCGACTGAGCTCGTAGTTTCCCTACGACAGAATCTGCCGACGGACTGTACACATATTAGCGTGTTCGGTGGGGGGTGACATCAGTTTTTGAATATGTTTGTGTCAAAAAAATAACACAACGTTATTAACTAGGTAAATCAACTGTTGGCGCTTGTGTAACCAACAATTATCAGCGCATGAAGTAAACGGGTTTCCAAGAAACAGCTAACGTGTGGTGATTTAAGGTACCGAGGACTAACGCCGTATGACATCCAAGTGTAAGCATTGACGCTGGTGTCATAATTTTTAATTAATTGTTCCATGCTGATCCCCGTCATGAGTTGGGTCTGTTTTTGAATTGGCATTTGATGCCCAGGCAAAACTGTTTATTTTGCCCGTTTTTCCCTATCAGGAGCACTCTGATGCTAATTGGAAAGGCCTGCGGATTCTTTGAAAGAGTCAGGTCTTGTGTTGGCAAACCCTTGGCCTATCTCCATAGCTCCAGCAACATGGCAAAGAGCAAGTTTGAGTATGTCCGCAACTTTGAGACAGACGACACCTGTCTACGAAACTGCTACATAGTTGTGAGGCTGGATGGTCGAAACTTCCACAGGTAAGTTCTTACCTCTTCAAGCGCCGCATTTATCATCTCTATGAACGCGGGTGGTTCTTGCGGATCAGTAGATTGATACACAATTTGAAACCATGCAGTTGTTTGAAATCCTTCTGATCTTTGTCAGGTTTGCCGAGCAGCACCAGTTTACAAAGCCCAACGATAACAGAGCGTTGGGCCTGATGAGCAGGAGTGCACGCTCTGTGATGGAGGAACTAGAGGATATTGTCATTGCTTATGGTCAAAGTGATGAGTTCAGCTTTGTTTTCAAGAGGTCTTCCACTTGGTTTAAGAGGAGAGCCAGGTAGGAGAAGAGAAATGTCATTTTCTGGCAAGCTTTTTACACATTGGTGGATTTTATCTTGATTTCGTCTCTCCCACTTTCTCCTCTGGCAGTAAGCTCATGACCCACGTGGCCTCCCAGTTCTCTTCCTCCTATGTGTTTTACTGGAAGGCGTTTTTTGACGATCAGCCTCTCCTGTACCCCCCAAGCTTTGACGGACGTGTGATCCTGTATCCGAGCAACCGAAATCTTAGAGATTACCTCAGCTGGAGACAAGCAGATTGTGAGTACATACAGTCCCGTTCTACAAATCAAACATCTGATATCTAGATAAATTTGCTTATTAAACTCACAAAGGTAAAACGTTTCAGACTGAATTTGTGTTTTCTGTATCTTTCAGGTCACATAAATAATTTGTACAACACAGTGTTTTGGACATTAGTACAGAAGGGAGGACTCAGCACAGCTCAGGCAGAGGATCGCTTAAAGGTCAAAGTGAAACTCAAATCTAAAACTGTTTTCATGTGTATATTGACACAAATGCATGTGTTTATACAGATGAACTGTATGTTCAATACAATCAAAGGTCAATACCATTACTTTTTTATTGTTATTCCTGTTAAATTTCCAAATGAACTGAAAAATTAATAAAGAGAAAACACCTGCATATTTAGAGGTTAGAAAACATGGTTAGATCAATGAAGAGATAACACTGTTAAATAACACATACACTTTGCATAAAGTCTTTTACATGATGTCATGCCTCAACAAAAACAACAATGCAATGTCCCTATTTGCAGTCTTAAATTTCAGAGAAATGAACTAATGAAAGTGCTAATAACAATTAATCAAAGTAACTAGGCCAAATATTTGCAAGTTCACCCTTAAAAAGCTTTTCTCTTTTTCATATCATTATATATTGTATACTTTGGGCTTTTGACTGTTCAGCCTTAACCATTGGTTCTGAAAAGGTTTGATGGCCAATCTTTATTTTAGGCACTTTTTCTGACTAAATAATGAGCTGATTAATGGAAAATATAATCAGCTGATGAAAACTATGTTCCAACTTAAATGTATATACTAAATTAAAATACCTCTGTATGAATTATTTTTTGTTTGCAAGTAAACGTACTTCTAAAAAATTTTGTTTGCAAAACTGTCTTTAAAACAAGAATTTGTTACGTTACCAGCAAGGGAGGGTTCTTGATGTTCGGTGAATGCCACTGTATGTGTAGTCTTGAGTGCATTTCATTGGGCCAGTAGTTGTGTGTACTCACATGGGCACCACATTATGTACTGTCTTTTTAGTAGAGATGAACACACATCATGTGGTTTGCAACTACACAAAGGAGCTGATAGTTTCCTCTCAGTTCTGGACATGATGTTTAATATTTATAAAAACAACATATCTTACTGAGCAGAGATGACAACATATTTCGATAGAACATCTGTTCTGTTTCTATTTGTGGAAGCTGCCACAGACTGACACAGCTGTTCACTGCAGGTCACTTCATTCTTCAGGGGGAAGCAAGGGAAACTCAGATGATGTGATGACAGCTGATGAGTTGTGGAAATGTTCGTTCTGGCTGAATGTTTGGCCAACATGAGGCATTCACTTCCCATCAAACCTTTGTGCTTCGTAGTCCCTTTATCACAAAAAAAAAAAAAAAATCTGGAAAAACACCTGCACAAATCAAAGAAGGCAAAGATCATCTCCCTTACAAATCCAAACATCAATGAATTTCCTAACTCAAACACACAAAGCAATAATAGAAAAAGTGGTGTGGTCATTTTACTGATTTTGGTGAATTTAAAGAAGCTATACTCTGAATGCCAAGTGAAGTATTTCTCTTGAGCTAATTTTTGTTTACACTTGTAATATTTGCATGCATATGTCTAACTCTGTGTGTGTGTCCCCTTTCCAGGGAACATTAGCTGCAGATAAAAACGAGATCCTGTTCTCAGAGTTTGACACAAACTACAACAATGAGTCTGCCCTCCACAGGAAAGGCACCACTCTGATCTGGGAAAAGGTCTGCTATTTAAAAGAGTTTGAGTCTACACAATTATTACAGAAATTTAATTGAATACTGCTGCTCTGTTAGATGTCTTTGGTTTTCAGTGTGTGAATACTGGTTTTAAATTCCTTCATTGTACCCACTTCTACCTCATCTGTCTCACCTATTTGTTACACTGTTCCTGACATGTCTTTCATGTCTGAACATGTAGGATTTTGAGTAAAGTGAGATAGATGTCACGTCTCACAATTTTGGGTTTTTTTTGTTTTGTTTTTCTTGAGAGAGAATTTTCTTTTTTTTTAAGTGTGCTTGACCAATACCAGCAGATAGTGTTGAGTCTAGAAGCAGTTTGCACTTTGTTGCAGTTAAATGCATCAGGAGGTAGATTTTCAACAGGACCCTGCTCATACTGTACCTATACCTACTAGCATCTGTAAACTTCACCAACTAGCACGTTATATCTCTGTATATACTTGTACTAAAATGATAAATGAAAAGGACATTTTGTTACCCCCTTCGGACTATTTCTTGGCCTTTGTGTAGTGTGATATTCTTCTCATTTACCTCTTAGCAAGAAATTGAAGAAGCTTATTTCACAAAATTTTGAGCCATTCTTTTCCATTACCTTTATTTGTACTTATATTCCCTCCTTCTATGTGTCCAGAGAGATGAAACTGTCACTAAACGCATGAAACTCCCAAACGAAGAGGAAAAGGATGTACCCGTGAGTCGCAGCAGGAGGAGGGTGCAGCCTTACCACTGTGACATTATAGGGGACCAGTTCTGGGAGGAACACCCAGACATCCTGGAAGAAGACAACTGCTGACAGCTCCTCTCCTGCTGCAGGAAAACAGCTCTGAACTCAGTCTGGCCAGAATGGTTGAAATGGACCCATATAAGCAGTGACTCTAGAGCCACAGCTTAATGTTACCCATGAGTAGTACTCTTGAAAGCCTTGAAAGAGCTTTTGCTGAGACTAAAGCCTTTGATGATTGACTTTGTACAGCTACTTTCTCACAACTGGAACTATTATTACTTTAGTGTATTAAACTTCTGTCATAATCTTACCTTTTAAGTAGAAGATTTTATTCGTAAATTACATGATTTTGTCTGTCATGTTCAAAGGAAAGCAAATAATTTCACGATCCTTTGTAACAGTGGGTATTGGGGACATGCTTAGCATTTTATAGTCTCATACTGACACAGACATCTGCCCACATCTCTCTAGCCTATTCTAGTGCGTCTTTAAAGGTTGCTTTCCAAAAATATATCCTTATTTGATACCATGAATGGCATTTAGAATACTACCATCACTTTGATCATTGAGCATGTTTAACACGCTTCCTCTTCGCCCACTGCTCTTTCTGCTGAGGGGGGTTGTGTTTGTGGGCATTTTGAGTCACAAATATCCATTTGTGAAGGTGCAGTATTCCCAGTGTTCGAATTTTAATGATTCAGAGAGCCTTTCTGCAAAGTGTTCAATATCACTCATTGTTTTTAGTAAGAAAGAGCATATCTTAGGTAGAAAGAAGTAGAGTGGCACAGAAACCAATACCTCAGCAGTAATGAGTGGCTTTGTCCTGCAGCCAGGACACCATTTAGAGATGTGAACGGATTCATTGGCTTGCATGGTCATCAGTGCTAAGAATACCTCACACACCCTGTGTACACTCTATCTTTCTGACATGTGCACCGTGGCATATTTATCATCGCACTTGTAACTGACCGGCTTAGTATGAATGGCTGCTGGGAGCTTGAAGTGGTACTGTATTTTGTTACTGTAGTAGGCTCGGTTACTGGCGGGCATTAGAGCTGTATTTTTGGTTCTGTGACCTTGTTAAAAGAATGTAGCTGCTGTAGTTTATGTAACCAGGATTCAACTATTGTTATTTGGAATCAGATTCATTCATAGAGGTCTGTTTGGTTTAATAAGACCTCTACAATGAGTTGAATGATTTTTTTTTTTTTTTTTTTTTTACAGACTGAATTTTAATTAACATGTACAAATCACTTATATTAACTAACGTGGCTCGTTTTTGATGACATAAACCAGCTTGTGCTTTGATCCGTTCACTTAGGCCACTGCCACTCACGTTATGGTGAGTGACAACATGTGCTTTTACAGAAGAGAGGAAATCCTATAAACTAGAGCATATTGTGCAGTTATTTAACGACGTGTTTCCATGCAGGGCTAAATAAGCTCATTGGTTCGGAATAATAAAGGAAAAAATCCACACAACCTCACAAAAAAATTATTTTATTACCTCTTTTGAAAAAAAAAATGTTCCAGTTCTGTCTGCCTATGTATTTGTATAAATCACATCCACATCAATTACGCGTAACCGAATCAGATAGGGTGTTAATGTCACAAGAGGTGACCACTATGAATATCTCCAACTTTTTGAACAAAAGCCAGTGTTTTTTGGAGGTTTGAGCTAAATAAGATCCAGCGAATGAATAAAATGAGATATATACTAATAGCATCTATTTTCATTAGTCAAGGAGGTGCTCCAAATTCCTAATGTAGCAAAAGTAGCCAGTTAAGGCCATTTGAATCGTGTAAGGACAACGTTGGCTGCTGGGACAGCCGTCTTGGAATAACGCATTAACATCACAACAGGAAGCATCTCTTGTTTTCTCATTCTGCCAAGCTGTGAATGCAGCAACATAAACTATAAGAGTCCGTTTAAAAATGTACTCCCATCAATTTTACCTTACTAATAACGAAACATCAGGAGACTTGAGCCTCCTGTGGCTCCTTTTTAACCTCGTTTCTTCCATCTGTCGCTTTTTAGTTTCCCAACTTGCTGGAAGTACCATACTAAATTCCTTTTTTTTTTTACTACTTTAAGAAATAATGCTGACAGTCCTTTAAAAAAAAAACACACCTACCAACTACTTTTTTGTAGATTGTGTATTTGACCACAGTGGTTATAATTATGACTATTATTATTAATTGGACTCCAGTTCCGCCTGAAATTGCGCACCGTTCCTTAGATAAACCTCCGATGTCGAGCAAAGTCTCCGTGGGAGTGTCAAAGAGCGTCTCTCTGTCGTTTCTGAGACCGACTCTCTCGGATGCTTCGTTTTCAAAAGGCGGACGCTGACTCCGACGTCGTCTCGTCCTATCGTCGCGTCGCGTCGCCTCGGTCGACAGCTCCTCGCCCAGTGTGGAGCCAAGGGGAGGGATGAGCGTCCCGCTCAGACGAGCGGCGGCGTTTCCGCCATCCGACGTGAGACACCCGGGCCACCCCGCCTCACGTTGATGTCCGAGCCCAGCGCGTCCGCCGGGAGCGGTCTCTGCCGTCAGAATGCGTCCGGGAGCGCGTCCCCGTCCCCCCGGCGCGGTGCGGTCCCCGGTGCGGTCCCCGGTGCGGTCCCCGCTCCGCGCCTGTCTGTGCGTCGCGGTCCTCCTCCGCTGCGCCGAGGCTGCTGTGTCCGCAGGCGGCGTTTATAACGGTGAGTCCGATTGTTGTCCCCGAGCCGCGATTGAAACTGGATCTCATACATGTCTTGTAACAGATACGGCCACGTCGACCTTGCACCGGAACGTATTTCCAGTTTAACATTCAATCTAGCAGCGCATCTTTGTTTGTCGGGCATGCAACATGTAAAGAGCGGTGTTGATTTACATTTTCATTTGCTGAAAGTGAGTCATCCGATGCACAAATGAAAAAAAAAAATATTTAAATAAGTCGCTGAATCGCATGGGCTTCGGACTACCTCTAATATGGCCATTTACCATGTTTTCCCTATTTTGTTCTGTTTTTCGTCAGGATACAACGAGCAGAGTTCACCGAAGAGCATCCTTGAGCATGTAAAGAGTTATGAGATTACTTATCCTACATGGCTCCATCCTCACAGACACAGGAGGTCTGCCAACAAAGAGGTGAGTCAGTCTCTCTGTCTCTCTTCCATTTGACTTATAAAATGATTAGAAAACACACGGACACACATTTGAATCTTGATATAAGTCAGCTTCTGTTTAGTGATATCCTGCTACGTGATGAACCGAATTGTCTTTTCCTTCCAGTATCCCGCAAAGACACAGGTTCTGATCTCAGCTGAAGGCCAGGAGCTCCGTCTACACCTGGAGAAAAATGAGTGAGTGATTTCAGAGGAATAATGTGCTGAAAATTGTGTTTTATAAATACAACACATACTGTTTTAAACCTAGAATTAGAGGTAAATATCTGGCAACGTGTGGTAAGGATAAGAGGAGCAATGCTTCACAGGAATAGGCTAAAACAAAAAATTATTCAAGAAGTTACCCGTGGCAATTTTTTTCCATCTAATTAAATAAAGTTAGAGCATCAACATTGGCCTGTGTATCCGTAGACATCCACAAGATGCCCTAACTAGCTCCATTTGTTTGACCAGATGTTAGCCATCACAGACACGGTTATAAGGTCAGTCCCCTGTGGGTGCAGACAGGGTGATGGTTTCGGACGACATGGTCGATAACCGATCTGTGTGCCTTGGGCAAACAGGAAGTGAGACTGAGCTTCTGTACCTATAACATCCTGAAATCTGATGGAGCTGTTCCAGTCCAGCAACAATGGGATGGTGATAGGAAGTGAGCGGAGTATCTCTAGAGTTTAATGGAGAGTGTGATCGCTGGGAGGAAGTGTGGGGAGGACTGCAGTTCTTGAGATGTCAGTGGTGACAAAAGAGCTGTGATTATTCACTTCTGGGTTTGAGCCAGAGCACAAGCAGAATGGGAAGCTATTATAAGCATTAGAAGTGGAGTCCATTTTAACATCAAATGTACGCTCGCTCTGTCAGTCATTCAGTAACAGGGGAAAGCATTTACAAACCATGACTCCACCGTGTCTGACTGACCGTCCCCTGAGGGGTTTGTCCCCTGCTTTGCCTCCCCAGCAGGTGGTCTCACTGTTAGATTTCCCCCTGGGCAATGCATTGTCATCAATCACACACAGTGTTTGTCTACACATGTGTGGGTAAGAGTTGGACAGAGACAAGGATTGAAAAACAGTTACTTTTAGATAGATTTGATTAAATTTTTATCACCTTTTGTGGCCCTCAAACTGAGATAGGGTGTTACCTGATACAAGAAATAATCATGAAAATTAAAAGAAAGAGGAAATACAGTGCAACAGGGAAAAAAAATGGATTCCTCTTAAGTCAAGCAAGAAAAATACATTTAGAAATACATTTTGCATACATTGTTTCCTATTAAAGAAACACATTCCACATCCTCAGTATTGATACACTAATGTACTGTGTCTGAGAGCTTTATTGACACGGAAAGGTCCTTTAAATACTCTTCACTGTTGACTGTGATTTTGTGTTTCATTCACTCAAGCTTCATGCGTGCAAAACTTCACTTAGTGGGAGGATTTTTGTGTTTGACAAAACAGTACAGTTGGATACAATTGGATATTAAAATTGAAAATTATTGTTCCACAAACATTTAAAGTTTCAAATAATAATCATCTAATAATAATTCATATATCACGTTTCTTAACAAAGTTGCATAGTGCTGCACAAGTGATAACATAAAAAATAGAATCAAAGTAAAAGTTTGATTAAGTATGAGTAAAATATCAGATAATACAAGCTCCAATAAAATCAAATCATAAAAAAAATCAATGTAAAAAATGTCTTTAATGAGAAAATAGGAAACCTAATAAAGGTGTTAAGTATTGTGATAAAACTAGAACCCGATTGGCACTGTCGTAATATTTTGTGCTGCAGTTGTTTTTTAAGTTAAAGGGAGGATCCCTTACCAAAGAGTTTTACAGCACTCAAAAAAGGAGCCTCCTGGCTCTCTTTGTAGACCTTTTATTTAGTCTGGGATTTACCTCCATCGCCCGACAGTGTCTCCCTTCTCTCCAAGCCTGAGCAGAGAATCCCATACCGTGTTCTGATCTCTCCTCTGTTGGCTTAATGTGGAGACACGACTGACTACTGTATGTGGGACTATAGGACAGGCTGAAGAAGACAGCAGTTAGTGTCCCTGAAGATCAATGTCCTGTGTTTGGAGAGAAGCCAGAGAAAATGCTGTCAGTGTCCATTACTGTGTCCTAGCTACTCCCTTGCGTCCTCGTTGGCCCTTTAACTGTCAGCAGATAAGGTAGGAGCCAGATTAGCTGTGAGATGATCTTGATCTTGTGTCTTTCTTTATCCCCCTGAAGCATTTTACGTCACATTTTTCCCCCACTCTCCCTCTTGTATTCCTGTCTACCGCTGCTCTTCATTTAATGTATCACTTAATCAAAGCATTAAGAAGGACATAGCTGTGAATTTTAGTGGGCAGTACTCCCAGTGGCCTGGTCATGCCCTGGTCATGCTTGTAGATGTGTATGTGCGTGCGTGCGTGTTTGTGTGTGTGTGTGTGTGTGTGTGTGTGTGTGTGTGTGTGTGTGTGTGTGTGTGTGTGTGTGTGTGTGTGTGTGTGTGTGTGTGTGTGTTCGTGCGTGTGCATGGTTGTCTTTTTCTGTTTTTTACTTGAATCAGTATGTGTGTCTTTGTATCTGCCTGAGCTTTTATCTTAATGAAAGGCTGTGGTGCTCGCGTAGAGGGTTGATTTGGTTAAGAGCCAGGCAGAGGCCATAGTGTGCTGACTCAGAGAGCAGGAAAAGGGATGTAAAAACAGAGTGAGAGGAAGGAATGGTGGAGGAGATTTAATGATGGACCCGAGGAGAATATTGGAGGTGAGAAAAGTCATGGAAAGAGGAAAGTCAAGACAGTTGGGGTCAGTTTAGGTGTGAGTTATGTATGTTGGGTTCAGATATGAATCATGTGGATATCTTTGCTTCCGCCTCTCCATGACTTTCCCCGTTGTTCTGTTTAATGCCCTTCCTGCACTCTTGTAAGTGCATGAACCTTAATTAAGCACCCCCTTGGGAAATGTACACCTCATTGTTCCTCCTCTCCTTCTCCTCTCCTTCTCCTTCTCCTCCTTATATTTCTTCCCCTGTCCAGCCTAGAAATGAACACCCCTTTCTTTCTCATTTCTTCCCTTCTTCCCTCATCTGATATTCTCCAGGGCTCTGGTGCAAACATACATCTCCCTCACACTCACTGTGGATCAGGGTTTGGGAGACTTTGGCCACACACAGACACATTTGTACACAAACACAGCCCCTCCAAAAGGATAAAAACACAACTCAGAGCACAGGCCTGAAGGATTGCAGGTCTAGGGAGCACAGAGCAAAGGATGCATTCGCTTGTCCTTGTTTCTCTAGTGTCTGTGTTTAGTCTCTCAGTAGTCCCGTCCGGTCTGCTTAGATGTCTTAATCAAGTCCTCAGTGTTAGCATGTGTGTTGGGGAAACACTCACATACACGGGGCTTCACATAGCAGAACACTGGCCTCCCTGTGTAATAAAAGCCTCTTAATCATCCATTGCTGAGTGGTTCTTTGACTTTGCAACAGCCCCCCCTTCCATTCATGTGCGGTGATGTCATCTGATACTACGAGAGAATGCGACCCACTGACCCTGATGCATTACCCCACATCCACTTCTCCCCTCTCCACGCTTCACTATCTCCCAAGTACATTAGCATTACTCCCCCACTCCCTCTCTCTCCTCCTGAGGCTGAACCCAGCCTTTGTCTCAGCCTCACTGCCAGACGGTCCTGATTCAGCCAGTATTTCGCTGCTCAATCACAGCATCTGTCTGGAGGCTGGAGGACATCCAAACCCTGTGGAGCACTCCCACCATTGCATAGAGGTTTTTATAGTCATGATTTGAAAGCTGTCACTTTATTTACCACAGTGCAATTAGGCGTAAGGTTTTGGGGTATTCCAAGAGTGTTGGTGCATAGCTACTGGTTGAGCCAAGGCTTGGCAATGAAACTGTCATACTGATGCTGGGTTTATGCTACCTGTTGCTGACCAGTTAAGACTGAGTTCAGGGTCTTTTGGCACAGATGTAGAAATTAGCAGCTAAAACAATTAGTTGATTAACTGATTAAGTAAAAGAAAAGGATATTTTCTAGTATTTTTGTAACATCTCACAGACTAAATGGCCTAATTCTATTGTAGTCAGCCAATCACACCCAAATTCATCTGGTCCACTGGTTCAGTCCAGTATCGGGTGTGATTATCCTGCATTCAGAAGCACACATAGGTTTGTGAGACAAATCAGTTTCTTATTTCTGTTATTTGTGGTACAGGTTGGCTTTACCATAGAGAAACAAAGACCTATATTATTAAAAAAAATGCCACTATATAAACCACTGTTAAATGATTGAATTACTGAAACTATTTTCTTTCCTTGTGTCACTGAGCACTATTTTCTACTTACAACTATCATGCTATATAGTAGACATAGTGGACAAAGACATAGTGTCTTTGAGTACACCTAATTGCAGAATACAATAGTAAGACCTAGAGACATGGGAAATGTTTAACTACTGAAGAAAGTGAAGAAGGAAAATGAAACAAAATGTTTTGGTCACACCTTCAAGTTGTGGTTCTTTAACTTTAAATTAAGATGCAGTGTTTCACCTTTTATTCAGTTCTTTACCAGTTAAATGAACTAGCATTTGTTAAAAGTACAATTTCTATGGCATTATAAAGCCTCTATTTACCTTTCAGTGCCATATCCATGGTTTTATGGGGAAAAGAACCCGAAACAAAGCTGGTATTGTCCTTTAAGCAGTAGCTATAGACTGCTAATGGTATGTTGTGTCTCTAAGTCACATAGTGGAAGGACGTATAGCCATCAGTCAACTAGTATAAACATTGTTATACCCAAGGGCTAGTAAGTCAGCAAAGTTTAGCTCAGAAATCTAGCTGCTGACATGGCATGGGAGAAAAGGGAGATTTGGGGAGAGAGGGTGTCATTACCTTTCACTTCTACCACAAGGAAGAAGTGAAAGTTAATAAAGGGATTTTCTTTCCTGTATAACAACCGCAGCAGAGTAAAGCTCAGTCCATCATCAGCCGCTCAGCTAGAAATCGTGCTTGTTAGAGCGATAGCGATAGGGTCACACAGATGAGGGGAGAAAACTAGGGGAAGGCCAGATATAAATGAGGTTAGAGGGTCAAATCACAACACAGCGTGGGTGACATAAGCCAGATACATTAGCACTGACAAATACTTTTTAAGTCTTCTCTTAGGCGGCTTATGTGTGTGGATACAGACACCCCCCCCCCCAAAAAAAAACCCAGAGTGGTAATCTGTTAAAGCATGAAGCAGCTGTTTTCTGTCTTTGACTTGCTTTGTCACTGATGGCATCAAAGGGGCTTTCATTGTTTTTAAGAGGCTTGTCTCCTTCAGGGCATCTGATGGGAGGACAAAAGAAAAAAAATCAACTTCCCTTCATATGTCTTCATCATAGTTTGACATTTTGGGAAACGCATCTACTCACTTCTTGCTGAGAGTAAGATAAGAAGATCAATAACACTCTCAAGTCTTTACTCTAAATAGTAAGCGCCAGCCAGCAACTGGTTATCTTAGCTAAGCATAAAAACTGAAAACAGGCCCTGGGAATGAAGGATTTGGCCTGGTTCTGTCACAGTAATAAAATCCTCCTACCAGCACAGGTAGAGTTCATTAATATATCTTGTTTGTTTAGTCAGTAGAAAGGATTGTGGAGTCACTAATACTAAAAACTACTATCTTAAACAATAGTCTTGCAAAAAAAAAAACAAAAAACAAAACTTTTCAGTGACAGTTTTATACAGATTAAACAAACTTGCTATAATATGTTCATTCATGAGGTTTAGAGATGCTGGTAGGCAGCTGTTGTTACCATTGCACAAAGCTATGTTATAGCTGTTTTCCTGTGTCCTGACTTTATGCTAAACTAAGCTAAATGGCAGCTGGGTACAAACATAATCATGGTATCATTTTACCCATGTAGCGCTCAAGAAGAAGGCGAGTAAATGTAGTGCCCAAAATACTGAACTATTTGTTTAACTAGACTTCACTTCAATTTTCCACTAATTTCCTCCAATAAAAAGTAGTAATAACAGTTAATTTTAAGTTACCTACTGTAGCTATTACTCTTAGGTAAAGCCACAATCTAGTTAGGATGAAAAAAATGAAGGTTCCTGATAAATAATAAAAATGTGGGACTTATCATTGTGCAGCCATCTTAGATCTGCCATGTGTTTGTTTGAGACTTCGCTGAGATCCCGGCTTTTCAACCAGCATTAAGCAGATACATTGAGGTACCCTGCAGCTAGATTTCACTGCAGCCACAGCCTGTTTGACTGTGGGAGGAGAGATGAGATTTAGAGAGAGATGAAGTAAAAGTAAAACAGCTGTTAGGCAGACAGATTTCATGAATGAAAACAGGAAGAATGGATTGAAGCCAAGTTGGAAAGAGAGAGACAGGACAACAATCTTCTGTACAAGGCAAAAATATTGGGCCTAGAGGTTGACACAAGTCTGACAGCAACAGCTCGAGATTCCAAGGAATCCACTTAATCACACACACACAAAAACCCAAAAACACATACAGACAGACAGACAGACAGACAGACAGACAGACAGACAGACAGACAGACAGACAGACAGACAGACAGACAGGGATGTTCTACCACAATAAAATGGATATATGCAAATTTAACTGTTTTATCAACCTCTTCTGTACAGCCCTATTGTATACAAATGGAGAAATTCCAGTAATAGAGAAAAAGATAGGAGGATATTACAAAAGGATAGCGCTGTCAAACAAATGCAGCCTGCACATTCCAAAAAACCTGAACTCTCATAGCATAGGGATGTTACTGTCTCCTCCTTAAGCTCTCCAGGAACCAAAAGGGTCATTGTATGGATTTTATTAGAGACAAAACACTTTTCCACATTCTTTTTTTTGCAGGTTTTTTTTAATCTCTGAGAGGATCTTTGTCTTAATCTTTAAAATTCTGTCTAATTTTGTACAGTATCTCTGTCAGAATAAATGTTTAATGAGCTGGGGGCAGATGGAGAGAATCTGTATTCTATCCATTCCGTTTACTGCGGTGTTTATGCTGTGTATTTTTCACCATCACTCCCTCATATTGTTGTTATTCCTGGGGATTTATTTTCTAACACTAAATATATTCTCTTGCAATTGTCCCTGTGTGTTTTATTGTCTTTCATCAGGCAGTTGTTGGCCCCTGGATATCAGGAAATATGGTACACTCCTGATGGAGCCCGCAAGTCCTCATCTCCTTCTAGCACTGTAAGTCTGTAACACAGTTGGATTTTCCTCAAATGCAGAGGGGGGTTGTAATTGATCACATCGATGCAGTTGATCAGAAACACTGGTATGTGGGCATAAAATGCCAGAATTTCTGCTCAAATAACAAGGTCCTGTGATTGAATGGCAGTCTCCTACCACTGTGTCACCTTGCTTCCCTACAAAGAGATATGATTTTTTTTGTCTTCCAGGGACACTGTTTCTACCATGGGACAGTTAGGGATATTGAAGGCTCCAGCGTTGCTGTTAGCACATGCTCAGGACTCAGGTAAGTAAAATTCCACCAGTAGACCAGCTGTAGTCACAAAGTTTTATAATATTTCCCAGCAGTGAATGGCATATAATAGATTGTAAGAGGTGTCCGATAAGAGTAAATCCCACTAAAAATAAAAGGCTATTCATGAAGGTAGCGCCTACAGTTAAGAGCAGGAAGTAAAGGGCTGCTTTTATTGACCCAAAGATATTGCGGGGGGGGGTGTTAAAGATCAAACATTTTGGGCCAACAAAAGCAAAAACATATCACTACTTTCTCTGCCTTTGTCATGCACATCTGTACATGTAAAAGCTGAATAGATATTTAGTTACGCACGGGATATACATGAGGCCTAAAAAGTCAGACTATTGCAGAAAGCTGACTCGAGCCCTGTTACTTAAATGCATGTAAACGCACTGATAATAATGGTGATAATATTGTTTGTGAACATGATTTTGCAGATAACCAACAACCGCAGAGACTATTATGAAACCATGGCTGAATAGATAAGGTGACAGGAATCAGTTGCGTGCAGTGTCTTGTGTAGCCCAGTAGGTTAGTAGGTCATTGGCTCCAGAGTTGGTTCATTGAGTACAGTTCAGTAAGGAGATTCCATGTTTTCTCCTGGTGTGCTTCCAGAGATGCTGAAACATACAAAAGAGAGAGGAGGACTTGGCAAGCACAGACAGAAATCGTAGCCATATGTGTGTTTTTGTGGCTTCATTGCTTTGCATCTGGAGGATGGGTGTTTTGTTTTGTTTTTTCTTTACTAATGCGGCTTCTCAGGAGAAATGCAAACACAGCATAGAGAGACTCTGACATGTGGGCGTCTGACCTCACCAGATGTTTCTTGCAGCTGTTTGACCTGCTGCTTTAGCTCGCTCATGTGTTTGCGTATAGGCATCTGTGCTCATGAGTGGATTTGTGAAAAAGCAAAAGGATTGTGTATCGCTCTGTCTGTCCCTATGGACTTTCATTTATATACAGTAATAAATCAGCTGAGACACTTTTCCCTATTCTCCATTAATCTGTAAAACCACTTCAGCCGAATAGGGAAAAAATTCAGATTTATCGTGCAACCATATGGTTTTCCCCATGCTTTAATTACATTAAAAGTGTAATTAAAATGACTGGAAAGTACATGTAATCAAATGTTTTAATATTTAAAAGGACAGGGGTTGTTAAATGATAGTTTTTGCAAGAGAAACAATCTTTTTCGCAGTATGCCCCAAAATGTTGATAGAAAGACAGCAACATCATTGATCCACACTGATTTCCTTCAGCTATGAATAGATGGAACCATCAACAGGGCCTTTTTTCCCCAGGGGACTGATTTCTCTGAATGCGAGCGTCAGCTACCTGATAGAGCCTCTTCCTGTTTCAATGGATGCTAAGCAGCGGCATGCTGTGTTCAGAGCCGAGAGTCTCCATTTACCCAGGGGCAGCTGCCAGCATCACCACAGCAACATGGGGCACAAGGAGCGGTTTAATGACTTCATCCATGGAATGATGTCACCAAGGAGCACGAGAGTGAGTTTAGAAAGGAGGAGCAGCCATAATCATAAGCCTGCACTCCTTTGCACCAAGTTTTACACCAAGCATGACAGTATGTTCACCGCATAATTTGCATCAAACTGTCTCCATTTCAGGAGAAAAGGGACGTGAGTAAGAACATGAAGTATGTAGAGCTGCTGATAGTGGCAGACAAGGCTGAGGTGAGGACAAGACTCATATTTCGTCAATTTTTAACCTGAGAGGATATTTATTTTATTATACCATTAAATGTGGGAGTAGATTTTGCCCATCAGTTTACATAGTGGTAAGCTTTATGAGTGGGGGAAGGAAATATAAAGGTCTGATTCATGTCCTGTTTCTTAGCAGAGACTCTCCTTTGAGGTTTGTGAAGATGTAAAAATAAGTTCTGGTGAGTGTGGGTGTGTCTGTTTCATTCTACCATGAGGTTAACATGTTTTGCAGTGTGAAAAGCAAGGGAGCAGTCTCGAGAAGACCAGACTGAAACTACTGGAAGCCGCTAACTTGATTGACAAGGTAAAGTCGGGTTTGAAGTGAGAAAACGAAACGCTGAGTGAATAAAGACCGGTTAAATTTTCTGACACTGCTCCTGTGTCTCCCCACACCTGCAGTACTACAAGGCTTTAAGCATCCGTGTACCATTAATCGGTCTGGAGCTTTGGAACAGCCAGGACATGATCAGCGTGTCGGATAACCCACACAGCACTTTGGCAGCATTCCTGTCCTGGAGACGCAAACAACTCCGCGTGCTCCCCAACGACAATGCTCAGCTCATCACGTCAGTGTCTTTTGTTCTTTTCTCTCCCACTAGTTTTCCCATTTGTCAGCCTTCCTCTTCTCCTATATTGGTGCCCCCCTTATCCCCTCTAAGGTCCCAGTCCCATGGGGCAGGTCTCTGAGTTGATTTCATCATCATTGTGTGAGACAATACCCATCACCAGTTGTATCCCAGTGGGCTGTTGTCAAGTTGGAACTAATCAGCAGTGGCGTTTCTGTCTTCAGGGGGAAGTCCTTCCAGGGAACCACTATTGGGCTGGCACCTCTCAAAGGCATGTGTTCTGACTACCAGTCTGGTGGAGTGAATATGGTGAGAGACAAGGGTCTAAATAACTCAATTCTCTGCCCATCAAGAGAGTCGTCATCATTTTTTTTTTTTTAATCACCTTGCTGCAACATGACAAAATAAAAAGTACTGTGTTTCTCTGTGATGACAACAAGTAGCAGTAAACGTTTAGCACTTACTCGAAGTCTGATCAAATAATTCTCTTAAGTTTAGGTTTTAATTATTTCACGTTACTGTGATGGAACGCCATGATAATCTTACATTCATCTTTGAGAGTCACCTCTGGCTCTTCTCTTCAAAAGGACCACTCAGAATCACCTTTTGGTGTCGCTGCCACTGTGGTGCACGAGATGGGTCACAACTTAGGCATGAGCCACGACAGCGCAGGCTGCTGTGAGGCGAGAGCAGAGGATGGGGGTTGCATCATGGCTGCTGCTACTGGGTAAGATACACAAGTTACTACCATGAATACACACACGCACACACACACACACACACACACACACACATATATATATATATATATATATATATATATATATATATATATATATATATATATATATATATATAGGGATATAGAGAGAGAGAGAGAGAGAGAGAAAGAGAGAGAGAGAGAGAAATAGGGAAATATTTTAAAATTTGATTTAATTAAGTATTGATTATTTGCACAATGTATTTGTGCTTCTTCCAGGCACCCGTTTCCACGTGTGTTTAATGGTTGTAACAAGAAGGATCTGAAAAGCTACCTGAGCTCTGGAGGAGGGAAGTGTCTGTTCAACTTGCCGAACACCAGAGCCATGTATGGAGGGCAGCGCTGCGGCAATGGTTACCTGGAGGATGGGGAAGAATGTGACTGTGGAGAGGAAGAGGTCAGTGTGTGGGTTTTTTTGACGTGTCATTGGATTATAGAAGTATATACATTTATCTTGCAAGATTTTGACAGAATTCATGACTCGCGTTTTTGTGTAGGAGTGTACCAGTCCCTGCTGTAATGCCAACAACTGCACTCTGAAAGCTGGAGCTGAGTGCGCCCATGGCATCTGCTGTGATAACTGCAAGGTACTAACACTAGAATCTGTAAACATGTGAACAAAAGGAAATAAAAAAAAATCCTGTCTCTGATGAAGAATACAAACCCGAGGCTAATTCTTACTTCTTAGATAAACACTTTTTCTCTGAATTATTGCTCTATAATTAATTGTTTCTTCTCTTTCTTGCATTGTTCCGGTGTTTCCTCATTTTTTCTTGTCCCTTCACCTCTCGTTGTCCAGTTGAAGAGCCCCGGTGTGCTCTGCCGTGCTCCCTCAGGGCCGTGTGACCTACCAGAGTACTGCAATGGGAAAGCAGAGTCTTGTCCTGCTAATTTCTATTTGTTGGACGGTACGTCTTGCGCAGGTGGGCAGGCCTACTGTTACACTGGCATGTGTCTGAGCCTGGAGCAGCAGTGTCTGTCACTGTGGGGACAAGGTTGGTAAATGAATTGCTCATAACCTGTAAATCCTTTATTCTGAATGGGAGATATTCTACATTTTGCTAACATGTATGATGTATCATACATGGAGGTAGAATTTAAAGTACATGAATATACACTCAACGTCCAGTTCATTGGGTACACCTAACTAAAACTAATGTTGACTGATACATTGCTACACCACCATATATATGGGGCATCGTTTATCTTAATAGGCCCTTTTTACATGTGTCATAATTTTGAAAAGGACAGGTCACCGTCACACTGTCATGGATTATTAGAAGAACTGAAGAGAACACAGCCATTGTAAAAATTATTATTACTAACACCTGTGCTTTTCCTCCTATAATAAGTTAACTGTATACATGTTGATTTTCACAAATAAACATATATAAATATAGATGAATTCTTGATGTAATATTCCAAAAATAAAGGTTAGCACTTCTCTTAAATGTTATATACAACTTAAATTTCTATCCAAGGCTCAGTGGGAAAATTGTGCCATCTAGAGTTATGATGACATGTGAAACCCACATCAAGTTTGTATTTGTATTTACTTGAGGTTGTAAAAGATTAAAACTGATTAATATGTTGTAACATGCTGTATGTAATTTGTTAATTTGTAATAGTGACTCAAACTGTATTTTAAGAAAAAGTTGAAAAAAAAAAGTTGAATTAAGTAATTTCCTAAAGGAAAATCTGAGCCTATCTGCTCATAAAGAGTGTCTTCTTTATTCTTAAAAGCAAGATCACTAACGGATATACACAAAATTTTGACCATCAAATAGTCTATGATTTTACTTACAAAGAAGTTAAACATCCAGTCCATGCTAAAGCAAAGAGGCTGGACAGTGTGAGAGATGAGCCCTCAGTGTTTGCGGAGATCGCTAGGGGATCACTATTATTATCATTATTATCATTATTATCATTATTATTATTATTATCATTATTATTATTATCATTATTTTTGGACTGTGCCCATATTCATGTGGTGACAGAGCCTCCCTAGAGAGCCTTTGTAGTACCACAGGAGCTTCACAGAACAGTAAGGGGTGCCATCTGGTCTCCATCAGGTGGTCGCATACAGCAGGCTGTGCATGAATTTGTGTTCAGTTACTGGGTTTGTGTGTGCGCAGTAGCATTAATATGTTTCTGTGTGTTTCCTCTCTTTCAACCACAGATGGTCGTCCAGCCCCTGACCTCTGTTTCAAGAAGGTAAACGAAGCTGGGGACATGTATGGGAACTGTGGTAAAGATGTGCTTGGGAAATACAGGAGCTGTAAGGACAGGTGAAGATTAAAACATTCAGCTGTGCATACACACATACACTCTGGTTGATAGACTCAATTCAAGAAGTGCTACTACCTTTCCTAACAATTAAAACTTTAACATCTTGTGACCGTTCCTATGTTTAACATTGAATAATCTTGGCAAACTCTTGTTTCTGCCAGGGATGCTAAATGTGGGAAAATTCAGTGTTTAACTTCAGCCGACAAGCCCATTGAGAACAATGCCGTGCGCATAGAGACCACAGTCACTGTGGGCAACAAGAGGATCCAGTGTATGGGAACACATGTGTACAAGCCTGGGCAGGAGGACGAGGAGGCTGAGGGTGACACTCTGGACCCCGGCCTGGTCATGACGGGAACCAAGTGTGGAGATGATTCAGTGAGACTTGCTTTTGATCTCTATTTTCAGATGTCACTAGTTGTTTACTTGTCAGAAAGCCACATGTAACTGATGTCATTTGCCAGCTTCGTAGCCCCCGTTCTTGTCAGTTTTCATGAAGTAATTTTTACTACTCTGACTCTCTGACTTCCTTGCTCATACCCCTCCCTCTTTCAACAGATTTGCTTTAACGGAGAATGTCGCAATACATCATTTCTCAGAGCTGATGAGTGCATTGCCAAGTGCCATGGACACGGGGTAAGTTTCCTCTAGTGTGAAGAAGGATTCTGGGAGATTTATGTTCTAGATGTGCTGGGGAAAGGTTTGGCTGCTAGGCCACTATTACTGAAAATGGCAATCTTGTTAGTGGTACAAGATTTAGATCCTTTACTTAATTAAAAGTAGAAACAAAGCAATGTAATAGAAAAAATATTCAGTTTCAGTACGTGTCCTGCATTGAAAATAGTAAAAGTAATGACTTGTAATCAGCAGAATTTATTTAGAGTATCTAAAATACTAAATATACAGCAGGATGGTCCTTGTCACCATTCAGTCTTAATCTACAAAGTAACTGTAGCTATCAGATTCATTTACTGGAGTAAAAAGTAGGTTATTTTACTATAAAATGTAGTGGACTGAAGGTATAAAGAAGCAGTAAGTAAAGTACAGGTATCTTAAAATTATGCTCAAGTGAAAGTACTTAGTTACATCTTACCATTGAACTTTGGACCCAGGGTGCCTATTTTGTATGATTTTGAAGTACTTCTGTAATCCTGATATGGTAGAATTTCCAATACAGGCATGCCATGGTGCTGAATCTAAAAATTTAAGCTTTAATTTAAGTGTGTGATATATTCCCTCACCAGCTGTGTAACAACAACCATAACTGCCACTGTGACCCCGGCTGGGCTCCTCCTCTGTGTGACCAGAAGGGATCAGGCGGGAGTGTAGACAGTGGACCTGTCATCAGCCACAGTGAGACATTTAATCTTTAAAATGTGCTTATAAGGACAGTTTAAAGTATTGCTTTGAAAGAATGCCACTTCCTGACTCCTGTCCATTTCCTATTCCATCAGGCAGTCTCCTTCCAGTTCTCCTCGTCCTCCCTCTGGTTCTCTTTGTGGTTTTGGCTGCCATTGGACTATGGTGCTGCTACAGGCATAAACTCCACCCACTGAAAACTTCAGCTCCACCTCCAGTGCCGAAGTATGTAGTTCTGTTCAAGTGTTTATACTAATACTCCAGTTTTACTGAACAACCCGTTTTAGAGAGGGTTTTTGCTTTGCAAGTCCCCTTGTGTGTGTGAATGTACAGTATGAGGGTCGGGTCTGTTTTTTTGTTCCTAACAGTTGTTCTGGCGGTCATGTGAACGCTCACGCCAACCCGAAATTCATCCTAAAGAAACAGCAGTCAGACAACCTGGTAAAGGAGCCCACGATGACCCAAATAGCACTGTATTTCTCTCTTGGTTTTGAATATTAAAATAAACATTCTGCCACAGGTGAAGTCCTCTCCTCATCCAGGCCAGTCTTGCTCAGTGCGGTCCAGACATGCTATTGTGCGTCCAGCAGTAAAGCCTCCTCCTATACCTGCATATGCTGCAGAGAAAAAAGAGCAGCCCCCGCAGCCTCAGATCCAGCCTCTAGCTTCTCCTCAGAGACAATGCTCTCCTCAGGCACAAACTCCCCGTCCTATTAAATCTGCACGGCCGACCGAGAGGAATCAAAACCGGGCTCCTCCGCCACCTTCAGGACCTCCACCTTTACCTTCCCTTGATCCGAAAGGCCGCTCACAGCCTTCAGAAGTACCTAGACCCCGACCAGACCCTCCTAACAGACCTCCACCACCCTGTCCTGTCAACAGACCTCCTTTGGTGAATATTTTTTGCATGCATTTTTTTATTTAGGTGAAGCCATATGCATACTTTTCCTCAGTGAACTGAACATGAAATGTTCGACTTGTCATTTTTATGTAGGGACAACATGAAGTGAAAGGCCTGCAGGTTACCATCAATGCACTGCAAGGAGGAAAGGCTGCTTTGGCTCCATCTGCTGGACAGAAAAAGCCATACAGGTAAATAAGTTGGTGTTTTTTTTCCTTGTGTCAGTCGATGCAATTCCCACCTTAACCTGTAACTTTCTGGGTTTTTTCAGAAGCTAAACTAAGATCTCAGGGACACGTCGGAGACCACCACTCACATCCAATAACGGATTGCCTCAAACTGTCTTTTTGGCGGCTGGCCAAGAAAATGTGACACTGTAGTAACATGAATACTTGACACGCTTGGTCTGTGGATTACAGTATATTTTTACTGATGTTTATTGAGGGAAAGTGATAGGATTTAACGCAAGTTATAGGATATATCTTAACATGTATGTTTAAAATATAAGATTTAAGTTCAACGATCGTTTTGTAAATTTGCCACAAGTGTAACCCGTATCCACTTGAAATAGCCAGGGCTGTGAATTTAATTTGTTTTTGGTTTTTTTGTTTGTTTGATTTTGTTTTTTGTTTTGTCTTTTTTTTTTTTTTTGTAATTATTGTCCCAGATTTTGATGGAAATGTGAAATTGTTATGCATGTTAGCAGGGTTGAACCACTGCTCCAGGTGAATTAATTCAAAAAGCAAAGAAAAATGAATGTTTACAGTGTAGCCTATGTACTAAACATGGTGACTCTTGAAGAGCATCAACTGTAAGGGGATATCTTATATTAAGAAAAGATGCCAATAGTGAAGTATCTCTGTTTCTTATGTGTAAAAAATAATGGGATTTTAACTGGACTAACGGGAACCAGTGAAAGCATGCATGCTGTAAGTATATTCTCATGCTGAACGATACATGTCTTTAGCAGGAAATGTTAGAGATTTGCCTTTTTTTATTTTTGTTTTTAATAATTTGATATTGTTGTGATTTTGCACTTTTAGCAGTCTTTCAAGTTTCCAATACTCAAACCCAGAAGGCAGTTAAAAATGTCCTTCCTCAAAGTACCAACGACTTTTCATGCCTACAGGGGATGAGTATTTGATACCAAAAAGATTTTCGGTGTAGTATCACTTTAAGGTGATGATGAACATTTTTTTCTTACTTCTGTCACTAAAAATCAACGATGAAGTTGTCTTTGTCTAAGGCAACATTTCAGATAATCTCATATTAGGAGCAAAATGAGCCATAGTTTTATGTAAATGTATCAGTTCAACCTCCCATAGTTGTACCATAAGATTGAATGATTTAGCGTGTTTGTCCAAAGATGTTTCTAAAACTTTTTGGTGGGAGTTCCCTCATGAGCAAAATACTGTGTAGTTACTCTTTTATCTACATTGTTATGCGACTGCAGGCTCTATAACAGTAATAAGTGTGGCATTATTGTAAGGTACCATTAAAAACAGTTGTTCATTTGACTTCTTGCAGGAACAAATGCATTTTATCTGTAAAATGGAAATACAGTCTGTCAGGTACAATGTTTTACCTTTTGATCAGACCTATGCAAACTCAGGCACTGAGCAACGCTGTGTCTTGAAGTGGAATTTACATAAACATCTGGAAAATAAAAAGGCAATGTTACGCATTTTAACTGGTTGTGTTATTTCGGCACATAGGATCTTTATCATACTAGCTTTTAAGTCTAGCAATTAAAGAATATGCTCAGTAGTAGTTTGCTTAACATGTAAATTGTTGCACTTTTCAGTGTAGCTGCAATTCCTGCACACAGGTACAATGACATCTACATTCAGGGAAATTGGAGAGCAGAGAGATATGGTTGACAGATTATAGAATTGATATGGTCAAGGTGATAGCAGAAAATGTCTAAATTACACATGGAGCAGACATGAAGAAGAACACCTGAAGAATTTAAGCCCATTATTTACTATCTTTTTCTTCTGGTGTCCAGCATCTTCTGAGGGAAATATCTCTAGCTGCTAAATGACCCACTGCTCACCAGCTAGTCATTAGCTTTGTCCTGTCTATTTATTTTGGTGCTGGACAGTTAGTGGAACATGGGTTTATCAGAAGCTTTCTCACTGAAAACAACTTGAGGAGAGCATTGAGACTGAGCCAAAACAGTAAAAAGTAAAGTTGCGGGCCTAAAAACCAAAACAACGAGCTAAAAGATGCTAAAATGCGGCTCACAAGTGACAGGAGAGTGAACTAAGTGAAATGGAGGGATGGGTGAAAATTTTCTGTCCGTTTGTCACTACAGATTATACATTTCTCATTACATGTAGTTCTTTATTATTAAAAACGTTGATTAAAGCAACTCTAAATGACATCACTGCATATACTATACCTACAGAAACGCTAAAACCACTGGATGTACCATGTTGAACTGTTTTGATCATAAAACCATCCAGCACTTTTCCATTAAGCTTTCGTCTTAAGCATTTAAAGAAACAGTTTAATGAAAATAGTACACTCACGACATATCAAAATTTTTATGTGTCTGTGTTGTTACTAGAGAGGGCCTTTGATGTTAAAGTGCCACAGATTTCAGTATAGGGTCAAATTTGTTCAGCTACAGTGGAGTTTCACTGCTATTTTGTTCATTTACCTGCTCCTCTCTGCTTTTTAAACAGTAATAATCGATAATATATATAATGGTTTGAATCCTGCTGGAAATGCTCTGCCCTTTACATTTCCACATCATTCACTGAGATGAAAGCTCTCTGATTTATTCTAATCAAAGGATTGTTAAATACCAAGGCCAGACCCCTGAACCAACCTTCCTCCAGCACAAAAACAACCGCACACAAACACACACACTCCCAGGTCGGCTCTCTATGGACTGAAGAGCCAGGTGATCTTCAACAGGACCAAAGGGAGGCGAAGGTAGCTGTGACTCAGAGGGAGACGAGGCATTGGCTGGCTTAATTGCAGTCAGCCTCTCCTACTGAGCATAATTAGCGTTTGCTACCATGTCCACTTCCTGTGGTGTCATTTATTAGCGATGATGATCAGTTGAGGGATGAAACACAAGGGTTACACCCCATCTCCCCTCCCAGCGGGGGGAGGGCACAGCCAGGAGGCCAGTAAAGAGAAGATCTCACCTGCTGAAGGCTCCCCTGCCTTGTATAATGACCTAATTAAGCCTAAGTGGTTTTTCCACTTTTCCACTTTCCACTTTTCATGATTATCTCGTTGATTATCTCCCCATTTATTACATTTTTTCTCTCAATCAGTCCCTGCTTTCTGCTCAGATTTTAGTCCTTGTTTAATCCTGAACTCCAACCCTCACCCTCTTAGATATTACTCAGCATTGATGCAATTACCTTTTTGTTGTTTAATAACAAAACATTTTGCAGGAAAATTTTCCAAAAGCCACCAATACCTTGCATCATCACGATTAGCTACTGTATTACCTGTGGATTAGACCCAATTTGCATTTGGATGGAGCTATGTTGAAAATCACATGATGACACCGCACCCCATAAGAGTAGCTACATCTGAAACGATGACCTATTCGATACCTAATGCACTATATTACCATTCCACTGTTGTATGTAAATGTCTGAATTGTAATTGGAAAATGTATGCACCACATAATGTCCTCAAAAATTCTCAAAATGGAACAAAATGGGACTTGTGTAAATTGCAGTTGTATGACACTACTACTGTTTGTGATAGTACAAAAACTAAGTCAACTTCTCACTCTGTAGTACAGTATTGACTGTTGATTGATTATGAATTCACCTATTAGTGAAGAGTAAGCGAGTGAATTATGGGGTTATGTTAGACAAGAACATGAGGGAGAGGTCGGTCAGCACCTGGGATGATGTCCCATGGTTGTGTAGGGGCTTCCAAAATCTTAGGTTGCTAGGAATTAAAAGTAGGTTTTGATTATTATTATCATTAACTTACATATACTCAACAGTCAGTATGTAAATGCTTGGTTTTTGTGTGTACTGATGTGCAGAGGAAATGGAGGAACTGCTCACATCGTAAAAAAATTAATAAGTAAATTGCAGATGACAGTGAGACAGCCACAGAAAGAAAAAAAATATATATAAGTGTTGAATTTTTGTAAAAGCCTTTTTGCTCTGGCTTTGTGGGGTCTAATTGGACAGTGTCATTCCAAAATTGCAGTTTGTTTGATATCGATCACCACCTCTATTCTATCATTCCCTATTAATAGAAAATGGTAAATATTGATTTTTTTGAATACTACATCCTATATATACACATACATGTATATGGGCCTTTTTGCTTAAAATCCCACAATGCTGCATTGCACTTTTCAGTGAAAGTAATGATGATTCTCAACCAAGGAAGATGTCTGTCAAGCAACCACACATTCCCAGTCTAAATAGGCAAAAGCTGCTAATCACTCGCAGGCAACGGTTAGTGATTAGCAGCTTCAGGGTTCTATCCAGGGTAAATGCCAGTACTAGAGGTGTCAAACAATAATAAGTGAAAGAGGTGTTCATGCGGTGTAGTCAAAAATAGTGGGAAAATATTTTACCACAAATGTTCACATTTTTTATTGTTGTACTTTTACATTCAGTAATTCCTCTGTTTATACAGTGGTGATTAAAATCTCAGTGCTACGGTGAGAAAATTGCTCTTTTGGCTTCAAAGTTTATGGCCAGGTCACTACCCCAGGGACTGAGGGTGAGTTATATTGTTAAGTGTTGCTCGGCTTGAGGAACTTGCTTCTGCCAATAAAAGGTCAACATAAATGATTAATGAGGGGGAAAATGTCATAAGAGAGGGGAGGGAGGTAGGTAGCCACTGGATGACTACTACATCCGAAATTTTCTCCTGCTCTCCTTCTGTTTCACTTTTTATAATGCAGACCTCACTGTATATTTAACCAATGTAGGTAATGTCATTAAAATGAGAAAAGTTGGTGTTGATGAGTATTAATTACATGTGGCTCCAGTGTTCTACACAGCCTGGTTGCTGTTACAGCAGACAGACAGACAAATCGATCACAGATCAGCTCAGGCTCAGTTTCCTCTCATGTTGTTTGTCCCTTTAACCATTAGATTTTGACCGATCTTGTGTGTTCCATTCAATAATGAGAGAAATCTTTATGAGACTCCAGCAGATTTAAAATCCACCGAAATAAGTTCAGACAAAAGGTCTTTACCTCTAATTAGAATTCTAATGGCTGCCCTAATAAAAAAATATATTTAATGACCCGCCAGCAGGAGACCATCCACTGATGTCTGATCCATCTCATTAAGACTGTACTTCTGCGTCTTTGTATGTGGGTGTTGTTGATTTGATCAGTTACAAGATTGTACATTTGTGCCTCAACCTATACAGGGAAGATCCAATACAGATACACACAAAAAGCTATACTGCTGTTGTTTCTTCTAATATTTACTTCTCATCTGAACAATATTTGACACCAAAAGAAGACCTTTTCACACACAAGCTACATTTTTTAGAACCGTCTTTATTGTAAATGTTGGTCATTCAGATGCACAATTATTTCAAAAACTCACAGAAAGAGGACAGGGAACACAGATTATTTCACTCTGACATAAAAACTGCAGACTTTCACATCACTTCATATCAATAAAAGGATATATACCAAAAAAGGTTTCATATAGGTGCCAAATACATTTAAGGTGTTAATCCTCACTGTGCCTCCAACTGAGCTCTCATTTCTTTATGATAAAATGTAAAACATGTCAGTTTTGTTCAGGGGATTTCTTACAGCATCCCCAGTCTTTAAAATTTCATATATGGTCAAATACGTCAAGAAATCTGTGACTTATGTATTTGTTCATTAAATGACATACTGAAAAGATATATAGAGATCTACTATATATATATATCTATATTGAATTTACATATCCTCACCAGAGGCTTTAATTTAATGCCAACAAAAGTCACACTTACACTAATCATAATCTAGTTCTTCCTCACTGAACAACAAAAGGACATTACTGCGACATTTATGTTTTATACAGATGATACTTCTCTACTTGTAGTCCACGCTGGTTTCCACACTGTTAGCCCTTCTTACCTTCTGAATATTATCATAAACACATTTGACAGAATATCAATGATTTAAGGTGAGGCAGCCATTCCACTGATGTTTGCTGATGAAGCTGCCGCTGTCTGAGGATTGTAGTGAAGTAACTTTTATTATCAGCTGGATGTTGTTATTTTTTTCCCTCTTTGCTCTGATGCTCCCACGGCACAGGATCATTTTCCTCTGTGTTTGATCCTGTCTCCCTCTCATGCCAGAACTGCTCCACATCAGGCAAGACAATCCCATCTTTGAGGCTCACCCTGTCTACTTCTTTCTCTCCTGCTCCTTGTCCTCCACCTTGCTCCGGCTGGGATTGAACGTCTCTGTTGGGACCCATGCTGGAGCTTGATTGAAGGCTCCTCTCCCCTCGCAGCTGGCCTGAGGTCTCTGGTCTGGGGCAAGGCGACTGGAGACTGGTAGGGTTGTGAGGTCCGGGCTTTGGCTTCCGTGGAGGTTGTTTGCGCAGGGTGAGGCGTCTCCACAGCCCCCTGTAGCCCTCTCTGAATTCCTCGGACAGGGATAGGACGATCAAAGGGTTCACCAGCGACAGTGAGAAGGTAAGCAGCTGAGCTGAGAGGGTTAGAAGACGGGGAGGAGAGGAGATGAAAGGCTTAGCTCCCTCGATTTCTTTCTCTGCTATATGACGCTCCCAAACCCACACCACCCACTGAGGAAACCAGAGAATAGCCATGGCCACAGTCAGGCTGAATAACATCAGGGTGATCCTCCTGGATCTGAGCTGTGTACGCAGATTCTGAGTCTTACTGGAGCGGCGCTGGCACTGGCCGTAAGCCCTCCAAAAATACATCAGGGCGAAGCCAAGAGGTGCACAGTACACCCCCAGGGGGTATGCTTTGACGTACACGGTCATGAAACCCCGGGATTCAGGAGGAACCATCAACACACACACCAGCCCGCGGATCTCTTTCTGCAGTGTAGCAAACAGCCAGTGAGGGATGGTGACAGAGCAGGCGGACAGCCAGATGAAAAAGAGCACAACCAGGATGGAGCCCAGGTGGATGCTCACCTGCTTGGTGGGGTTGGACACATAGTGGTAGCAAGCTTTGGCCATGACTGCCACCGTGAAGCTCTTCGCAGCCATGCAGGAATGGAGGAACCAGTCGGCCGTCTTGCACACCACCCAACCCAGATGCCAGCTGGCCTTGGAGTAGGAAGCAGCCCTGAAGGGCATGGTGAAGGCAAGCACCAGCCCGTCAGCAAACATCAGGTTGAAGATAAGGGAGTTGATGAGAGAGAGTTTGCCCTTATGTGCATTTGAGAACAAGACAACCATTGCGGTGAGATTACAAGCCACACCCAAGACACAGATGACTCCCAGGATAGCTGGGACCAGGACCCTCAACTCCCCAGGGTCCAGGTGTTGGAATGAGCCTCGTTCATTGAAAGACCACTTGTCTATGGAGTTGTTCTTTACAGTCACGTTGTTCCCACTCAATTTATCCATCCTCTCCGGAAGATGGTGATGTGAGAAGAAAAAACACTACAAGTCAAATGCAGCAAGGAGATGAAAAAAGGTTCTGGGTAGAAGATTTCCAAAAACCAAAGCAGTCTAAAGACAAGTTGGACAAAATATGTCTATAAAAATGTCTACTCTGAATCTAAACCTGTTCTAATAATTTTATCAGAGAACATATCAACTGACAATCAGTGATCACACTGGAGCTCCGGTCTGTCCCTGGGTTTGTCCTGAGACACGATGATGCAGCATCTGCAGCTGGTTATAAAGATGCAGTTTGATTGACAGCTGCTGTCCCCAGGTGACAAAATGTGCCTAGACCACAGCCTCATGGGGCCAATTAGAAAAACTCTGAGTAATTGGCACAGTATGACATGAATCCATTGGATTTTGTGTAAATGTTTCTGAATTGTTGGTCATTACTATAAGGTTTTCCTTGCAGCGATAAGAGATATTGATGCTTAACAGTTGATTAAAGATTTTTTTGGCACAAAATCAGCGGCATTTCAGCAAAGGCATTTTGAAATTGGCTACGAACAAAACAGGAAATAAAACATTTGGAGCATCCATCTGCGATCCAGATGGATTTTGTCACTTGTTTATTGTATGAGCTATTTAGTTGGTTCAGCGACCTTTATTTGGAAGCTGTTTTTCTGCTCTTGAATTGATAAATAAGTATAATGTGTATAAAAATGAATATTCAGAATAAATAAAAAAGTTGTGACATTTGCTAGTGATTTGAAATCAACCACCAACTGATTCCAGTTATTGAAAATCTTGTCTCCCTCGTCTCCCTTCTTTGCGGCAAGCAGACTGCCTTTACATGTCTTACTTTGTCCACATGAGGGCGTGCTTGCACTATAAGCAGAAATGAACTTAGTATGCGATACATTAGATTTACATTCAATGAATCGATACCTTTAACAGAGGAAGTCCAACAACGCAGGATTTCAACTTGCACATCTTTATTCTTTTTTTATTCAAAGAAAGTCCAGTAAGCATAAAGACTGCATGGTAATTAATTGCATTTCAATACATTCTGAGCTATAAAAGTTGTTTTTTTTTTCAATTAGAAGTGTCACAAAGGAAGGTGTCTAGAAGACATTACTGTTTTAAAGGAATCACACTTAATAATTCCCTGATTTCACAGAGTTCATTTAGACCTTTGACTGCTTTCCTTTATTGGAGCTGGCTCATAACACATATCTGTGAAAAGTGAGGATCTCCAAACTGATCAGAGAGCCGAGTGCTGAAATACAACAGACTACTGTTTCATGTTACCCATCTTCAGCAAGAAGAGGAACGTGGACAGGCACCGCAGCATCCTTAAATCATATATTTTCAAACTGACTCCTTCTAGAGAAAGCAAGTAACACCTTGCATAGTGCCTCAGATGATCTGTAGATGTTCAAATAACTATATGCAGACTATCAGTTTCATCAGATTCAGATCCGACACATGCAAACACAAGATCAGGAGCTAGGCTAGCAGTATGTTATGCCAAGAAGTCTCACGTTGACTTTCAATAATATTTGTCATAAACAGTTTACGGTTTTATCATCTACAGATCATTTTCAGTACTATCCAAATAAGTGCAGTGAGCGATAGTTCTTTTTTTCAGCAGGAATTTTGAAAAAAAAATTTTTTCTTTGTGGCTTTTTCGTGTCTCTTGCAAACTGATGACATCTGACTGACTGCTATGTGATTAGAGCAACAATTACTTTGTACACACCGCAGCGTCCTCCCCTGAAACCACAAGCATGTGGCCAGTGCTTTACTGTAATTATGACTACACTGCTTCAAGCAATTTTTCCACTTGGGATCTCGATGGAGCTTTTTTTTGTTTTTGTTTATAGAGAGAGAGAAAGGGAGAGAAAAACAAAAACAAAACAAAGGAAAATTCCTAAGTTAACATTTCGTTTGAAACATTCACACTCCTGCCTTGTATTCAGTCCCCCCCCACCCACCCACCCACCTACCCACCTACTACATCGAACCCCGACATACCAAAAGAAGGCACCACAGCTTCTAAAACAGACTCACTGACCGAGAGAAGGACTCAATAAAACAACAGCATTAAATAAAAGCATTGACACAGCCTGGAAAGGCTTCATTCACATTACATACTACAGCAGTCTCAGCAAGGAGACACAGAATTGGTGCTAGAAAGACTGACCGTGTTGTGTCACAGGCAGAGATAAACTCTCAGTCTCTGGGGTCAGAGATTAACAGTCTCTTCCTCCTGCAGAATTCTGCAGCAGGTTACACTGTCTGAAACTTTGATCACATGCACTGTAGCATGAGCAGACTGAAAGAGGGGGGGCACTGTTGCTACATGACAGTGAGCCACCATCACGTAGGCTTGGTTTCTGTCTGTGTGCTCTGTTTTATGTCGAGTGTAGCCGCAACAGCCCCTTTCTTCAGGGTCCAGAGGGCTGCTACATCACATTATTCATGCAGCAATCCTCTTGTTGCATAAGTGCACAAGATTTACTCCTTCAGGTGTCCGCATGGCTAAATAAATTAAATTATAGGTCAAACAGAAGAATGAAAGTCCATTCTTGATTTCAAGGAATTCTTTTCCTGAAGGTGTATCCAAGTTGTGTTGGTGTCATGCTTCCCAAAATTCATATTGTCCACTCTCCCACCTCAGTCACTGGATACTAAGTTCTGGACGTCCTCCGCCAAGCAGGAAAATTCAAGACCAGCAGCAACAAGACACTGGGGGAGAAGGAGGAGAAGGTTGTAGACCAAGACTCCATCTCCCTCCTTCTCCGCGCCTACCTCTCCCTACAGCCCCTCACATGTGTGTGTGTGTGGGGGGCGGGGGGGGGTGAACAGGGGCAGATCACCCTTTAGTTGACCTTGTCTTGGAAGATGTAGAGGTTGTTGGTGGCAGCTACAGCGATGATGTTCTCATGTGGGTGCCAGGTGGTGTGAAGAATCTTCTTGCTGAAGTCTAAGCTGTCTACACTGATCTCATCCTTACGGCGTTTTCCACCCACACACACCTGGAAGAACACAGTAGGGATAAAGGGGTGTTAAGAAAAGATTCTGAGGTAATATTATAAGAAGTAGTAATTGGTTGTTTTGGCCACTTGGGGGCAGCAGAAGAATCTGTCAAACTGAACACTGACATAGTTTCACCTTAGGTGGCTATTGAAAAAAGAAAACATAAGCGAATAGTCCTTGATATTTACACATCCAGGAGACACAGAGCAACATTATCATTCATTTAGAGTAACATTTCTGGCCATAATGGACTTTTTTTTATTTTTACTTTCCAACAGCACCCAGTCTCTCCCTCTGTCGCTTTCCATGTGGGGGTGTGTTTGATTGTACGGGTGGAGACATGTGTGCCGGAGTCAGGGCAGAACCCCACCAGCTGCAAACAGTACCATAATCAAGACAGCTACGATTATCGGCCCTGCTACGACCACTCTGCAAGATCTAACCCTGCTGGCTGTCATTGTTGCCACGCTTTGAGACAATTCTTTTCTTTTCTGCACCTAACAATTTCTTTTTAGTCTGTTGGTCATTTGCTTGATTACTGTAATAATACTTGGTGTAAAAAAATTCAGAAAAGAGGGAAAAATACCTGTAACAAGTTCCCTGGGCAAAAGCTGACATCTAAAATGGCTTGTTTAGTCTGACCAGTGGTCCAAAACACAAAGATATTCAAAGTTTGCCATCATAGAATACAAAATTCAGCATATATTTACATTTTATGAGTTACAATCACTGAATTCCTTGCACGGTGAGTATAAAATTACTTAGAAAACCTGTTATATTCTTGAAAAAAATTCAGCATTTATCCAAGATGTGTCTTTAGTTGTCCTAACTTTATGGAGTCTCAGGCATTATAGCACAGCAAATCCAGTTGTCCTCAACTTGATATACTTGTATTGGTGAGATTTGCTGTACCTTGCGAGGCTTGAGAATGGCTCTGGGTTTGCTGTTTTCTCTGGACGCTTCCAGTGTTACGTCACGTTTGGTGTTGCGGTCAAACATTCGGAAGAAATTGTTATAGGAACCGGTCATTATGACGCTGGGGGGAAACAGGGCAGAGTGGTGGGTTATCAGGATACATAACTGTATGGATAAATGGATGGATGGATGGATGATAATTCTCACCTGTCTGATCCATTCCAGACACACTCAAATTTGTCAAAGATGCAGTCATTCTCATACAGAGAACAAAGTTTGCTCCGTAAATAGTCGTGAACCTGAAAACAAAAACAAACAAAAGATGAAAACCTAAACTTGTTTGTGGATTACTTTCAAGCATCTAAAGTTTGCCACATTGCCTTTCAGTTGTCAGCCAAACATCCATAAGCCGCATTACCATATGCTCCACTTTTCTTAATCCCTCCAGACCTGGTGACCTACGCTAAGATGTTAGGTAGCAGGTGGAGGCAGAGCTGGAATTGGACAGAGAATCCCCTGAGCCCAGCTGACGGCCTTATCAATCATGACCTGCCCTAAGATGGCTTCCCCTGATCAGACAGTGTGGATCTGACCCTGGTGACCATACAATGGTAGATTTTGCCCTTCAGCGTGCATCAGCACCGACGCTATCTGTCTTCTCTTGCGGACATTCGGCTCAATAAGCTCTCCTGGGGTAATTGCTAAGGTTGACACAGTGACAGTGAAACAGGATTATGTTGAATGATTAGTTTGAAATCAATAAGTTTTGATTTGATCCCAGCCTAACTATTATTTACTTATTTCACCAGCTGGGAGCTATCCTTGGAGGCTTCCTAGCTGTTCAACAGGAGCATAAAAGCATTCTTAAACCATACCTGGTATGTCTCTAGTGGTTTGTTCTCCATTTGAAGGTCCCACACCTTGACAGTGAGGTAGTCCCTTGTCATTAGATAGCGCCCATTGTGGCTGAACTTCACGTCTGAGATGGATGAGATGATTTCAGAGAAAAAGGAGCGCGTGGAGGGATCCTCTGGCTCCTCAAAGTCTAAGACAGAAAAGAGCAAAATCCGTTATTTTCTGACAAAGAAAACCCATTTTTACACCAAGGGGATTGCGGCTTGAAAGAGATGTTTTTTTCCTTCTGCAAGTCTTTTAATAATTCACAGTGAGAAAACACAAAGCAGATTTTGTTTGGGTGGTGGGGGCTGTCATTAGCGAACAATGCCAGCCACAACAATGCCTGGATGCAGGGTTTGCTGCAGCAGCTGCATCTCTTCACAGGATTATTTCTCTGTGTGTTTAGGAGGACAGTTGTGGGTCAGCATGCTGGGTAAATATTGGTTATGATTCATATTGATTTTGGCAGCTGCTGGTCTGCGTGCAGGCCAACACATTGGGGATAAGAGCCAGGCATTCCATCGTTAGCTGTCAAGTTATTGTTCCTCCTTCGCTTTTCCTCCCACTCCCACTCCCCTCGCTCCTCTCTCCAAATATGCCCCCACCATTCTCCTCCCTACTGTCCCCTCACTCCTCCTAAACTGAGGCCTGAAGAATAGCTCTGTGATGTGTCAGTAGGGAGTCTAACAAGGGATGCAGCGTGAGAGATGGAAAAATTGGGGGATGAGGAAGGGATAAGAAAAACAAATCAATGTCAAAGTCCTAGGCCCATTTGAGCCCTGCTGGATTTGTGTGTGTGTCAGTGAATAAGTGCTTGTGTATAAGTGGGCGTGTGCAGTGTATGCATGTATATATGCATGTGTGTGCATCCCTGCCTTCCCGCCCCTCTCACTCCAGGGGTGTATAATAGGGTCTCTGGGGAGTAGGCATGGGGGCTTTTCACTCCCTCTTTCTCTGTCCTGGGGCTGAGCGCTTTGGCAATCCTCCATCTGTCCCTCATCCATCCATCCATCCTCCCTCTAACACTGATTGATATCTGCAGCCTCCCAGATACATAGGTATGAGAGGGAATACAATTGTGTGTTTTTGTTGGTTTGTATGTGTGTGCATGTCAGGGGAAGGAAGATCTGTATGTGGTAGGAAGGAATATATCGCTCTCAGCCATACACATTCATGCAGTAAGACAGTAGGTCATTATTAACAGACCTGTCCCGAGGCTAACGAGAGCACCTGTCTGCTGTGTGTGTGTGTGTGTGTGTGTGTGTGTGTATGCATCTTTGTGTTCACTGCAAGCACCTGCCAAGGAATCGTACATACCTGTCAATATCAAACAATCCAAAGGCAGCTCTGAATACGACAGCCTTAAATTTACTCATAATTTTCCAAATCAAATTCTTATTTAACCCTCTAATGCTCATGAAATTCAACAGGCCAGCTGTGTTAGCGCACAGTCCAGTGAACACATCAATATGTCTGAGGAAATGACTGACAGTATTGAACAACAAGGTGTGTCCATAAGGGACTAATGCGGTTGCTCTTAAGCCATCGATTTTGCAGTAAGAATGTCAATATATTCATTATTCATTTGACCCAAGTGTATGCATGTGATGTTAAGCTTTGGAGAAGGCCATTTATTGTTTGAGACACAAACAAAGAGCGAGAGAGAGAGAGATTTATTGATGGATTATCAATCCTGGCATGTTGGGCAGGGGGAAGTCTGCATGTCACTGCCAGACAGAGGTGGGGCTGAAGCAGAAAAATTGAGTGTGAATTTACAGTGTTGGTGCTACCATGATGTACGCATATCTGCCTTTTTGTTGTCATAGTTCGATCACTCTTTGCTTTGGCATAAATTTACAATTTCACATGAACCCTCTCCTGTGTCCACCACCCAGTTTTGTTTAAAGCCGATAATAATAATGATGATACTAATACCAAGCTACTGTTGAGGTCACCAAGGTCATGTCCTTGAGGTTGTTTCAGGGGATTCGGGGGTTTCAGGGCCTTGAAAAGGAGTTTACATTCTACAGTTACACGTAGTGTTTTTTTTTTAAGATTGACTCTAAAGTTTTATGAACTAAATTTGTAAAGGAAATAAAATAAATCAATTAACTGTTTCAGTTCACTTCAATTTTTTCACTTCATTTTTCTCCACATGGGCAACTTTATGCAGAAGCCTGCAAGAGAGAAGGCTTTGAAGCAACATTTAGATTATGGAGATCGGACATCAAATTAACACAGGAACTGAGAAAACACTTTATTTCTAATGTGTGTGTGTGTGTGTGTGTGTGTGTGTGTATTTGTGTATTTGTGAACCTCATTATGTGTATTATCAAATAAACATGATGAAGTTCCATTGAATAAAAATAATAGTTAACATAATAGGATAAAAGGCATCACATGAAAGAACAATCTGTAGAGATAAGTGTTTGGCAGGCTTATTTCCGTCCTGTAACTCGTCATTTTTGGGGAATCATTTTTCCCATCATGTGCTGTGTTGATACTCACATTTGCAGTGCTTGTCACAGAGTGCGGCCTGTCTCATGTCACAGAGCCGTATTGAGCCCTTGCTGCTGCTGTAGGCAAAGGTGTGACACTGCTGAGGATGAAACTCTGCTGAGGTGATCACTTCCGTCAGCTCCTCCATGTTGGCTGGTTTGATGTCCACAATGTCTAAGAGACAGGCGCTAAGGACAAACTCTCGATTTTAGATGGCTACTGTGGACCTTTATGATTCCTCCAGTGGGCAGCTAACACAAAAGTAGCTCTTGTCAGATAAATCACAACTGCTGTGAATTTTACCTCTGAAAAAGTGACACATTTCATGCATAAACCGGTTTGGATAAAAGGGTTTGTTTTTCAACCATTTTTATACAAATGATGGTAGCTCCTAAACACAGAAAAGATGCAAATAAGAGGATACTGAAGCTTCGATCGGTGATCTCCAGGTTCCACAGGTTCACCCGGAGGTCGTCGGTGGAGATGAATGTCTGAAGGTCGGAGTTGACAGAGATGGAGTTGATGTGGTAGGTGTGGGCGTTGCTGAAGACTCGCCTGGCTGTAGCCTCAACCATCAAGTCCATGGGCTGCAACACTGGCACCTAATGGTGAAGACAGGCCAGTTAGCAGAGGGGAAAAGGAAATTTAAATAAACGGATGGTTTCCTAAGAGGCCTCCTGAGATATCTGTCTGTGTATGTGTGGCTGTGCATGCACTTGGTTTCTTGTGTGCATGAATTTTGTGTGCTTGGAAACAGCATGTGATTGTGTGTATATGTGTGTGTGAACCACAACTGGATGACCCCTGGGATTCATATGACATTTACGCAAATCTTAATGAAACAGAGACAGTGTCTGAAGGGCTCCAGGGCTGTTTGATGAGCCGGTTCAATCAGACTGTGAATATCTGTTTGCTACATGGCTACTGAGTGATCACCATTCATCCACCCCTTCTCCCTGTATTTTGTCTCATGTTAGAGCTGAAGAAGTCACTCCTGTTGTCTTGTTTGTGTGTGTGTGACAAAAGGAGAAAAAAAACGAGAGCAAGCAAAGGAGGTGGAAAGAGAAATGGCCCGAGGGCCCTGTGGAGGAATGATAACTGAACTCTGCAAAATTAAGACCAGCTCTCCCTCTTTCACACAAGCGCCATTGCTTAACTATATTTGTGGGGACCTGTCATTGACATAATACATTTCCTAAGCCCCTACCCTGACCTTAACCTTAACCTAATTCTAAAACCAAGTCCTAACTTTCAAACAGCCATTTAAACTTGTGGGATCCAGCATTTTGGTCCCCACAAAGCTGTCACACCCCACAATTATAGTGGGCTCCTGGTTTTCGGACTCCACAAATATAGTTAAAAAAAAAAAGCCTACACACCACAGACACAGATACAGACACACACACACACACACACCCACACACACACACACAGTTGCACAGTGTTGCTCGGGCTTCAAAGACACCCATCACCAGTCTGCATGCAGCCCCCCGTTGGCGAGATAAAACCCAGACAAAGAGAGAAGGGAGGGGAGGGAAAGAGGAGAACAAATCGACTGCTTCTTCTCTTTTTCTCTCGTCTGTTGCTGGCACTGACAGAGAGACATGGAAGCCCAGCAGGCTGCTGTATCTCCATGGGTGTCACTTCATTTCCATGTCTTTCACTGGCTGTCCAGAGAGACACGGACCGTATTAACCCATAACCCCCAAACACTGACAGTTACAGTGTTCAGCTTGGCCCTGCACCTTCGCAACAACCTAATAAATCCTCCTCCTTACAGTATGTAAAACAGAATATTTTTGAATAAATATGTTCCTTCTCTAAAAAGAAACATCCTCTGAGAAATCTATCTAGAACACATAATTTAAAAGCTTTTCCTTTTAAAGCAGCACATCACAAGACTAAAAAAAAATTATATATATATATATATATATATATATATATATATATATATATATATATATATATATATATATATATATATCTAAATTACACATTTTTTATATTTGAAGGAGATACTGAATGATAAACCTTACATTATACATTTTTTTTTTAATTTTTGGCAACCTATTGGACTTATATTTCAGATTTTTATCCCTCTGCTCCTCTGCTTTCTCGCCCTGCACAGATTTCACAGCCTTTAAATAGGATTGCCACAGTCCCGGCCTGTCCTCCAGGTTGCTATGATCCCCTGGCCAGCCAGACAAAGAGGGACAGACACGCTGAACACAGCACTAATCTACTATGGCAGACACACACGCAAACGCACACAGTGTTCTGAATGCCCGCCTGCTTTGTGTGAATATTAAAGTGGTAGTGGAGTGATAAGAATAAGAGACACAGAGAGAGGATGATCCTTTCATGGTCTTCAATTCAGCACACATATCGATTACTCGTTCTCACTTTCTTCTGTCAGTCTTAGTTCAGAATTGCCCATAGATAGCACTTTGGATGGTGTCAGACTGTCATGTATTAGCAAAGAAACTCAGCGTAGGATATTCAGTGAGTGTTTAAAAGAGAAACTGTATTGACTTAGAGAGATATATAATAGTATGTGTTGCTAAGATGTTCATGCAGGATTATCATAGAATTATAACTGAATTAATTTTGATTTAATCGGCTTGTCTGACCTGACTACTCACTGTGCAAACTGGGGACAGGCCTTTGTCACAGGACAGTTTTGACGAGTCACAAAAGGAAAAGCATTTGTTTAAATGATAAAATTAATGACTGATTTCCATTTAGCTGTTTCAGTTTCAGGGTCCTGGCATTGTGCACATACCATGACAAGTCAAAATGTCTGCTGTGAAAGAGGCCTAATTACAACTTGCCTCTCTAGACAGACAGGTCCATTTGAAACTGGCTTTCAAGCTTTTCTTTTTCTAGACTGTTAAATTTCCTCTGCAGTAATAGTGTGACATTTTAAGAAGTACACTTATTTCCTTTCTTGCCAGGAGTTATACGAAAGTGATGAATGATTGATACCAGTCTCATGTCTGTGTGTTTCATATAAATCATATAAACAGCAGCCGTATAGCTTAACATAGCAAAAAGACTGGCTTTTTCTAAAAGTTAGCAAATTTAACCTACCAGTGCCTCAGAAGCTCCCAAATTAACACTTTATACCTCATTTGTTTAATATGTACAAATTACAAATTGTGAAATACTAAGTAGTGAGCCTCAGAGCCGCTGGCAGGTGGACTGATGCCTTTGGTGGGGCCAGGCTAACTAATTCCCCCTATTTTCTGTCTTTATGCTACGCTAACCAGCTGCTAGGTCCATCTTCATATTTCCTTCACTTCACACAACGGTATCAATCTCTGGGCGAGAAAAGCGAATATTCCCTTAAATACCATGTCTTTCAACATGATTAATAAAACAGGAGTTAGATAATATATAGACAAGATAAAACACAAAATGTGAAATTATTTTCATTAATTTTCTTAACTGTATTGAAGAGACGACAGGATGATAGTTATCTATAGTAATATACAGTAGCATCTATAGGAAATCAAGATATCAAAGGAATAAAACAAAAATGCAAATTCAATTTAATGTCTGCACTGGGTCTGTAAGGACTTTTAGAGCAGTATAATTCATGCTACATTATGAAGATTTAAAATGATCGACTCTTATGAAATATTTATGGAAATAGTAACTGGAAGTTTTTATAATTTACATTTATGAAACATTAACACTTCACAATCACAGTCTTGTGAGTTTCCACCTTTCTACCTTTCTAACTAAAAGAGGCCTGAAAGGTCCTCGAGGGTTTAGCTTGAAATCTTTTGGGGTTTCTTTCCATTCAAGATCAATCAGGATTTTCAGATTTTTTTTACTGTTTTTTTCATTCCATGCCAAACAGTACAATCTTAACACACCAGCAGGACAAGGCAAAGAGCCATTTATCAGATTACAAGTGACATTGTGGGTGGTTTTAGACCTGACAGCTTTGTGAGACCTCATTTTACCCGTAGTGAGGTGATGGTCGACGGGTCTCTGATCCGTCCGTCCTCATCCTTCAGGTTGTAGCCCTCCGGACGCTTGTCTCTCTCACTAATCTTCCAGAGCTTCACCGTCTTGTCTGGGATGGATGCATCACACAAACACACAGACAGAAACACGTACGGAAACACAAAATACAGTTAGATCGTGGTTCACTTCTGTGATTCTCAGATACAAGATGGATGCGGGGGGTTGGGCAGCCAATCTGGCATGTAGCTGGGCAGGAGCCAGCGGGGATGATGAACGGCGGCTCCTGTGTAGATTCTAATGTCACTGATATCCATCTACAAGTTGACTGCATTTCCCTGTAACACTTTCCTGCATTTCAGTCCTTCATGACCTAAACACCAGTTACATCGCAGTTTCTCGGCAGCAGCAGTCAGGTTGTTGCTTTTTTTCCTTTTAATTTCCACTGAGAATATTGGTTTCAGAGTAGCAAGGCCATCGCCACAGGATCCTCCACCATCTGCTCCAGCCACTTCTAGCACTTCTGTAGCAGCCATGCGTGAAGCCCACAATCTGCAATATGCCTCTCTCCTGATGTGTATGTGTCTGTTTCGGCTAGAGCGCGTGTATGGTGTGTGATGGCACATGTCTTAATACTGTATATGTGGTGTGTGCGTGTGTTCCCGCTGTGGCAGCCATGCAAAAAGTCCTCAATCTGAAACGCTTCAGCTGGTGGCACGTACTCACTCAAGCGAGACACCAATACATTTACAGAAATAGTCAGAAAGACATTTCCATGTGATATTAATAACATCCCCTTTTATATCAACTGCACATCTGACCATTCTGCAAAGTGAGTTATGAATCATGCCATTATTTGACACTTTAGTGACTTATAACAACGCTACTACTTTGAACACTGTCACGGTCATGATAGATTTATGGTTCCTTTGGCCATTTTGCCACTTGTATTGCTCCTACAGTAGCAGGGTAACTTTAGCTAAGTTACTGACCATTAGTGGACAGCAGGAAGTAGGCTGCATTCTGCTGAGGAAGCCATTTGATCTTGTTGATCTTCTCCTCAATCTCCAAACTCTTCAGGTAGTCAAACTCCGGCTCGTGGCTCTGGAACGTGCTGTAAACGTTGTACTCCCCTCGACGCTGGGGCTGGCTCTTACTCTGAATGAGGAGGAAAGGAGGAAAAGACGCTTTGACACTGACGTGTTTGCTGTTAATTTCAGAAAATTGAAGTATTGTTCACATCGAACTAGGTATGGAGAGTTTAAATCCTTGAAGTAATAATTTTTAAGGAAATATGCTTATTCATTTTCTTGCAAAGAGAAGATCAATACCATTCTTGTGTCTGTCTGTTAAATATGAGGCTACATCCAGTGGCCGGTTAGCTTATTTTTGCACAAAGACTTGAAAAAGGGAGAAATGCTTGCCTTGCTGTATCTACAGACAAAAAACCGAACCTCTAAAACCACAAATTTCCCAATTTTCAAACTACTTTATAAACTATACTACAAACTATTCTCAAACAAGATGTCAAAACTATCATTGTTGTTATCTTACACTCTGTAATCCCTTTAAAACTTTTTATTCAGGTACTTTGACAAGACTCTATAAAGATTTTTTATTTGCTTATTCTAGCAATCAGTTATAGCTGCTGTATATGCCACAGTTGTACTGAATGAACATTCAACCTAAAAATGCAATATTTTTATTGTCACTTAAAATGTAAGATACTACATGTGTTTGTAATTCAGGATAAAATATTTGGTATCATTGAAAACCTTGGAATTTTCAGAATGCATTTTGGGGTTTTCAAACAATATGTTTCCATGAACATGAGTTTATAATCAAGGTCAATGCTCAGTGGCTTTGACCTCTTTAACTTCCAAGAGCCAAAGTCTCTTGGTAGTTAAAGAGATATTTGTTGTTTTTGGTTTTAAGACATTAACTGCTGAATTTCCAAAAAGAGGTCCCTTTCAAATGCACCCATTTGCCTGCTCGTTATATAACGCAAACAATCCAACTTTAATATTTCAAGGCTGTCAAATCCTTTCAGCAGAAGGGCAGCATAATTGATGTTATATTGTTGGCATTTCTACCTCCTGCTCCCTCTGGAAGACAACCACTCTGCCTCCTTTATCCCCGGTGGCCAACAGCTCCCCTGATGAGTTAAACTCCACCGTTGAGATAATGTCAGCTGCAACACAACAAGCAGAGCAGAGAGGGAGAGAAAATGTCAGTGGGGACATGCACAAAGCTTTCAAGGTATAAGTCAGACAAAAAAAAAAGACCTTTCAGTGAGATCTGGTACGGTAACCTCTGGAAAACACATAAGGGAAGAGAGGAGAATCTCATGACAAACCAACAGAGGACTCTCAGTGCGGTGAAATATGGGTTAGGACAAACCACTGGATGAGTCACTACATGATATCAACTAATTCAGCCCTTTGTCTCATTGAGGGGAGCTGATGTGTGTCATTTAATTGCACTCCTACCTTTTTAAGTACACTTAAACCACACTAATAATGCCATTCATCCCTCCTCTTAGTGGCAACACCCCATGCTGCTCAGTGACTCTTCTGCTCCTTCATTAAAAAACACAGGAAAAAAACCTTTAAACCATGTATTTCATTGCAGCTGTTATATATCAGGGCCCACTTTTTAACTTCCAATCTGTGCGGTGCATCAGCAGGATAACAAAATTAAAACTATATGAATAAGATAAGAGGAGTGCAATATAATTGCTTAATTCATCCTGCAATGCCAACATTTCTCAGTGTCTCTTCATAGCTACAGTTCCACCTAAAAGTAAATAACAGACACCTACCCTTAAGGTAGCTTCTCCTCTCCTCCTCAAAGACATACATCTGCTTGAATTTCAGAGAGGCTAATGGTGACTGTAATTATAATACAGCTTCAGGCTAAAAGGGCAAGGCATAATGTCTGTCTCACACACATATACACACACCGCAGCAGAGGCTGGCCCTCCGTTTAACAGTGACAATAATATTAAACAGAGATAGAGAGAGAACGAGAGCGAGAGCTTGTTGTTTTGTACCCCCCACACCCTCTGTGGACCGGCTACTGGCAGAGCGCTGAACAGGAGATAGGAATGTTGCTATGGAGACCGTTTCCATCTCTAGCGGCAGTCGGAGGGGTATATGTGTGTGTGTGTGTGTGTGTGTGTGTGCCAAAAGCTCTCAGACTTAGTTGCTGATGCTAGCTGTAATTCAGCAGACAGAAAGAGTACTGCAATAGAGTGAAAATCTGCTACTGCATCTGGGGGAGTGTGTGCACTTCAGTTCAGCACACAACTTGAAACAATAGAGTCCCTTTAGAGTGGCTCATCTCTTCACATAAAGCTGCTGTGCATCATGGAAATGACTAAGCGTTGAGTCGTCGTATGAATGTGTGTCCTCCCCTTCTTTCATTTAATTGTTGAAGGGAAGGCAATATGTGCCAAATGGATGAGACCAGAGGGAGTCTTGTGGCCATGCGACGATAATGACGTAAGGTAGCGGGCCAATCCTAATAATATTCAAATCTAGAAACTAATAAGATTTCAAAGACGAGATGCACTCTGACCCAATTACAGCCTTTGAGAGCCCCGCTGACACACCATAATGTGTAGATATCTCTCTTTCTACATTTGCATGTATAGACCCTATGAATGCACAGAGACATGAATGTGCAAACCCCCCAACATGATCACACACACACACACACACACACACACACACACACACACACACACACACACACACACACACAGGCACAAAATACTGTCTTCCCCAGCACAATCAAGCCAAAGTCACTGGTGTGAATCGAATGGAATCGGCTTAGCAGTCAGCATTCTTGAATCAAAGCTTACCTCTCCCTCTTTTTGTCCTTCATACTCCTCTATTTCCGGTCTCCCCCACTCCCTCTCCTCTCCCTCCCCTCATCATCAACACATTAAGTCACTGAGGAGAACAGTAACTGATGGATACCGTTTAACGAGTTTACACACAGATATATCCTTCAATCATCTCAGTGAATGAAGAATCCAGGAGAGCCAGTGAATCGAGACTCCAAGTAACATGATGGAACGCTTCCCTAAATGAGTTTTTCCACATGCAAATGTATTCAAACCAGACAAGGCAATCTATTCAACCTCAGCCGCTGATGGAATTGTGTTTGAATGGTGATATGTGGTTTTTTTAGATGAAATTTCAATATAGGGAACAATTTGATTAACAGCAGAGCTGCAGGTGGACAGTGTCTACCTGAGTGATATCCGCTTGCATCAGATCAGATTTTTATTACATGAGCATTGGAAACTTCAGGGTGGAGAGGAATTAGCAGCAGGCTGGTGATTCGGCTGATCAAATGTGTACTTACACACACACTCTCTCTCTCTCTCTTTCTCTCGCACACACACACAGCTTCATCAGCAGACCATAACTAGATGAAGCCCATAAATCCTGTGGCCAGCCAGGTCTGACACAGACAGGTCAGCGCTTCTTGATGCATCACAGGGATGCTCGAGATAACACACATCCATCACCAGTATTAACGCAGACAAGCCTGTTGGCCTGCTGCTGTGATGTGTGTATGTATGACTAAAATAAAACAGGCACAGCAATGCTCTTCTCTGTTTCTATTCACCAATCTCAATCGCAAAAACACCCTTCAGCATGCAATATAGAACTGGGCATCACACCAATTGGGTGGAAACATAGATATGCATTGATTTTGGAATGAAAACCGCGCACGAGGGGCCAGAAACACAGGGAGGGGTTGAGGATATTGAATGTGTTTATAGATGCTCAAGCATGCAACATCTATCACGCATAACAGAAGGGGCCGCTGAAAGAAATGATTGTGAGGGGGGAAGTCTGGGACTGGAGGTTTGTTGCTCTAAGTAGGTCAACAAAAAGAGCGTACAGTGAGTCTCAGTCTTATTTGTACAGACAAAAGCAAGGACCAAAATAGGAGCACCCTGGCTAACCTCTCAACAGCACATAATCCAGTCAGGGGTGGGGAAAACAAACAAACAAACAAACAACAAACACACTAAGGCTTGATCCGGTTGCACTGGAGGGTTGTGTAAGAGACAGACCCAAAATGGTGTGACTGCATGGAAATCTAGTTGCATAAGTTGCGTGCACTAATTCCAGGTAGAGGGAGGGACATGAGCAACATGGTATCGTGTAAATGCTTTGTTAGCATTAGATGTGGAGAGGAGGATTACAGCACTTGTGCTGAGCTGCCTGCGTCAAAAGATCAGGCCGGAGGATAATTCAGGTCTGTTCTTGCACTCTCTTTCACTCTCTGCTCTTGTTCCTTCTATGATAACCAACAATATATATCCGTCTGCAATTCTTTTCTTCCTGGAACATGAACACACAAACGCATCTATTGCAAATTCTGCACAAAGACATAAAGACCATTACTGTGCTGATTAAGCAGCCGATAACCAGCAACAATGGAGATCAATCAAAATTTTGAATAGACCCTGCTACCTGCAGGTCTGGTACCCAGTCATATGATTAAGGGTTTATTAGGCTTTATTAGCTGCACACAAAGCAACAGAGCACAACGCAGCTCTCTTCATCTCGAGAACATGACTCTTTGTAAGATCTGGAGTGAACAAGCTAATTAACCTGGTTTCTCCAGGATCAGCCCCTAGAGATTGAGACAGAGTTTGTACGTGTGTGTGTGTGTGTGTGTGTGTGTGTGTGTGTGTGTGTGTGTGTGTGTGTGTGTACTCTTTTGTGCACATATGTATGTGTGCACACAGGCTTTTTTGTATCCCCACACTCCCCACAGGGAGTTGAGGGTGAATTCGGCGAGACGTGTTACTGCTTCACTTCTCACACTTCATTAACACATTGGCGTGGCACACATTTGACTATAGACACAACACAGGACAGGTCGAAACAGAAGTAGATGGGAGGTGGTGAAAAATAGTACAATAAGATATTGATTCCTGCAGGCACTAAGCAGAATACCAAGAGGAATCATTTCAAATGCTTGTTATTTGGTATTCTCTTAGAAATTGAAGATGCAGGCGGGGTGGTGGTGGGGAAGCAGGGGCACACAGTATTATAATCCACCAGCAAAACAAAAGCTGTATCTGACTCTGTATCAGTCTGTCTGTGCTGCTTTGGTGGAATCCCCTTCATCTTCCTTGTTTTCAAGGCTGGACTGAATCAAAGATGAGAATGCTCTAGTATGGACTGAGATCCTGTATCTGGAATGACCTTATCAACCAAAACATGAAGCATTTCGGGTGATGACGTTTCCTTGACATGCAGGACACGGGAATTAGCTATCAAAACTTACAAATGTATCCCATTATAAGGTTGAGAAAGGTGAAACACTGCTTAGCCTGCAGGCTAGTAGTGCACTGAATGACTCACAAACACCATACATCTATCACAGCAGCACCTCAAATCCACAAACCACAAGACTACCATATCTTGCAGTTGAGAAATAGGATATTTTTGCAATCATCCTACAGTAGCAACACTGCGGGTATTCTTTAATAAATTCTCATTAAATTTTCATGGAGCTGCAGACTTAATAAGAAGCTAATCAGGGGATGAAAGCAGCTGCTGGATAAGGAGTGTGACTCGCCCCAACTTCACAGCTTGCCATTAAGCACCCACTACCCCCATGTACACACACATAGACATTATCTTTCTTGTGCTATGCACTGAGGCGGGGCCCTGCGTTCTGAGTGTTTCTTGGTGAATAATGAATGGGACCTTGGGGTATGGTGGGCTAAGTCTTTTTTATGCAGGCGTCCTAAAGTGTGGCCCCGGGCCGTTTGCTTTGGCACATGAAACCAGGCTTGCTTCTGCTCTCATCAGTAGCAGCAATAAAGGCTGTGAGCTCTCTCTTACTGAACTCCTTCAGTATTCAGCGGAGCTAGAGGGGTCACATCACACACAAGCTTGTACCCGCATCAGAGACATATAAGCAGCACAGGCAAAAGAGAGAAAGACAGAGAGAGAGAGAGAGAGAGACAGAGAGAGAGTGAGCGAGAGGGAGAAAGAGAAAGAGAGAGAGGGGGCAGGGGAGAGAGGAAGAGATTACATGTCCTGCCAATAGATCTTCAGGTCATTGTTCCGGTGGCTAAATTGTAAAGGACCAGAAATCAATATCAAAGCAGACGTTAGGTTAGGTCCTGCCTCACAGCGAGGAAGCTATTTAAATTTTTAAACCCAGTGAAGAGTTCTGTTATTTGACAATTTCATCCATTATCAAACGCATTCAAGGTGGAGATTAGAAAATTAACCGAGACCCATGCTATAAGAGTGTGACAATCCATTGACTCAATATACACTGATATACACAAGCACAGTGAGACACACGCACAGCCCAGATCAATCCGTCCTATCACCTTTAGCAATGTGTCATCTGCAGGCGGCTGGTGAACACAAATTAGAATATAATGTAGTTTTTCTTTTATTTAGACAACAATATCTCTGGAAACTTTGCTTTAAGGTTGACGAGACTTTGAAATTTCATACCCACCGATAAACGAACAGCACAGCTTGGACACACTAGAGTGCAGAGTCAGTGTCACCGCCCACAGACCCACTGAGGCGCGGGATTGGTGCGAGGCAAAGGTCAGCAAGAGTGACATCATTAAAATGTGACATCATTAAAGTGTCTTGCTACTGTGGGCAACCACAGCCTGGGGGAAATCCTTACCAGCTCGCCACCACTCATCAGGGGCCTCTGTGTGTGTGTGTGTGTGTGTGTGTGTGTGTGTGTGTGAAAGAGTGTGTGTGGTCTGAGGTGCACTGGGCCTGATGGAACATGTGCACTTTAGTGAATTTATGAGGAGGGGCAATGGACCCAGACACCTGCCGGTATGATTTTGGCTGCAGACTGACTTCATACCATTTAGGAGACAAGGAGTGGAAGAGCGGATGGTCACACACACATACACACTCTTTCATGATATATGAGGTGTGACGGTCAGTCATAAATTATAGCTATAAAAAAATAACAAAAGTAGAAGCTCCTTGTTTGAAAAGCACAGATGGACTGCAGACTAGATAGTCATTTGCTTTAAGGAGACACATTTTACAACCAGTAAAACTCTAATCCACTTTCTCTTGATCAAATGAATGAGACAGACTGAGGGAGTGAGAAGGAGAGAATGAGAGACAGGGAGAAGCTTGGAGAAGCTACCCTCCTGTTTTTCATCTAAGCACACATCAAACAAAGATATTCATCACACCCACTCCCACCCCCACTTCACTTCCTCTTGCTATGAACATGCAGTGAGTGTGGTTTTAGCAGTGACAAGGAATTATCTGTAAGAGCTGAGCTGTAAGAGCTGAGCAAATGATGGTGCTGGCCTGTATTTAAATGAAAAAAATGAGGACAGCAGCAGGTGAAGCTGTGAGGATGAGACCATCCGCCTTCTGAGCTTTGACTTTGTCTCTCCTCCAACCCGGATTGGCATCAGGAATCTGAGCTGATGGCAAATGCAAGAAGCCATTGTGGCTCTGACCAACCCTGCAGCAACATACACCCTCCAACAACTTCTATTCTGCACCATTTTTCTATCATGTATAAAATGTGTATGAGGGTGCTATTTGATTGCTCAATTATGGGATCATATTTCAATTTAAAATCTATGTCCTTTCATCTCATTTTGTTTCTTCTTAAACCTTATGGCAGGTTGGTGGTAAAAATGTGTCTTGTTTTAAATGGAAAGGCTTACCCAGTGCTGCAGAGACTAATAATAAAACTGATCGATTTACAAAAAGTGCACCAAATTTAAGCGAAATAGAAAAGACAATAATATCCCGAATGTCTGCAAAATATTTAATAATACATCATTTTTTGGGAGCAGAATAATTATCAAGAAGAAGCTAGTGGAGCAGCAATGTTTAGTTGAATAATCAGTTAGTAAATAAACAGATTTTTGCCAACAATTTTGATAATCACTTTCATTTTTGTCCTTTTTCAGGCAAATATGCCTCATATTAACTGGTTCCAGCTTCTCAGGTGTGAGGATTTTATGCTTTTCTTTGTCATACAAGAAAGTAAACTGAATATCTTTAGATTTTGGACCGTTGGTTGATAAAAAACAACCCATTCTTATACAAACACCTTTGGCTGGTTGAAATGATAATGGACTTTTTTTTTTACAATTAATTGACAAAACAATTAACTGGTTAATTCAGAAAAAAATCAGCCCTAGAGGACAGATATCCACCAAGCTCATTGAATTCTTGTAATAATCTGTGGTAAAATAATACATTGATGTTTAAAATTGCTGCATTCAGACATACATACAGTTCAGTGAAATAGAACGACACTGTTGTATGCTTTATCTGTAGGATGAAGCCCCCCCCCATGCTTTTATTATCTTACTGATATCAGCAGTTAATGTCCATAACCAATCTGCACAATAAGTACTAAGCAGTAATAAGAATGATAATAACTTTTATCTGTAAATCATTCTTTTATGTTCATCAGGGGTCTAAGCAATTTGCAGACAACAGGTAGGACTAATTGGTGGAACATAAGGGAACTATTAAGCATCAAACCCTTAACAGGGTGATAATCAAGGGGCCGATGTGTGGTCAATGAGGGGGATAACTCATGAGCAGGAGCGGCTTTTCTAGCTCTGCAAGAACGAGCCCTTGTTCAGTGCTCGGTTACGTAGAGGCTCAGTAAAAATGTGTTATTGTTTGTGTCTGTGAGAGAGAAAGAGTGAGAGAGAAAGAGAGAGAGAGAGAGATCCATATTTCAGTGTGCTGCCCCTCAAATTAGGCCACCTTCCCTGTCTCTTTCTCCTTCTTTCAACAAGTGGACATGAATGAGGATTTTTTTTTCATCACATATTGATAATTTTCTTTACTGCATCACATGCTCACTATGGACTCCAGACGCTGTAGCAGCTCTAAAGAAGGCTTTATTCCCTTGCAGCAACAGATTAAAGCCCTTATTCCCCTTGGTCAGGATGGTCATCCTAAAATAGCAGGTCTAAGGGGAAGCCACCTTACCATCCCCTGCTATTTAGACCACACACTAACCTACAATCCGAATGCTTATGTCAAATGATCAGAATATCCCATATTTAATATCCTTATAGCCGCTTATAGAGGGATTAAATTCGTTTTAAATGACCTTTATGCACCTTATGCAGGCACGAGCATGTATATAAAGCCCAACACGAGGATATTTATTTACTGTGATATTTGCCTTATAGTTATTTTTCTGATCCCTTTAATGATCCTGTACAGGGGCTTTATTTTTGCTGTGATATTAGCATCCCCCGAGCTACAGCCTCAGGTTATTTGCCGGTAAAAACAGCTGAGTCTGAGTATTATTCTCTTCAACATCATCGGTTTAAATACCTTCGGTTGCATAGTTGTGATCGCGAAGGAAGCTGTTGTTGATTTTCCGGGTGTCACTCTCCTCCTCCATTGATAAATCGGCTGGTTCGGGATCCTGAAAGCGGCAAGACCTGCTCCCATCCTGCCCAGTACCGTCAGCAGGCGGGCCGCGGGACCAGCGGGGGGCCTGACATGGCTCCGGAACTCCGGTGCAATGGAAACAAATCGCGATCAAACGCCTGCGATGAAGGCGACGACGATGACGACGATGGCGGTGATGACAGTGATGCGCGGTCAGGTCCTGTCCGCGCCTCAGGACGCATCCGCCAACCCGCCGCCCGCGACGCAGGGACCGTGCCGATTCCACCGGACGATTTAAAAAGCCTAACGACGGAAGCGCATTACGTCCCCTGCTTCGGATAAATCATCGGAAAGTGTTCATCTCCCCAAAAACGCTAGGATGGACGCATTGCCACCGCAGCGCGCCGGTGCGGTCGGTTAAAACCCAGAGAAATGTCGGGTATTCTGGAAGGTGGCTGAACCCGCAGCGGCGCACTCCGTAAATCTCTTTTGGAGGATTTGAGTTTAGGCAGGCTAGATCTCCCCCCCTCCTCCTCCCAGTGCCAGCGGGGCGGGCGGGATTATGCGTCAACAAGCTTGCTCCGATCACCTCACTATTTCCATGTCAGGCTCTCCGGTGTTGCACATTCGCCTTTTTGTCTTCAGGTTCCCCGCGAGGTCCCCCTTTCTCTGTCTGTCCCTCTCATTCCCTCAGTCATCCATCGGAGCGGACCGGAGCCCGTGATCCCGGCGGCTCAGCTGACTCACTGTGCGGGATGGCGCAGGGCTGTGCCGTGACTCCCCACTGTGCTGCTGCTCCTGCTGCTCCTGCTCCTGCTGCTGCTGCTGCTGCGCTTCAGCAGAGGAGCGCCCCTCCCATGCTGCCCGGCGGCTGCCTCTTTAAAAACCAAAAGCAGCAATTGTGACGCTTAGTCGAACCACCACCAGCAGAGGAAGGGTTCAAAACCTGTTTCGCTCACAGCCTGATGTCCACCAACCGGGTTCGTGCCTGTAAAGCTGACAGCTGCCTTATGGCCTGGAAGCAGGTTGCCTCTTAATCCTGGTAGATTCTGCATCACCATCCCTCCACTCTGCCGCAGAGACATGTACAGCCTACGTTGTCAGAGCAGTCTGAGCATTAAACCTACTTTCTGCGCTTTGCTTTCTGCATTTAGACCCAACTCCCCAACTGCTGTTGTTAGCACAAGACAACAGCACCTTTATGAGACGTGTTATGAGATGTGCATGACGTGGCACATTTCTTTCCCTACACTTCCAGAGCACTGAATACGGAGTTCAGATTGAGGGATAGACAGAGGGCACAGAGGACAGCGAGCAGAAAGAGGGAGGGATGAGTTGAGCAAAGAAGACCGGAGAGGAGAGAGCGACAGAGAGGGCCAGAAAGGAGGAAGAAGAAAATGATAAAAACCCAGACGCTGATTAATTAGATTAGTAGGGCTGCCGTCTGCGCCTCTTTCTGGAAGGATCTCATTTCCATGCTGAGTTTAATAGCACCACACACAACAAGCCTTCTTCTGGTCAAACCATTATACGTGTGTGTGTGTGTGTGTGTGTGCGTGTGTGCTGCATCACTGTGGCTGCATGTGTCGGCAGTGCCACCCTGCCCTTATCTACTCACTTTACCCAAGATCTCTCTGGTTCCACAAAGGGACTGGGTATCTCCCCTGCGCGAGCCTCAACACACATCAGCAGCAGCAATAAAGAGATAGTGGAGCCCCCTCTCTTAAATACATTAGCTCTCTAATCCACAGGACCATTTGCACATCCAATCCTCAGCTCCTGCTCTAATGGGTATCTGGCTGTGAGAGGGGCATGCTGCTCTGCTCAGGGAAAAAAAAAAAAACAGGGCCTTCCTACACATGCTATTTTACACCCCATCACCCTCCAACCTCCATCTCCATTGAAATACATTATGGGGCATTATCCATGCAGGGGGATAATGAAGGCTGCTGGAGTGTCGGCAAGGGTCTGTGATTCACATGCCTCCATATTTACAGTCCTCTGCTCCCCTAATGAAATCTGCAGAGAAACCCTGCCATCCTTGACCCTCTCAGATCTGACTGAGTGGTCTGCGGTGTTTCCCATCTCTATCAATATTTAAACAGGGTCTACGAGGACAAAAGAAACACACGGCGTTCATCTCCCACAAAGATTTCGGCTAAGTTACAGCTGAGCAGCAAGACTGAATGAAATCGAAATGGAGTCAGCTAAACAATGGATTTAGAAGAATGAAGCCGCATGGATGAGAGGTTGTTTTTTTTCAGGTTTTGTCAGGAGGTGAGGAGGGGACTTACGAGACAGACAGATGAAGGGCAGGAGTGGCAGTTAAAGGCACAGCCATATTTGACTGTATAATGAAGGAATAAGTGGAGGATGCCTGTCTGAGCCAGAGCCTGGTATCATTGCTGCCTCCCTAATAGCATTCACCCTCTCCCTCCCTGCCTCTGTTCTGTTCCATGTGCATTTACTGTATGCCAGTCTCCTCTCCCTTTATCCCCCTTTCATTTTCATTCTCCAAAATTCCCCTCATCAGTCTTCAAAATGTGCATCTCAGAGCAACGGCGCTGATTGGAAACCAGTTTGGCTCTTAAGGTTAAATGACTTAACAAGTTATTCCAGGTTGATACACACATATTCTCAAAGCCTTTACTCAAAAAGCCTCGACCTTCTGCACCCCATAGCTCATTTAATGCTCCCCTCCTCCAGACCTCCAGCTACTTGTTCTCCTCTGCCATCTCACTTGTCTCGTTCATTACAACACATCTCCCACTCCGCTGGGTAAGAGACCAGCGACAGCGTGTCGACAACCCAGCTGCCGTGTGTCAGACTTGCAGGAAATGCTCAGGGGGGGCCACCGGGACTGGAGAGCGTGTCCTCAATTCTCCTCGATTGTATGGACAAAGTGGGCTAAATTAGGCTCTAGCAGCGCCAAACATAGGGACACTCTCACATGGTAATGATATTTTAGTCATGCCCAATTGCTTTCCCTGATGTGTGGTAATTGCTTGACCTGAGGATCCGGATGTAGGGCCACAGGCAGCAAAGATGCTGTCTGCATACCAAGCAACGCACACGAGCACATTCTTGCACGAGAAGTATAGATATTTGACTACACAGCAGCTGCACAGCACAGTTATACTCCACCTTCACCGCAATTCTCTCATATCTCAGGATTGCAGTCGATACTATAAATTTACCACTGAGTAATGTCTGGTTTATATTGACTAAGATATTGATTATTTTCATCCAGTTAATCCAACAAATGAGAGGTTTTACCAGAGCAATCCAAAGTATTCTTAAGACCTATATTGTTAATCGTATTTTGAGAAAAATAATGCAAAAACTAAAAGCTTAAAAAGTTCATTGCAGTAACTTATATTGATGTTTAAAGATTCAATTTTAAGCTGTTTTACATCAAAACGCTTAAAACAAAATGTCTTTTTTACCCTGGTTATAAATTAAACAATTATGTCTGAAATTATAATCATGTACCTTGGAACACAATCATACATCATCACCACTGAACAGAAAACTCAGTTGCAATGTGGAAATAATCATCTCTTCTGAATGTTAGGATAAAATGAAAAGAAAAAATAAGAATTTCACTGCACCCTTGATCGGAAATTGCCTCTAGACAGAATGAGGAAAAAAAAAAATCTATCGAGTTTTTATTTTCAGTTGTTTTCCACTACACTACACCTTCTGGAGTCAATTTTGCAGTGACCACAGGTAGAAGTAGGGGTGAGTCTTATGGAGAAGTACATTTTACAAGTGATATCAATGTATCTTTTGATAAAGTAATATTATGTTGAAGCAGAAATCATATAAAAAGACCACGATTCATCATCTGGGGACAATGAATTGGGGACAAAATTTCATGGCAATCCATCTCGTAGTTGTTGAGATTTATCTATCTGAACTAAAACAGTAGTGGACAGACTGACCAACACTGCCATCCATAGACCATGCAAAGATATATTATTATAAAACGTCCTTTCTAACTGATTTACAATATTGCCTGCAATGGTCTAATGCAGCCAGAGATTAAAAGGAATAGCTACAACAATGCGATGTAGAAGGATTGATCCAGTGAGTGAAATATATACAGTTAAGCTTATTTAGCAATTTAGCTGATTTATTATGACACTCCTTAGTGAGACAAGCTGTATCAGAGTGCACCAGCTGCGTTACAAAATCGTCATGGTTATAATTTTCATTGTCTGTTCACTGATTTTGGATCTTCTTCATATTATCAAAGAAGTCAGGATGATCATCATTCAGTAGCATGAGATTCTCCATCCAAACATTCATTGCCTTCCATTAACCATGCAACCCACCCTGGCAGTAAGACCAGCTAAACACATGGGGAGTAATAGGATTTCCCAGTCCATCTGTCAGGGGACTGAGCAGCAGCAAACCCTGGGGATGCAGCACCCTGGCCTGGATACACCTGCTTAGTCTTCTCTTTCTTTGCACTCCTCTCTGGAGATATTTATTCAGTATTAAAACATAATCTCTCTGAAAGCAAAACACAGCCATTCAATGGCTTAAATGTCATAAGGGGTAATAAAATGCTAGCAAATACATACTCTTTTGGGGGTTTGTAACCTTTTGGCTTTAAAAATGATAAAATTGTGGCTGCTGTTTTGTTAATAGAGTACAGATGGAGACACAGGGCAGTATAGCTGGTGAACGAATGGAGAGCAAGACTGTGGGGGAAGGATACGGAGGAGAACAGTGGGCATAGGAGAGGGAGGCAGAGAAAGATAAAAGGATGGATGTATAGTTTTGGTAGAGAGCATTAAATCAAGCCTAGAGGCTGTCCCTAAATCACCAGGCTTTACTCATGGTGTCATTCCAATTACATCAGGATGAGACTAATGCTCCATTGCGCAGAGACTTCAGACCAGCAGGATTGGATTTTCAGTTTCCCCCTGACTCCCACCCCGCCCCGCCCCCCACCCCCCGTCTCTCTGTCTTCCTTGATAATGAATTAATTGAAAAGAATGCATGTACCATGATTAGCACAGGACAGAGCATTTTGGATGAAAATTATTCAACTGAAATTATTCTGTTTGCAGCGACATAGTAATTTTACAAGCTCTGCCACACCTCAAGGGGTATATAGATGGGTGTGTATATATGCTGGCACCCTATCACAAAACACAGATATGATTACACACTAGTGATTGCTTTTGATGCAATGTTATAAGCAGTACAGCCGCACAACAGTCGCCTTAAGGTGAAGAAGCATGCACAATTTTTGGATTTAGATTTGTTTTGTGAATATACGGCATGACTCGCTGAGAGGAAATAATGCTACTTAACAGAAAATCATTGCATTGTACCCCTCTGGTTGCTAGGAAACTGCAAATGAAATGGCATTGCAATGCAGCACAACAGCTGTCTACACAATTGGACAATTAAGATCTTAAAATGCCATTATTTTGATCATATCCATCTCAATAAAGGTTCAAGCGCATCCCAACACATTTTCTACGGTTAGGTTAATGGGCCGAACATGAGTTCATGTTCAGAGAGAACGTGACTTTCATTAGTAAAGTGATCAGTGATGCATTAAGAGAAAGGATACAGCCTTACAACAAAGCACTCTACCATTTGTGCTCCTTGGAAAGCTTAGACAGACAGAGTTTGTGTTGTTAAGTCTGCTATATTTATCCTACAGCACTTTCCTCTCTGCGGACAGATGAAAGACCGGCACGTGGAAAGTAGGTTAAGCAGGTTAGTGAGTGACCACAAAGCCACCTCACCATACATGACCAGGGATCCATGCGCTGCTTGTGTTCAGCACCGTGGACAGCTCTTCAAAGAAAAGATGCTATGGCAAACAGAAATTGACTGTGAAATGGGTTAAAGGGGGAATTCACCCTAAAAGCTGAATTCATATGTAGCAGTTTATAATATAGCAAACCTCAGTTTAATGACAATCTAAAAATCAATCCTCAAACCTAGAGCTGCTTCGTACAAGTACTGAACAAGTGAATTAAAAAAAACCTTGATGACATTATATCAGCACACACGGTAATTTTACTGGAATAAGCAGACATTTTTTCAGTTTACTGCCCTACATTTAAATAAGGACAAAAACTCCATGAGCCCAAGGAGTCAGTCACTGCGGTCAGTATCAGTGTCCATGCACCAGCTCCAAAAGTCACATTATTATTTCTAATTAAAGCTTAGTAAGACAGTTGTATTTGTTTAGATACCAGAATGATTTTCCTATTAAGTATTTAACATTTTAGTTTCTATGTGTCAAAACTGACTCAGTAAGTGTTTACACAAACATGGAAAATGCAGATTTCTTTCATAATATATTATCTAAATATATTAACTAAACGATTTGTTAGTCCATAGAAAATTATTTTTTAAAGGCAAAAATGCCAACAAAATTCACTTGATAATGGTTTTTCATAGTCCTCTGTTAATAAATTGGACTTGTTTGGGTTTTTGACTGTGATTTGGACAAAACAAGACATTTACCTTGTTCTCTGGGCAAATATGATTTTTTTAACATTGTTTTAACGGTGTGTCAACACCTGAGTGGTATTCCAGGGAATCAGGAGGGTGTCATCAATCTTGATCTACTGCTTCGTGGTGTTCAAGCTCCAGCAGTTGTCCTCCACCAAACGTTTTGTACATCGTTACCCTGTCTGGGTGAGCCAAGTTACAGGGAACAGCGCTGATGGAGTGGCATTCACCCATATGTGCATCAGTTGATCTCTTTGCCGTCGGACTTCGGAAGGTGTTCATCCTGTTCCTCCAGAGACGGCACGAGTTTTACTGAGCACGAGACTGGGGGCTCGACGAGTGGCCAACTACTTTATACAGATTCGCACCCTAGGCGCAAAAAGGTAAGTTAAATGCCTCCTTTATGTTCAACTCTTGCTACAATGATCTCTCTGATGAACTGGCAGCTCATGATCCTGCAGATCTCAACTCTATTGTCACCCTGACTGTGCGCATCTACAAATGGCTGAGAGAGAGGAAACAGGAGCAAGCAGAGAGAAACCCCTGCTCATTCTCCCCATGCATCCGTAGTCCTGGTGGCTGCAACCCTTGCCCCTTTCACTGCAGTGCAGAGGAACCAGGGCAGCTGGGACAGAAGGAGCGAAGGTGAGGTGGCATTGCCACAGTGAGAACAGATGTATGTATTGTGGTAAGTGTGGTCACTTCGTCGCTTTCGGACCATTAAAATGGACATTAAAAGGGCCTGCCAGTAATTCAAAGTAGAATGGGTAGGCGAAGCTGCTGGAATGCCCTCCAGACCTATGCTGCACACTCAACCTTTCCTGGCTTATCGGGACCTTACCTTGGAAGTGCTTATTGACCTGGATGGTTGATCCGGGCATCCAACTTTTTGGATGCCCATCTTGCAATGCAGCCGAGCATTCTGACAGTTGCCCTGGATGCTCTTATGCAGACCAGAGCTTTGAATGGACACATGCTAGCCTCACTCACTCACTTTGTAGCTCCACTCCATCGGGGCATGTCACATAATCACCAGATCACAAGACTCACATTTCCCATGTTTCTCACATTCCACTTATGTTCTGTGTCATGTTCCATGTTTTCTTTGCAACTAAATCTCATGTCATTTCAGACCAAGTCATGCCCCGCTGCAAGATTTACCACCAGCTGGGCACTCCGCCCCTGCACACACCTGTTCCCAATTACAAAATCTCCCCCTCTGTATATACTGTACACATCCCTGTTTCCCGTCACCAGTTGTCAGATTGTCTTTGTGCTAATTGCCAAGCTCTCCAGATTTTTGTTTGCTTTACCTGCCTGATTTCTGTTCATAACTGTTTGCCTCCCTGCTCGGCTACAGTCTGCCCGCCATTCCTTTGTACCATGGCCCCCTCTTTTGTTTGTCTTTGTTTGAACATTCGAGTAAAGACTTTTTACCTGCCATCATTGACTCTGGTCTGCTTATGGGTCCTGAGTTTTCTCAATATATGATATCCTTGATAAATCAAATAATCATTGGTCTTTATATGACGGAAAATAGTGAAACATGCTAGTTTCAGCTTTCAAAATTTCAAATGGCTTGTTTTGTACAAAAGACAAAAATTATCAAAATACTATAACATAAGACAAAGAAATTCCTCTCAACTGAGAAGCTGGAACCAGTAAATCTTTTATATTTTTTCTTAGCAAAATTACTTAAACCATTTAATCAATTATTAAAATAGTTTCCCAATAATTTTCTGTCCATTAACTAATCGATTAATTCACAACCGTTTTAGCCATAGTAAGCATATTAATGAAAATAATAATTTGTTGCCCTAGTACTCATGTCCACTGCAGAAGCAATACTATAGTATATGGATCTTTAATAAATATGAAACTTAAACATTAAACAGCCGACAGATAGTAAAATCACCCTGTCTTGTAGTAGCCATGCATAGCTAACCATTAGATAAGGCAGCAAATGTCAATTCTGCACACATTAATGTTGCTGATAAGAACAGCAGCAGTGTGGAAAAAGCCTGACCCCAAATCTGAACGTGTTCCCTCCCTTTCTCTCAGTACAGCTTGCCAGAGAGGGTTCCCTGCAGCCATTCAGTCATGTTTCAACCAGTCCCATGTGACAACAGAACATGTTCTCTGTGCACTGTAGCTGAAGACTCCCCCCAAAACACACACTTACAAACACAAAAAAGCATACACAGCTTTATTACAATAGTCCACACACGCACTTCGTCAACAACAAAGACAAACACATGCAAGCGTGTCACACTTAGAGGCTGTAATCTCCAGGAAAATCCCATTTGGCAGAGCAGCTGCCAGCATGGATCACAGATAGACTATAGCCGTGGTGCCCACAGGGTGGCAAGCTGTCCATCCACACTTTTCTATCAACTAGACACACACAAACACTGACACAGACAGACACGCACACACAGACACACACGCACGCACGCACACACACACACACACACACACACACACACACACACACACACACACACACACACACACACACACACACACACACACACACACTCACACACACACTCGCACACACACTCGCACACACACACACACAAACACACACACACGCACACACACACACACACACACACACACACATTTGAGGATGACTTTAAGGTGGGATCAGTCCTTGCCACTAACGTGAAAATAAATACATGCCACTTGTTTTAATAGAAGCATGTCGATGGGCTCACCCAGCCAGTTTCTAATTGCCCAATTTATTGATCTGGCATGAGGGACCTCTGTTGCAAAGTAGCCAGGGAGTTACCACTCTTGACATAGCAGAGTGTGAGAAGACTGGCCTGCAAAAGTGGTCTTTCCATCTGTCTTTTTATCATGCTGACTGTCAAAAAAACTTTCTTCTTCTAATGTGTAAATGATCTGTAGGTAATATGAAATAAACTATCTATCTATCTATCTATCTATCTATCTATCTATCTATCTATCTATCTATCTATCAATTTATCTATCTAAGTAGACAGACATTCATATAGGGATGAAATAGAGCAGTGAATGAGTGACATAAGCAGTGGCCCTTCCGCATGTAAAAGAGCTTATCTCAGAGCACCACCATCTGGCAAAAGGACATACTACATGCAATGGTATCACTAAAGCTTCATGGAATAAGTCAATCAAGTTGAAGTCAATGCAATGCGTAGTTCAGTCTTGAATACTGACATAACATGAACATGATATATGCAAATATTTTAAGCAAGGATCCCTCATTTTATGAAAGAGTTGGGACAAAGATAATTACTGAGGCGGGATCTTTAATATTTGATCAATAAACTTTCTTACAAAAAGAAGTTCACATTTTTTCAAGTCTGTCTTAAAACAACACTCACGTGCCAGTTACACTGAAACAGTTTGGGTGTGCTGTAACTGCTCTTCCTGTCCAAACTGAAAATGAAGAAATGAAGAGATACTTTCCCTTCCTGCATTTCCAACAGAAGTGATGGGTGACAAAATCCATTGTCCTCGTTCTGTGTAAAAATGTATTGAGAAGTTCAGCTGGAGATTAAAAGAGGTTTCAGCAGTCTGTGTTAACCAAATCATTAAATTTAAAATTTAAATTTTAAAGTAATTTTAGTACATAATTCCCCTTTTTGTTACCATCCCTCTACAGTGGCTCAGCAAGAAAACACTGTCTGCTGAAGCACAAGGAGGGAATTTCACAATAAAAGACTGAAACTCTGGAAAATACTAATAGATTTGTCTAACACCGAATGCAGATTTCTCATTTTAGCTTTGAGAGACATTTTAACACGGAATGTAAATTTTGACCCCCATCACTTACTTTGAAATTGCTTTGGAGAGGAATCTCTCTGTGGTCTTTGAACAGGGGGAAGTGTAACAGTGACCCTTGGGAACATTTATTGAGTGTTTTTAACATTCTGTCTCCCCCCTCATTTCCTGGCAGCACTCCTTTGCTGAGTCAAGATTAAAGGCATAGAGTGTCCCCAAAACGAACAAATAATTCACACACACACACACACACAAACACACAAAGATAACAAAATCTATTAAGTTTAATTTAAAGTGACCGCCAAATCTAAATAAAATTATAGCCTTTAAAACATTTATGTACTTCAGCTTATTTTTACATATCAACTAGACACATAGAAACACAGAAATACTGATTAATCTGTATTGCTGTAGGTATCTGTAAAAATATCAGCTGTTATACAGTATTCGTTCTGTGGTATTGGTTTTGGTTTTGTCCTTCAAAATAAGCTATGCCTTTGTGTGTGTGTGTGTGTGTTTGTGTGTGTGTGTTTTTTGTGTGTGTGTGTGATTGTGTGTGCGTGTGTGTGTTTGAACAAGGCTCAGTTCACATTTCAATCAATGCAGGAAGTGTCTTTTTCTTGCATCCCAAGAAAACCTTCAGCTTCAAGAGCATGATGCAATGAGGATTTTGTATATGTATGTCGAAACTCACTCATGTTTGTGCATGCGTCGGAAGCGAGCACCGTACATATGCTCTCTCTGATCGTGATGTGACAACGTCAATACAGGATCCATATTTTGTCCACCCCTGGCTTCAGACACCAAGCAGGACTAATTACTCTGGCACCACAGAGGCCACAACCTGCCAGATGAGGGCCTGCAGGAGGGCTCTGAGATGAACAGTCTGAAAGAGTTGGAGACAGGGAAGTAGCCCTGATATTTGAGTATTCAGTACAAATGTATGGGGTCATACACATGGACACACAAGAAAATACACGTACATTTCTGAGGGGACTGGTACTAGGGATGTCAATCTCCTCAGACAGATGAGCCACTGAAGCAACCACAACGGCGAGGAGCGACACAAGTAGTCAAGCTGGGAATTATGCTCTACAGACATGCTTCAGTAATCATACAGTGAGCAAGGAGACAGAAGGGATGTTTCATTGTGAAACTGCCGTTTCCCCTGTGCCAAGCCTCTCCCTGGTGTAAATCCAGCCCCTGGAATCAGAGCACGCTGCTTCAACCTGAGAGCTTTTTTATCAGAGAATTACAAGTTTTTTCTTTTTTTTTCACTTATTCATACATTGTTATCCCTATCTGAATGTAAAATAGTAACAATCAGACAGTGTGAAATGTGATATCACAAACAAACACACACACACATACCCACACAAATGCACAGACAAGCACAAATCTAACTGTGAATGGTTTAAGTTTGGGGTAAACAGTAAACAGCCCCTGTGCCAGGACAGCTTGGCCTAGCTGCACACCGTCAATACTAATGACATCAGCACACAAAGTATCACTATGGAAACCTGGAAGCCATATCCCACACCCCTCTGCACTACCGGAAAGGCTGGAGAAAAGGCCTGACAGGGGTGGAGAAAGTGAGAGCAAAGGTAGGGAAACTGAAAGGAGAGAGCCAAAGGAAGGAGGAAATGAATGAGAATCATAAAGATGAAGAGGGGGAGGGAGGGGTGAGCCAAATTATCAGAGAAGGAAAGAGAAAGAGAGTGGGCACTTGGGTTGTGGGGTTCAGAAACACTGGTTGAGTTGAAACTGGTTAGGAGCCAGAGCTGAGTGCTTAGTATGAAAACAGGAAGAGCAGTGTGCAGCAGCCAAGCCTGAGATTCAGCTCTAGTAGAGAAGAGCTCCTTTTTCCCCTCAAATATGCACTCTCATCTTCTCCCCTCCCCCTGCATCCCTTTCCCCATCCATCAGCCTCTGTATTCCACCGCCCAACCGCCTCTCTTAGACTCAGCAACACTTTCAAACAGGCCAGATTGGCTTGATAAAATACACCCCACTGTCTGCAGCCATCACTGTAATGTTACTGCTCTTCTGAGCTGTTTTATATCCAAGTAGAGTTTGCCAAAGTGGCTACTATAAAACCGGTTTAGCACAACGCCACTTTGAGCAGGCCTGCTTGGCCAATGTGTGGTTCATTACAGACCAAAGGAAAAAAAAAACTTAATGCTTCTCGGGATAGGTGGTCAGTTGGGTCTTGGCCCTCAAAAACATTTACACTAATTCCTTTCCAAGCGTTAAATTGACTGTTAGTGGGAAAGTCAATTTAGGCTCATTATTGTACTTTGTCACACACCAGGCCTCCTAACATATCTTATGCTAGGTGGGTCACGAAGCCATTTGATCAGATCAATGTGAGCTAATCACTGAGAGCCAAGGTTGAGAACAGACTAAACAAAGCTCATATATAACTGAATGGGAGCAGACCTTCTCTGCTAATGACATTTTAGACAGACCAAGGCTGCTAGAAAGGATTGTAAGCTCATTTAATTAAAGGTTAATGTTATCAGATTGAATAATAAATAAAATTATTGTTTATTCTACAGAAAGCCGTATTTTGTCAGCCTTTGATATTTAATCACACTTAGCACTTTGAACATGATCTGACCCTTTCAATTAACATTTATTCTATATTGAATTTTTTTTTTTTTTAATCAATGTTAATAGATAATGGACTGTGAATACTCAGTCGGGATATTATTTCAGAGAGACTGTTTTTTTCTTTGTAAAGGTTGCCTTTTTTGTTTTTTTTTAATGTTGGACTCCTTGTCCTCTACATGAAATCAGTTTGGGATCTTTGTCTCTCGAGCCTGCCTGTGAATATGTCGAGCAAATGAGATAACAAGTGTTGATCCCACTGAGTCTCATTCGGTCACGTCTGCATAATCCCACTGGAGGAAAGGGAAAAGTCTAACCAGAATATCTTGGTGTCAGTGGTGGGATTTAAAATATGGTTCGGTTCCAGGGAGACAAAGCTGGTGAAAAGTGCTCTTTGCCGAGAAAATCTAATTAAGAAACAGGAGAAATAGTTTAGAGGAAGTACTTACAGCTAAAATCACTCACACAGATGAAACAATGACATAATAACAAGACAGGAGGCTACAAGACTTCTAGTGGCTCTGTGAAGCTATATTTCGTTACAATGGTTTGTTGAACTAATAATAAAATAATAAAATAATAATAATAATAAAATAGCAGATATTGACAGTATTTCTTCTTGTCAATAATAATAATTTAGCTTCAAAGGAAACAGACAGACATACAAGCTTGGACGAAAGAAAGGCATTTTATAGTTTGTGTAACATGCGATGGTATGTCTGCGAATATAAGTGTGCATATACATGCTGTTTACCACAAGTTGTGAAGATCAGAAGTCCTTCTACAGACACACAAAAATGTACAAGCCTGAGGCAGACGGAGAGAGAATTGGTTTGCTCATTTATGACTCGTCATGTGGCATCATGTGCCATTTATCCATTTAGAGAATTGTGTGTTTTGTACTTTGTGTGTGTGTATGTCTGTGTGTGTTGGGTGAGGGCTGTTGGGTGGCACAGTGAGTGAAAAAAGAGACAGAGAGGAGAGACAGGCTGGTACTTCATGTACCGCCGCTGTCTGCTTCCTCATACAGTAGCACTGGGCTACATTATTTATCTAGTGCCATGTCTCATCTGTAGAGCACCATTAAGACAGAACAGTAAAAGCCTTCACCACAGTATGGCATGATGAGTGATAAAGTACCTCTCTCCCTGTCTCTCTCTGCTCCAGACTAAGTTTTGGTTTTGATCCCTGCTCCATATTGACTGTATTAATCTGGTTATTCTGTACAAACTGGACGGTGATTACTCTGCAAAAATGGATGGATATTTTCGGAGAGATATTGAAACATAAGCTAGGAAACTATGAAAGGGCATCCAAAGCAAGATCTAAACGGATCACAGCCATCATTTCTGTATGGTTGGGCTTCTGTGGGAAGCTGAGATAAGCCCCCAGGAATGACTGAGGAACTGTAAAACTGTACTGTATTTTGTGTGTACATGTCCCTAATTTTTGACTTTTCTAAAAAGCCATGATGGGTATGGAACCAGCAAAGGAAATGAAATTCAGTCCATCTCATCTTTTCCTCCTAGTGGAAGTCATGACAGTTGTGGTCTGTGCCCCCCCCCCCGGGATTATAATCGTATAACCTTAATCTATAATCTCATTTTCTTATTAACTTTTATCTATCCAGAGAAAGTCCACAGAAAGTGCATGTTGTTGGTCAGGAACATCCTGCATGACATTCATAACATTTCTCACATTTTATACCTGAGACCTGCCAGTACAACACAGTTCTCACTTATGGAGGAAAGTGTTACTCGTTCATTTTAACACCTGAAAGATGTCAGAGGAATACTTCCTGAATGCACCTTTCTCTCCTCCTCTTCACTTTCCATTGAACATAGATATGTCTTGTAAAGTAGTGCTTCGCAACCTTTACTGGCTGATGTAAATCAAATCAAAGATGCTGTTCTGAATACATTAATCTGAAATTGATTTTAATCAGATGTTATTCAAACCCTCATAAACCGATATTTGGACACTAAGGGGCAGCATAAACAAGTTGTGAAAAATTATTATACTTAACTTCTGCAATCTGTTGCTTATTTACACATCTAGCAAATACAGAGCAACACCAACATTCATTTAGAGTTGTGTTTCTAGCTTCCTGATAAATCTAGGCCAATATTCATTCTAATTTTTTCTCTTTCTTCCTCCTGATGAGCTGCCAAATGCTCTCCTACATTCACTGGGTAGTCTCTGACTTTGTCGTTTGCTGCTGGGCAGGTAGCTCCATTTTGTAGAGCTTTGTAGCTGGAAGCAGCTGCTTGCTGTGCCTGAAAAGGAACGATGACTGAGACTCAACCAAAACAGAGCGTACTGGGCCGGAAAAATTCTTAACAATGAGATGAAAGACAAGCGGTGATTATTCTCCTTGATCACCACCAAAAGCAGCCTCTTTCACATAAAAGTAGTCGTTTGATTCATTGTTAATATGAAAAAATTGATTTTAGCTACTTTAAAAGTTTCATGTTAAAGTGAATAATGTAATGTTTTTGTTTTTGTTTTGTTTTTTCCAATAGGTTTGGCCCAGTCTGTATTTGTCCTACTACTGCTCAGAGTGGAATAAGCTATTTCAACTCCTCTGCTTGCTACCTTGCTAAATAGTTTTCATCAAAAAATAGGGTGTTAAAACTATTTGTTCTGCTTATCAGCTTTATTTCCTCTTTTCCACTGATACACTACCTCATTTATTTTCATCCAAACAATACTGTCCTTCTAGTCTAACTTCATGCAATTTAAAAATGTGCTGCAAACAAGAGAAGCTCTTTATCCAGGTGTATCACCTGGTTGTGCTCAACACTCAGTTAGTCTAATTTTAGTCATATTGTAATGCAAAAAAGGACAGAGATCAATATAGAAACCATGTTTAATTACACCGAGAGATCATACAAACAGTATTACCTCTAAACAAATAAGTTGACTCACCACATCTAGGAATATACTGTATGCTTTATCACTTAGACAATAATGTATCTAAGTTAGTTTATTTCATTTCAACATTTGCCCCCAAAGACTGATTTAACATTATTTTTCAGAGCAAAAATACAAGCTGGACAGACTTTTCCATACATCAGGGTTTGATTAATTCATTTTCTAGCAGCACTGTGAATTTGTTTGCAGTAAACTGTCTCACTCAACCCACCAGGAGCTTTTATAAAACAGCAGAGACAAATGGGTAGAGAGGGAGCTTGAGAGGAAAAGGAAGCCCATCCTGATGTTCTATATATACCCCAATCCCAATAGTAGCTGTGTCTCTGTGCTGCAGCTTGCCAGCCAGAGCAAAGGCCAAGCAGTCCAGCTCGATAAAGAGCCTCTTTGTCTGGCTCTATAGCTCCCAAAAGGGGTTTGGTCGATGCTGTATAACACAGGAGGGTCAAAACACTGAGGCTCACCGTTAAGGTAGAGGCCAGAGGTGAAAAATTTACACTGGTTTTACATGCTGTGAATCAGTGATAAATAAAAGAGAGAATGAAACTTGCATCACTGTGTTTGCTGTAATGATACACTGCCTCCTGTGAGGCTCTAGAAGTGAAAGGGGTCTCAGTGAAACAGTAACTGCTCTCTTCTTTCCTTGTTTTCATGTAACCTTACTGTAGAGACCTAGCAGGAACTGTTTGTGTTGAGGTAAGACTGCAGAAGAGTGCTGTTTGAGAAAGAGACTGATATGTTATGGTGTTTTCGTCTCACTGTTAAAGAGAAAGTCGCGTTCATTTTAGTTCCCATGGTCTCCTGAGATCCACCTGATGGGATTCAAAGACGTGTTTTTATAAAATGCTGCAGCTCACCATTTTCCAAAGAATCCATCAGCTTTTATGTTTACCTCCTTCCTTCTAAGCACCCATTTTTTTCCCCTTCATTTGACTTCCCTATTCCCTAATGATCATTGTATAGCCCATAGGTACATACTTCATCACTATGAACATTCTGTCACCTTTTCTTGTTTATCAATGAAGGAGAGAAACTGCTAGGAACTAAATATTTAAACATGTATATTTCTAACATTACATATAATTTACCCACCAATGATGCTAAACCTGACAGTCTGTTTTCATTTCCACTTAAGAATGGCCAGTTCCCATTGCTCTCCCTGTCACTGCTAGCTCCCTCTGTTACCCTCAGGAGGGTACACACTGTTTTGCAAATGCATGCTGATGAGAGACACATGTAGTCATGTAGCCAGTGAGGAGCTTTACCACAAAGGCATAATGAATGCCAGGGTCTATAAAAATTGTTTTGTTACAATTTTAGAACAGTGACTAGAGAACACTAATAGGTATTCAACCAATCATATCAAGCCAATACGCAATCGGTTTAAAAAGTGTAGTACTGGCACCACTAAAAGTCCAGTCAAATGGATCTTTACATAAATTAATTAAAACATGAAGAAACCATATAGTCCTTTAAAACAGCATAAATTGATGTTTTGACCACTTGCAGGAATCAAAACAAGGGCTAGATTACAAGGGCAATATAGTTGAATTCATATGACTGCTACAATGATGCAGAACAACCAACATATACTCTCCTCAACTCCTTGACAGTCTAATCATCTTTTCTCCCATGCAGACAGTAGAAGATTTTAGAAAGCAGAGAACAAAATTCATCTATCAATAAATATCATCATAATACTGATTCTAACAATGTTTTCTAAAAACAGACACTAATCTCTTATTTCTTAATTGTTATTTTTTCTGTGATATTACAACTCCACCACAAGGTCTGCTGCAGAAGAACACCTGAAGCATGACATGAAGATGTTAGTCATCAGAGGAGCTTGTGCATGTGTAATCCAGTTTAAAGGGGCCGTCCACTACTGTTTACTTGCCATGGGCAGTAGTATCCAGCCTGTGAAAACAGTTGTATGTCTTCTGTGGTCTGAGAAAATGATCCTAATGCTGTCATAGTGATGTCATCACAGCTTCGGCATGGAGACCAAAGATATTTAACAGAAAGCCCTTGTTACAAACTTCAAGTTTGGAATTTAAAAGACTAACAAAAGTCTAACAGAAGATACTCTTGAGTTTTTTTCTCTGTGGAAAATGTAGGATGTTTTTGAAGCTTGACCGAATAATAGAGACTAACAAACTAGGATATTTCTGCAGTTTTGACAATCTTTATTTAATCTGCTTCATGGGAGTGCAATACTGAATTGTAGGGGGAAACTGCCCCTGTAAGGACAGGTTTCTCTCTCAACGTTTTATCCCACAGGGTGGTGAAAAATAAAACAGCAGCTGCTCATGACCGAAAAGGACTCGCCTGAGCTACAGTGACAACCTTAAGTTCTTAAAGGTACACAAAGTCGTCTCTCCGAACCTCTACTTCTTCTCATCTTGGCCTTTCTCTAGTATTCTCTTAAGTACCCCCTTGCTCCCCCTTCTTTCCGTCCTCAACATTGACCAAAGCTGACCAAACGAGACTGAACAGTCACATGCGTAAATGTGAGGAGGCCTTATGTGAATGTGTTTATGAAGGGCGTTTGTCCCCAGCGGCATGCAAGGGCGGAACGACTATGAGGTGTGTGTTCTGAGCTGTGAAGTGGGTGTCTGTCAGGATAACAACAACACTGCAGTTTGTATGATAACGGCACACATACATGCCAGCATAGGCTGTGTTCCTCGCCAAAAAAACTCCAACCCAATGTCGCGCTTTGTCAAAATACTGACAGAAGCCCCCCTCAGGCACTGCCATGAAAAGCTCACTATTCTTCTTATAAATAAAACACTCCATGCAAAATGCACGGATACACATATACAGATACACACAAATGGCATAAAACATGACAAACGTCAACTACAGTCATTCAGCACAAAGACTTCCTTGTCACAGATCTTATCTTAAATATTTGTTGTTCTATTCTGCTCTTTTCTGTCCCACTTAAAACAAATAATGTATCACAAAGTTTCCCTCAGCAACAAGAAGGAGGAAGACGAGACTGACTCGGCTGATTGATGGCAGTATGAGATATGGGAAGGTGTCAGTTGGGGATGCACATTTTTCCCTGACTCAACCACAAGCCAGCAGAATGGAGACACATATACAAAAGCACCCATCAGAAATCTTTAAGATTTAATCCATCCCACCAGAACAGATAGGCTGATGTAAAATGGGAGAAAAGAGAACACCAGGGGATGAAAAAAATGACAAAATATATATAAATATATAAAAGCCTCACAGAGACTCATGAAAGCTTACACAGGGCCCAAATACACACACATACCTAAAAGACACAAAGAGTCAAAAGCTGGCTGTGTATCCCTCAGAGACTGGACCCAGGTGAATCTGAGTGAAGCTGGCACAATGCTCTCCACAAAGGCCCAGATAGATGAAGAGGACGGATATACACACACACACACACACACACACACACACACACACACACACACACACACACACACACACACACACACTGGGCTTATATAATATATTTTCCACTAACATGGTAACTGCACACTCATCTTCCCTGGGGTGAACTCTGCTCAGCTGGAGCAGACATGAATGCTGGGAGATATTGAAGAGGACGAAGGAGGGGGCTTGAGAGAAACAAGGAGGACTGGAGCAGTGCACTGACCAGCCTCCTCATGACCAGCAGGTCTAATGGGAGGGCAAGCCGTGGTAACAAGGTCATGACAGGAAGTGCAAACACGTGTAACAACCACAGAGGCTTCGATACAACAGAAACACACAGGCACACATTCATTTGTGCACACACACTTTTACTCTCCCTTACGTATTTCCAAACATATACATAGAGTAGATCGCGTGTAGAGGAGATGGCCTGTGTCATTTTTAAACATCATATTTCCAAGGTCATCTGCTGTGTCATCAGACCCCTGCTTTGCCTCCAGCGTATGAGATTCAACATCTCTCACTCTCGTTCTCTGCGTACAACTGCTTCATAATTCTCCACACAGAGAGCAGCTCAGGATCATGTATCATATTAATATGGCTGGGCATCGCAGCTCTGTTTTTACTGATCTATCACTTCCTCTATGATACCTCTCCCTTATCTCAGGCAAAGGGACTGAGAATCAGAGAGGGAGTTAAGAGAGTGGGAGTGAGCGTGAAGAAAGAGAGAGGAGTCACTTCTTAATATCTAGGAGCTCACATTTAGTTGTTTAGGTTGTAGTTTCTTTTATAAACAGAGGCAGACCTTTAAACAATGAATAAGCAGGTGGTAAAATCAACATTATATATCAGATATGTCTACGTTTACAAGAGAATGCTCATGTGAAATTTTATGCTTATCCTTGGAAACAGTACTTGGACAAAACTGAAGAGTTTACTTAGTTGTCATGGATAAATAGTGTGACTTTTGTTACTTTTGTTGTGATGATTACATCATGTTATCATGGCAATTTGTCACAAATATTACACTCTAAGACATACACTAGTGTCTTATGAATCTGATGTTTTTGTTTAAAATTACTAATTCAAGTTTAGGGCGTAATTCTTTTAAGATAATTGCTGTTTTTTCATATTTTGATTAATACATATTGCTCAATCAAATGTAATTTTTTTTTTAAACCCATGGCTAATTTACTGCATTTTCTTTTTCACAACTGACATCTCTTGTACACTTTAGGCCATATAAAGACACAAAAATGTATTATATTTCGGTAGTGCTTCAAAAATAATCTACAATAATTCTACTGTTGTTAGGTTGATGCTGCGCTTCATTGTTGCAATTCCAATTTTTTTGTAATGCGAAGTGCTTTTCATTTTTTGTATCCTGTATGCAATATTTATTTTTCAATAAATACAATTTGACTGTTAAACCTTGTAGCCTCAAATTATATAACAAATCATGAGCAATTTAATTATACTCAGAATGGCTAATCAATGAAAAAATGCTCAGAGAGGAGAAAACTGGGAGTAACATTCTGGAAAGGAGCAAAGTAATGGACGTGATGAAGCAGAAGAATACATTAATGAGTGAGTGAGCGAGTGAGTGAGTGAGTGAGTGAGTGAGTGAGCGAGTGAGTGAGTGAGTGAGTCAGTGAGTCAGTGAGTGAGTGAGTGAGCGAGTGAACATGCCTTAATGCCTTTCACGTCTTTCACCTCCTTACTGATCATATACAGTATATGGGTCAGCTCTACAGGCTGTGAAGGGCCCTGGCTATGACCGACACATACTGCACTGTACTTTGTATGACACTATCTTCCTTCCTGTGCCAAAGGGCTGAGGGCAGAGCGCGCACAGGAAGGAGGGCAACCATGCAAAGCTAAATAATGCAGAGGCTCAGTCTCCACATTATGACCTAGTAAATGGCTGGTTATACAAACATGAGGACCCTCTTGGGCTGCCCCATCTGACAGCACAATTAGGAGGATGAATTGACCTGCTCTTATGAACTCACGTATTGCTATCGGGTCAACATTTTAACTTCCTACAACTCAAGGGAAATAACTCTGTCCAGGACTGGGCGTATTAGGTGGAATAGGTTTTGGGCGTTTTGAGGAAATTCCTTCCTCCGAACCGAGTGAACCGCAGCCTGATATTGTCCCAGAGAGGCCTATTGCCATTCATGTTAACTAAGGGATAACTAAGCAAAGTGTGAATGGGCGAAATGAATGGGAGAACCAAGAGTAAGAGGCAATGAAGACACTTGTCATGCAACTCCACAAACTCAAGAGTCTCTCTCGGCATGCTGTAGGTTTGTGTGTTTTCAGCTTTATCTTTCGGGAGGGAAAAATATGTGGAACAAGGTATGCTGGTCTCTACCCCAGACAGGCACCCAATCACACAGATATAAATGCTTCAAGTAATTTGCACCGGCTATCTTCTGCCCCATATCTAGATTTGAGAATAATTCCAACTTCATGCACTGTGAAAAATAATAAAAACAATAATAAAAATCCGCGGTGGGCAATGTGCCCCCCGCAACTGGCTAATCTAACTTCTGCACACATGTACACCGCATGTTTCAGGGACAGAGTAAGCAGCCTGTACATTCACGTCAAAACGCGCATCAAAGTAAGCAACTCAAAGCCCCCAACAGCCTCCTCGGCGTCCCACCCTACCTTCGGTGTGGCAAGTGGAGGACAGGATGGTGCTCGGAGGGCGGAAGAGGTAGGGGAGATAACGGGAAAAACATTTCATCTTCTCCTCCGATGCTTGCCGAGGGGTGGAAAGCGTTGCGTCGCGGGCTCCACATCCGCACTGCCTCCGCGACGGCCAGGCAGAGGAGAACCGGGGGGTGGGGGTGGTGGTGCGGGAGGGGAAAGAGGCTCTCTGTCCGCGGCGCAGGGCGCTATGACAGCATCACTTTTTCGCAGGCAGACGGCGCAGGCAGGCAGGCAGTCAGTCAGTCAGTCAGTCAGTCAGTCAGGGGGATCCGGTGAAACTGCGCGCCGCCCAGGGAGCAAACACGGTGCCAGCGCGCCTCCGCCTCCGCCTCCGCCTCCGCGTCGGTGGTTCCCCCGGTCGCTGCTGTGGTCTGAGCGGCGGCAGGACGGGGGGGTCGCCTCCGTCCGCTCGGACCCGAGGTCAGCGTGTGGTTGGTCCGCGGGAGTAAACGCCGCAGCTCCTGGTCTGGTCCTCAGCTTGTCGGAGTAAAAGGAGTAGTTACACTTAATCAGAGTGACCGGATGATGTAGCTCGGACGAGCTGCTCAGCTGGTCGGGATACTGACTTTGTGATGCCTAGAATTTAGGCTATATCTTGTGGTAAAAACTATAAACTATAGGCCTCTTCTGTGCCATGATGTCAACGTCTGTGCTACTTTGGCATCGGGATAATGTTATAGTTTCTTCGCGCACAGATAAAAGAGAAGCACGGGTGTGATGGGAATAGACCAAAACTTGATGAATCATAGACAAAACTTGTTTTCAGCTGCTTCAGCTGGTTATTGTTAATCGGATTTGGCGCCATCTTTTGGCAATAGCCGATATCATATGGACAAGAAACCGTAGTTATCATTTCGAAAATACGACCAAAAACCCGATCAAACCAATAAAGATGCTTTAGAAAAGAAGGCTATAAAATCCATGTCGATAACCTTAATTTTGTTTGATAATGCAGGAGTATAAAAAAGGTCAAGAAGAGCGGAAAGCTTTAAAAATCACTCCATAAATCCAGTTTATTTAATAGGCTTTCGCGCAGCTATGTTTAATAATATAATACAACGAAAGGCGAGCGCTTTGTTTTTGTTGTGTTTACTGTAAACTCCTGTTTTAGCCTCGGCCCGTGATCCTCTCGCGAGACTTGAGTGTGAACTAATGCCAGCGGAAGTACATGCCGGGCCTCTTTTCCGCCGGCCACAGAGGAGCTAAGGGTAGGGTAAGAATCGCTGGCAGACAATTTCACTAAAGTTATCACCATCCATCCTCTGTTTAATGTCACTGTGAAACCGTACGGAAGCCTAAACACCTTTCAAACATTGCCACTATTAAAAGACGGCCGATATTGAACTGATGTTGATGATAGATGAGTAAATGAGACTTGTCAATGTTTGGTCCCCCTGTTTAGGTCGGGGCAGGTATCCGCATGTCGGCTACGGGTTATGCAGAGGCTCGATTCCTGGTGCTAGCGATTAATGCTCGGCTTTCTTCGCCGTTAAAAGAGTCACTTTTCAGTGTGTAACGTTCTCGATAGTATTATTTAGTTAATGTCGGCACGGAAACCCTGTCGCTGTAGCCAGTCTGCTGTAAAATGCTAAAAAAAAACGTTAGCTTAGCATTCGGTTTTGAAGCTAGCCTACCCAAATTTTCAAAAGCTAAAATGTAGGAGGCCTGTTAAACAGTTGTAGTTTTGGTCGCGCAGAGTCGCTTTTTGTGATTCAGGAGAAAAACTCAAGGCAAATTCTAATTATGTTGATGCCGAAGTTTAATTCTTTTCATTAATGGATCTAAATTTAATAGAATTTACTTACGAATCAACTAGCCCTTGCAATAAGTCGTGTTTCAGCACCGAAGTGTGATGTGTCAACAACTGCATCTTCTTTAGCCTGAGAATGTGGTTCTCAGGTGTCTAATAGCCTGTGTCTTGATATCTTGTTTGTTCTCAGCACCATGAAGCTGAATCCATTTGTAACCTCCTCCCGCCGTAAGAACCGCAAAAGGCATTTCAATGCCCCCTCACACATCAGGAGGAAGATCATGTCTTCCCCCCTGTCTAAGGAGCTCCGCCAGAAGTACAATGTGAGGTCCATGCCCATCCGCAAAGATGACGAAGTCCAGGTACTTAGGTTTGCTGAAAGTTTTGTCACAATTGGTATATAAAGTTTAATCTGCACATGCTTGACTCATGGTGGTGTGGTGTTTACAAACAGGTTGTCCGTGGACACTACAAAGGCCAGCAGATTGGCAAAGTGGTGCAGGTCTACAGGAAGAAGTATGTCATCTACATCGAGCGTGTGCAGAGGGAAAAGGCCAACGGAACCACAGTCCATGTCGGCATCCACCCCAGCAAGGTGAGAAAAATTTGTGTTTATCTTCAAATGGGTGATTTTTACCTCTGCGGTAATAAGAGAGAAGTGTAAAAGTGAATCTAAAATTGTCCAATGGTGTAGGTTACACTAGGGAAGAGTGTGAAAAACCTATGTAAACAAGTTGAATGTGTACTCGTCAAGATTCACATTTGAGAGAGATGTTCTTGTGCCATTTTTGCATGTCATTGAGTTATGTGCAAATAAAGATTGTCACACACTGTTCAGTGCAATCTTCAGTTAAACACCTTTGCCCTGTGAAAGACTATACCTGTCTTCTTTATTATTTTGCACTGGAATACTTAGAATTTGTCTTAATGACCTTGCCAACACTTTAGGCTGGATGTGGTAGCAGGAGAGCAGCACTTAACTGCAGTGTGTCATGTTCAGCATTAGACTGAAAATGCAAGAACACACCTGATGTTGTTTCAACTGAGCGTATAGTATACTGTCAGGTGAAATACAGTTTTGATCAGTTTTTATTAATTGTCATTTGGTTGATTCATCTCCGGTGATCTTAGGCTGTAGTTAGCGCTGCAGTGTATTGGACTGCATTATATTGAAGCGTTGTCTACCATTTTTATATAGATATATGTAAGACAGTTTCTTCGGGGTTTTTAAGTTCTCTGGGCCTGTAAGAATTAAATCTTTTACCGTGAGTCTTTGTGCTTGCTACCTTATCTTCTTAGTGTACTTAATTAGTGAATGTCTTAAAGGGAATCGGTACTTAACTTTCCAGGTTTCTGGGGGTGGTGCTGTTGTCCAATATGGACAGGAAATAGGTCTTATATTGCAGTATTAGGGGTCTTAAAGGGTCATATAAAAGCCGGAGATTTAACATGTTGAAACCTGCAGAAACTCTGTTCTCACTAACATTGTGAAGGCCGAAAATAGGAAGTACTTGATGGATCTTACTGTGATATAACAAGGTATTACAGACATTTTGAACTTAATCTGATTGAAAAGATTACATTAAAAGAGCTTTTTTTACTTTGTAAAAAGTGTTGTTTGTAACTGCAAAGTATTATTGCTGTAAAATTAGAACCGTTAGCATGTACAAGTGAAAGGAGAGAAACAGTCCTTCCCAAGGGTTTGTGCACAAACAACAACAATTTGAACAAATTATGGACAGAGTTATTTAGAACCAAATTTTACCAGTTCCAGTTCAGGTTCACTGTGAAGTTTCAGTGTCTGAAAAGTTGTATTAAAGCAGTAGATGTAAACAGTTATGAATTTCTATTAAAGATGGGCAGTATACAGTGGCCAGAAAAGGAGATACCCCTGATCATTGTAATGCAGTTCACTAGAACAGCCTTGTCTGAAATGCTCTTTGTTCATCTTGTAAGCGTTGATTAATTTTTTATTTATTTATTTTTTTTTAGTGTTTGAGAGATTGTAATTCAATTCTATAGCTTTTAAGGCTATATTGTTGTATGCATCGTATTATACTGTAATTTGTTTCTAAAGTTTTTTTGTTTAACTATGTAAATGAGGAAAACAAAATTAGAAAGTTTTCAATATAACGCAGTCTAACTACATAAATTTAAAATACAGCCTCAAACCCATAAAAGAACTAAAAGCGCAATAAAAAATTGTTTTTAAAACATGGCATATATGCTGGGCTTTTACAGAGTATTTTCTTCTGACTGAGGATCTTGTGACATGTCCCTGTATGAAAAACACAGGTTTGAAAATAAATGACCATGCAGTTGCTCCAGTTTCAGTTTCGTGGTGTTGTGCGTGCTGCTTCACCTTCATGACTTCACACTTGAATAGAATAGGGTCATTGTTAATATTATTAAGACCCAGGCTTTTCCTACGATGTTGAGCCAGAATGTCTACTGTGGAAAAAGGCCTGTGGGATGAACTGTTGCCCTATAACAATCTTGATGTTCAAATCACTGTAGCAAACCTGCCAGTCCTGAAGTTTGCCCTCCTTTCCATCAAGCTGCTCCAGGCCTTTTTTTTATTTATTTTTTTTTTTTTAGTGTTTGAGAGATTGTAATTCAATTCTATAGCTTTTAAGGCTATATTGTTGTATGCATCGTATTATACTGTAATTTGTTTCTAAAGTTTTTTTGTTTAACTATGTAAATGAGGAAAACAAAATTAGAAAGTTTTCAATATAATGCAGTCTAACTACATAAATTTAAAATACAGCCTCAAACCCATAAGAACTAAAAGTGCAATAAAAAATTGTTTTCAAAACATGGCATTTATGCTGGGCTTTTACAGAGTATTTTCTTCCGACTGAGGACCTTGTGACATGTCCCTGTATGAAAAACACAGGTTTGAAAATAAATGACCATGCAGTTGCTCCAGTTTCAGTTTCGTGGTGTTGTGCGTGCTGCTTCACCTTCATGACTTCACACTTGAATAGAATAGGGTCATTGTTAATATTATTAAGACCCAGGCTTTTCCTACGATGTTGAGCCAGAATGTCTACTGTGGAAAAAGGCCTGTGGGATGAACTGTTGCCCTATAACAATCTTGATGTTCAAATCACTGTAGCAAACCTGCCAGTCCTGAAGTTTGCCCCTCCTTTCCATCAAGCTGCTCAGGCCTTTTTTTTTATTTATTTTTTTTAATCACAGCAAAACATTTACTGGTATGTAAATATGGGGCTGTGAGTAAGCCGTCAAATGACAGTCACCCTGATGTGATTGATGAAAACTACGCAACAAAATTTTGTTGCGTTCTCGCAGGAACATGTGAACCGGCCAGAGCAAACTGCACTGCTGATAATGCCAGTAGAGCATTTGGCTCAGCCAGCAGACAATTTTGACATGTCTTAGCATAAAAGGCACAGGTAACAGCTGAGGTTTTGGAAATGGCACAACTGACTAATTACACTGATGCTTTCCCACTGTGCCGTATTGATACTCACTTAAAAAAAATAAAGTTTGAAGGATCTCGATAACAGAGGGTCATTTGACAGCATGAGCTGTGTAATGCTGTGACTTAGAATTTTATGCATAAAAATGTACCCGTATTAAATAGCTATAAAAAAAATGCAAGGCTTTTATAACCCCTCCCAAACTTAACAGGAGGGATTGTCAGCTAACACACTTAACCATTAGCTGATAACAGGAAAAACTAAATACTACATTACCATATGGGATTGCCTGAATATGTTCAGTGAAGTCTAGGGTGTAATGACTGGGATTTTTTGGATACCACATTGTGCACTTGTATTGGTTATACTTATTTCTTAACTGTTCATTTTTGTAGATATCCACTGAGGGTCAGTTTGACCAGCAGCCCTGTAACTAGCACAAAATGTCCTGTTAATTAGTCATTAGAAATGTGTTGAAGTTATGTGTTTATTATTTTAAGGTGTCTGATTAGACAGATTATTTTCGTACTTTCTCTCTCTAAACGATTGTTCCACTGCCAGTGAGATATTTCATGACTTGTGTACTAACCCATTTTTTTCCCCTTTGCAGGTGGTCATCACCAGGCTAAAGCTGGACAAGGACCGCAAGAAGATCCTGGAGCGCAAGGCCAAATCTCGCGCTGATGGGAAGGAGAAGGGCAAATACAAGGAGGAGACCATTGAAAAGATGCAGGAGTAAAAATGATCTTTTGCTATCAATAAACTGTATAAATGGACTTCACCTTGTCTGTCTGGTGTTTTTAGTTGTGGAGGGGGAATGATTTTGTCTTTGCCTCATGGCAGCTGTATTTGTGGGTCAAGGAATTCCTATTACAAACATGGCTGCCTTATTCGAGCTAGACTTGACACAATGATCAATGTGAGGATCCCCACAAGTATACATGGCACCGTAAAGCAACAGTTGTGAATCCTGCGCTGGATTAGAGAAACTAATCTTTGATTCTGAACACTTGTGCTCTTTCATTTGAGCTTCGCCTCCTAGAGAGTAGAAATGCTGACGTGGGGCCTAGCATTGGTAATTCCTCTCCTGTTTGACTTAAACGGTACATGCGTTTTCAAGGGGGGATAGTTGCATTAGAAGTGTGATGAAATCAATTTTGATCGCATTACATTTTTTATTATAACAGGGGCTTGGTGTTGTATTGTACTAACAGATGTGTAATTTTACAAAACGAGCGGCAGGTGTCAGTTTTTTTTTCCCACAACTTAGACATTTCCTTGTTGAGGAAGTCAGAAAAACTCCTAAATGAAATGTCTCCAAGAAGCGTAACCGACCAGAGTCCGTCTGCCGAAGTCAGACATTCGCTTCAACAGCATGCTGCTTATCCAAGAAAAAAAAATGAAAGTGATAAATGGTGATATAATATGAAATATGAAATAAGAAATACCAGATTGGCCCTTATTGCATCTGGGGATTAAGTTCAGGCACGAACCGGACGAGCCGCGGGACGCGGACTCGCGTCGCCTCCTGGTTAGTGGTCATGTGACGAGTGCTGCCTCTTCTCCGCCGTCGGGTGCAGACGGACAGAAGAAAAGTCGCCTCAAGTCAAAAGTTTGCGTTGCGGAGATAATCCTGGTTCTGAATTAAAAACCCGACATGGCGGAGCTAAGTTTCGTGATCGCCATGTCCGTGGTGACCCTCTTTTGGGCCCTAGTCGGAGGGGTGGTGCCGATCTTTATCCCCAAAGGACCAAACAGAGGGTGAGTTTGTTAGCTTCTCTTTAGCTTTCAGCTAGCCAAGTTTCTTTTTTGTTGTTTTCTTTTTTTCCCGTCGCCCTCATTTGACACAACCCGACTCGTCGCGTATAAGGAAGCGCTTTTGTTAAAATAAGTTTTGAATAAGTTTCTGAACAATTTAAGGAACTTCGTGAGCTAACGTTGTTTGCTAGCAAGTAAAAAGTTTGTGTTAGCTCAAACTGAAGCTAATTCGGCAGCCTCGCCTCCTTATGAGTCGAAGGAGGCTCCGACTCATCTATTACTAGCTTTTCATGCTATGGTTTTTGGCACCTCCATAAATACAATAAATCTTTAATTCCCATGTCACCACATTAAGATACCAAATTCAAGAATAAATGCACTCTGTGTCTGGAAAGTGTGCCTCAGAAAACTTCCGTTTTTTGCCTGTTTGTCACTATCACGGGATCGAGCAATCTAATGAACTGTCTGTGATGTATGTGAAAACCATTCGTGCAGTCATCACATGTAAAGTATGCAACTTGCAATCGTTTTCTTCCTGCAGAGTGATAATCACAATGCTGGTGTTAACTGCCGTTTGCTGCTATCTGTTGTAAGTATTATCATTCTTGTAATGTACCAGAATTTTTCTAATATCACGTGGTGGGAGTCTGTTCTTGAAAACATGTTATATATGTGCACCTATATTACGCAAATGATTGGTTGATTAATCCTTTGACAGAAAATTATTATTTTTCTTAATATTTTCTAAATCATCAAGTAATTTGTCAAGCACAAATATTCCCTAGTCTGAGCTTATGAAATGTGAGGATTTGCTGCTTTTCTTTTTCCTATGTGCTAATGAACTGACTTGTGTCAGACATCAATACATATGAAGGTCACACCCTGGGCTTTAGGAAATTTACAAGGAGTAATTGTTATGCATATACACAGTAGTTCTGTCCTGATAAAATATTTATATTCACAATTAGGTGGAAGTGTGCATATGGTGTCTTGTTACACATCAGATGGGCAAAAGGGGGCAGCAGAGACAAAGCAGTGTTGCAGCCATGTCATTTTCCAAAGGCCCTTTAGTTTGAGGCTGTGTAGAATCATCCAAACAGCCGGATGCTTATCGCAAAAAAGATGTAGGCCTTTTCTTAGACTCTAGGAAATGACCCACATCACTTTGCTATGGAGGATTTGTTTTGAAGTGTTCAGTTTTGTATCGAAACGTGATCTTACTATCCTCTCTGTCTTCTAGCTGGTTAATAGCAATTCTTGCCCAGCTGAACCCACTTTTTGGGCCTGCTCTGTCCACTGACACCATCTGGTACCTGAACAATCACTGGCCTTAGTTTACATTTCCAGGACTCCCAACCATGCAGGTAAATGTATTCCCCTGAAAGACTAAAGCACTGAATAACATTCGATTTAGTATGTTTCGTGCAGCATAAAGATTCCGTACATATATGTAGGCTTTAGATGATCTGTTTTATTGCTTGGCTTGGTTTTTCTCCAGAACTGTTTATTGTAATGTTCCTCAGCAGGGGAGGACCTGACACTGTTGCATACCAATGGACGTTTGCTACTCACTCCACGCGGAGATCATTCCTTCTGAATTGCCTTAAACACAGATCCCTGTGCGATTATCGAGTGATGCCCCCACTGGTGCCTTGCACAAAAATGATTTCCAAAGGACTCCTGAGATCTCGCTGAATGTGCTTTACTTTGAATTAAAGCAGCCTTCACTTGCTGTTGTTTGGTTTATATATCATGTATATTGTGTGAATGCTAATGTTAATGTGAACACGCTTGCCTACAAATAGTTGATGTGTAGTGTGTTTCATGTGATTCCTCTTTGCTGTTATCATTACTGATGGATTTAAACTATTTCATTGTTGTAAATTAATAAAATAATAATCAAATCCATTGTCCCCTTATAATTTTTGTATTTTTATTTGCCTAATTTATGAGCAAGTGACCTCTGCCAAAAATTCTGACTTTCATGACTTAAATTTCTTAGTGAATATTGTAAATGTAGACAAAAGCTTTTCTCCCCCTTTTTGTTGACACTTGTGTATATGAGAATATATGCGTTTTAATTTCATGATAAATTGTAATTACCACGTGTTGCTCTACCTAAAGTTCCTACCACAATAATCCATATAAATTTGTGTCATTTCAGTGCATTTTTCACAGACGGTACATAAGTAACTGTGTAGAATAGAACAGTATGTTTATTACTAATCTATAATCTTACAGAGGGTCTATATTTATTTGTTTGTTTGTTTGTTTGTTTTTTAAACTCTGATTACATTGAGTTTGGCCGTACGGGAGAAGTTGTCAGTCGCAGTTCAAAACGGGCTTTCTGCTTTCCGTAGCTCGGAGCCGACTACGTTGGCAATATGGCGTCCTCGGATGTCCACGTCCGAATATGCGAGCAAGAAATACTCAAATACGACTTGGAAATCAAAGCTCTGATCCAGGTGCGAATATTTATCTGGTAAGACTACTTAATGCCGCGTTACGAAACGCGGGTGTTTGACCTCGTCGGTGAGGAGGAGCGGGGCCAACGGGACCCAGCGTCTGCGGCTGCAGTCAGCCGGTGTAGCCGGTGTAGCCGAAGGTCTGAGCCGCTCTGCGCTCATGACCCACCGGCGGAGGCGAAGTACTGAAACGCGTCTGTCTGGGAAATAAAAGAAGCAGTGTGATAAACTGACAGGGAGCTTTAGTTCATCCTGTCAGAGGTAGAAACCGCACCGAAACCGAATTATAGCTTTAAATGTCTAAATCTGCCTCAAGTAAGTTTTCTACTAGTTACTAATTGTACATTTTATTTTATTTATTTTTTTCTGTGTGCGCTTTGGTTTTAAGCACATTTGAAATTCCGGTTTGAGGGTTTTTCTTCAGTAGGCAGACAAAATACTTGATGCTGAAGTAATTAGGCGATAAGAAACTGAATTGACAACAATTTCAGAGGCGACCAGCCCTTAAAAGTCTTCTGTCGAAACTGAAAATTTTCACTGCTTTCAGATATGATGATTTTTTTTTTTGCGTTTTTTGGTTTTTATATCACTGTAAATTAAATACTTTTGGGTTTTTGACTGTTTGACAAAACTAGACATTTGAAGGGCAAGACATGGGCTTTCTTTCCTTTTTTAAATTTTAAGGCTAAATAATTAATCATGAAAAACAAACTACAGATGAGTGACAGTGAAAATAATCATTAGTAGCTGTCTTAGAACAATTTTTTTAGGCCGATAATCTATTTTGCCATTTTATTGCTCTTCATTATTCAGTGTTCAGTTTGAATCGCTGAAAGAATCGGAGATCAGAGACTTTAAAGCACTTTAATTCCTCCCATTCTTCATCCTGAGAGAGCAACACTTATAGTCCTGCAGTACTGTCAAACGAGCGCAACATGTTGATTCCAGTTTCTCCACCGAACAGTGGTGCAGGAGGCATGAACAGTATATTTCTCATTCTCTTTTCACCCTGTCATCAGGATATTAATGAGTGCACAGGCCCTCAAAGTAAGCTGACAGAACTGAACGCAGATGTCAAAAAGAGTTTCCACAATCTCAGAATGCGGATTCAGGTAAGAAACAACTATCTCACTTTACAAATGACACATATTTGGGGATCTTGTATGGTGTAATGTTCGAGCAAAACTGGTGTATCAGTTACCAATGAAACCTGTCAATACTAAACAGGAATACAGGATTTTCTTATACTTCTCATTTTTCTTATGATAATAGGCTGTGTTACAATAGTCAGTACACCTTCCTCAGAGTTAGAAAATCATGCTTAATTTTTTTTTTTTTGGGGGGGATGGGGGGTTCTGTTTAAGGGTAATTGATCAGCAGATAAGTGCATTTAACCATCACACTTTAACAGGCGTGATTGGTTGACAGTAGAAAAAGTTGTACTTAACCTACTGAATCAGCCTCAGACCTAATGCTGATAATCATATCAGAATACCAGGAGGATTAGTGACTTTATGTTGTTATTGAGTATATTTATTAAAATAAATTTCAGTTTTGTCGTCTTTTAATTAACTACGATGTTATCATTAAGAAATTGAAATATGACATTATTATTATCAACAACAACAACAACAACAACAATAATAATAATAATTCATATTATTATTATTATTATTATTATTAATATTAATAATAATAGTGTATGAAAAAATGGCTTAGAAAACATCTGAACAACATTGTTTCTTTGACAGGATTTGGAGCAAATGGCAATGGAGCAAGATAAAGAGTCAGACAAGCAAGCTTTGATCAGTCAGGTAGAGGGACACAGAAAACAGATGCTGAGGTAATGTCTTTTGAAATATGTTTCCATTTTCTGAGGGTTTAAATTTCAGTGAAATGTAAACTGTTGTTTATTTTTTCACATTTCTGTCTTGATAATGCTAAAACTTCCTGAATATCTACTTTATCAAATTCCTTGTGTCTGTGTGTTTTTTTTCTGTACATTTTTAGTAACCAGACAGTTTGGAGGAAAGCCAACCTTTCCAGCAAACTGTCCATAGACAATATGGAAAAGCAGGCTCTTCTTAACGGAGCAGACAGTACTGTGAAACAGAGGTGAGCTGACTGTGTGTCCTAATGGTTCGAGACAGACAGGCATCAGAATAATATTTTTCAGAGTATCTTTAAACACCATACTAAATTCTTTCAGTGTTGTCTTTAGAGGAATACATTGTTTATAACATCTGGGCTACTTTCAATTAGCATGACGATATATAATATGAAGCAGTAATAATTCATATTTTTTTGTCTCATTCTCAGGAAGATGACCAAAGAGGGCCTGGCCCAGACAACCAGTGACATTACAGAAAATCTTATGAGCATCAGTCGGATGATGGCTCAGCAGGTTCAGCAGAGTGAGGAGACCATGACTTCCCTAGGTAAGTGAAGGAAACACTGAAAGTAGAGAGTTTGTTAACAGCATTCTTAATTCTTTTCTTTCTATCATATACCAAATACTTAGAGTATAGTTATATTGAACTCAAACGTGTGTAAACGTCTTCCCCAGAAAGACTAAATCACTGAATTTAAACTTTTTAATCTTTAACTTAAGTTAAATAAATTTTAAACTAATTTTGTAAACTAGAAAAGGTTTGCTGATAACAGTTTTCTCTTCTGTGTGAAGCAACCTCCTCAAGGACAATCCAAGAGACCAATGAGGAATTTAAGACTATGACGGGGACCATCCAGCTTGGGAGAAAACTCATCACCAAGTACAACCGCAGGGAGCTCACTGATAAACTTCTCATCTTCCTGGCGTTAGCTCTCTTCCTCGCCACAGTTCTCTACATCCTTAAGAAGAGACTTTTCCCCTTCCTGTAGACCAGGTACCTCTGAGGAGCTCTCCCGTAACCACACGCAGTACTTTCCATAGGCAGCGCAAATGATTTAAACAATTCTGACTGCTGCGTGTCATATTACACACACATTATACATTAGTGGCTGCTCAAAGGAATGCAGTCTGTTCACTAAGCTGAACAGTGACGCTGCTGAGGGAGAAATATTGTCCACAAGGAGAGAGATAAACCTCTGAACTAATGCTTCAGGTGACATTTTATTTATTGAAAAGATTTTGCACTACATGTTTCCATTGAAGAGCATGAATCATTGATTAATGATGTACTTCTGGTGGCACAAATTTTGTCAGAAGTCAATCTGTAGTCGGTGAGACAGTCATGCCGTGCATTGCTTTTGACATAGAAGAAGTCAGATATAGAGGGATGGACGACCCAGAGAAATCTTTTCTTTTACACATTCCTTGGAAGTATACTGCACAGGGTTTTTTTTTTTCTTTTTTCTTTAACCAATGATGTAAAGGGAAATCAAAAAAATGTATTTTATGGACCAGCTTGTTTTAAGAAGGCTGATAAACTGCTGACAGCTGTAGAAGTCACATTTTACCATGAAACACAGTGAGCTGTAATGTCAAAAGAGTCAGTTTAAGATTTTTTAAAAATGTGTGTGGAAAAATATCTAAATACAATTTCAGTAAAAATCTTAAATGAACTTTTTATATCAGTTCACCATGCATGAACGTTATGAAAATAAAATAGGCAAGTAGTAAAAAAAAAAAAAAGGTCACCAAAATAGTCAGGTAGGTTTGGGAGCCTGTTTTGTGTCAGAAGAAGGCCTCTTTTTAAATGGTTTAATTTGTTTTGCCTAAACTAAACTATTTTATTTCCGACTAATAGGTTCTTTAGGCTGATATCATAAAGTCACTGTGCATGTCATGTTAAAACCTTCTTTGTAATTTCTATTTGTAATAATATTCTGTATAGTTACTGTTGTATATAATTTAATATTACATTATAATTATCTAATGCTATTTTTTTATACAAATATTTAAATGATTTTAATTACATATCATTTTATTCACTGTTTTTGTTCAACTATCCCACTATTCAGAATGGTATTCTAAAGAATATGTGCACTTCACATTGTGCCTATGTTATTCAGTTGGCATGCAAACCAAAAAGAAAAAAGAAAGAGAGAAAAGAAAAAACCTTATTCAGTATAAGAGCACACTCTCGTCCCTTTCAGCCCATATTGGCCTGCCTCTGCTCGACCGCGCTGCAGAAAAGCTCAGAAAAGCAGTGGCAGTCATCACACTGGCAGAGATAGAGCAGCATGCATCCCTGCCTTTCTTCAGATAAGACCCGGAAAAGCAGATTATTCCGACCCGTTTCCCTCTCCCTTTCCATTGTGGGTGGAGGTTGCGGGGGGTTATTTTTAGGTTTGTGTGGCACTGTTATCTGACATTGCCTTTTCAGCACCTCGGACGAGAGGGTGGCCAGAGGAGCTACATGACCTTGCTACCCTTACTGCAATTGCCTGGCATTTCCATTTTGTTGAATATATTTAAATGCTGTCAGTATTGATTTATCAATAAACACAGAGTCTTCTGGCTTGATGTTTGACATGTGTGTCACCCGTGTGTTTGTTGGCATATATTGTTTAAAATGAAATAGAAGACGACCGAGTATGTGTGGAGAGTCCTGAGAGATGCCTAAGCATCTCTTACTTGTGTAAAGTGGTGGCAGTTGGGCAGAGCCAGTTCCTAGCCTGTTCATATAACTGCACACTTAGATGAGGCCTCTGGCTCTCTGTCAAGCAAATTGGACTATTCTTGTATTTAGCACCATGATAGTGTCAATCAAGTGTTTGGGTTCATATCTGGACAAGTAGGTTGAAATCTCAGGGGAGTCTACACAGCACCAAACTGGTGGTGCAAACACACAAACCAAACAGCTAACGAGAACCTCAGCAGCTCCACGTCCCTGTAGCAAATTTTACAGTCGGACACAACTTTATTCACATAGTGAACTATTGCTTACAAAATCTGTGCATTTTTACTCCAGAGCGTGAGTCCAGTCCATTCAAATTTCTCAAATAATAAAGTAATGACTCAGCAGCGTTCCCAAAAGGTAACTTTTAATGATCAGCTGTACTGTCCAAAAATAGATAAATACCTTTGACCAGGTTAATATCTTAAATGTCTTGATATTTACAAGCACAGAAAAAAGGCTGATGACTCTCTGAATGGCTGTCATTAGATTTCATCTGTGTAGAAATTGCTTGCGCACACAATTCTATCCTTGAAGTGAGAATTTATAAAGATCATAGAATTAGTAACAGTGTTTCCCAATTAGAAATTTTTTTAAAGATTTAATACAAGTCAAGGTCATGGCTCACGCCATCTCTGTCCCAGTGACTCTTATACACATGTAGAGTGTACATGTGGCTGACAGCGAGTTGTGAAAAGTGTAAACTTTTTACAACCTTTTAACCCCCATCCGAGCACTTTGAAGGAAGCTTCCTAATAGCCACTTGAACATTTTAACCAGACACAAACCATATGATGGTTTTACATATGTTAGGCTCCTTTATGTGGATCTATAGCCAACTTAACTATAAAGACCTTAACTATATTATCATTGCTGTAGTTCTCTATAAAATACTATTAATATACTGTAGGTTTAATTGTTTTATAATATTTTAGTTCTCTAATATAGTGAATTTATTAAGAATAATTTAGGCATTAACAGACAAGAAATTTCAGCCTTAACTAATAAAATTAAATACTTGCAAGGCATTAATAATAATAATAATAATAATAATAATAATAATAATAATAATAGTAATGATAATAATAATTGAATTAATCATTCCTTATACTAAATTGCTACAAGGTTGCATTTTACATCGTCCACCATATACTGTCTGATTTTTATATAAATAAAACTGGGGGAACAGAAAATGTTAGGGCAAATTTAAACTTTTAACAAATAATACGAAGGGTATTTAAAGGTTTAAAGTTGCAACTTTTTAAAAATTTTCGCTCAAATTACATGTCTGTGAGATAATGTAACGAATATAAATGAGAATGTAGCAAATTAGACAAAACTGGTGCTGAAAACAAAAAAAGAAAAACTACCACAAGTCAGTTATTAAATGTAAGACAATTTACATGAACTCCGGTGTCTTGACACGTTTAAAATTGCATGCACTCAGAAAATAATGCCGTTAAATCGAGTAAGTAACACGGGTGTTTGATATATTGTCCCACGTTCACCATGTCCTAATGCCATGTAATGAGGACACTCCGTTACTGGGGGGAAATGAGTTCTGCGCATTATTCAGGTCCCCTACCCCAAAGTTCATGTAACTCCCGTTGTTGGAGGATCCCTGCATGGTTTGCATTGTGGCTGCAGGATAGTTGCATGCATAGTTTGTGTTGCAGCCGGGGCTGGTGTAGTTACTGAAAGCTGGATAGTTGTTATAAGCGAAATGGTTGATGTGACCCATACTGTAGGAGGGGTTGTAGTTGGCTGTGTCTGCCGCCAGGCAAGGCTTCCCGTCCCGCACAAGCACCGGCACCGACACCCTCCTGGGCGGTGGCAGAGACACCATCTCCAGGCTCTGGTCCTGCCTCTGCCGCTTGCACTTGTACCTCCTGTTCTGGAACCAGATCTTCACCTGGGTCGGGGTGAGTTTGAGCACCCCGGCCAGATGGTCTCTCTCCGGCGCCGACAGGTACCTCTGCTGCTTGAAGCGACGCTCCAGCTCGTACACCTGCGCCTGGGAGAAGAGGACCCGCGGCTTCCTTCGTCTCCGGGGCTTGGGTCGATCCGGTTCCTCGGTTTTTATGTCCCCCACGGGCTCGTTAGGAGGACTGAACTCCTCTGCTTAAACCAGACACAGAGAATAATCGTGAGGAATCTGCAAGTGTGTGTTCTTAATAGGAGGTCATATGGATATTTTTATTTTTAGAGTTCCTTATCAGAGCCATTTTTTTCTACTACTACTAAAACACCAATAACAATAATAAAACAAACAAACAAAAACTAAAAAAAAAAAAAAAGCTAAACCAAGAGTGGTGGTTCAGTTCCCTTAGTAATTCACGTGTATGCTTTGGAAACATAAAGACTGATTATACATATATTTGTGTTACGTACATGTTACATATATGTAAAACATGTGGTGTGCAATTAAATAACTTAATGTATTCAATGTCACGTATGCTAATGTATTTTTTTGCGGTGACACTGGTTTCTTATAAATAAATCCTAGGTCGTGAAGGAGGCCTACAGGAAAACACTGAAAATCAGCTCAACTTTTATTTTAGCTTCCATGTTAAAATGAGCTTTAAGGTCTGTATCTAGAAGAAGCAAAAATTTGTTCCTATCAAGGGCTGCTGCTTCGGCGCAGTTGCTTTGGGATCATCAGTTACATTTTGCTCACATCAACGAACATGAGGCCTAATCACAAACCTACAAAATGGAAAAGATGTCCTCTCATCAGCTCACCTTTTCTGCCTTTCCCCTCAAACGCCTCTGATTTCCCATCCTTAACTACATCCATCTCTATGAAGGATTTCCCATAAAAGGTAGTGGTGAAGCTGAGTGCATTGCCTCTGTTTGCTCTGGACTCCTGTTGGAAGTCTTCTCCAAACAGCGAGGCAGCGGCGGACATGTCCCGGAGAGACTCCTGCTTCAGGCGGGCCAGCATGCAGGAGGCGGAGGCGGAGGAGGCGGAGGAGGAAGAGGAGGATGAGCAGGAGGTCGGCACGGTGCAGCAGTCCATACGTGAAGAAACGTCCAGAGAAGACGCCATAACGTCATGGCTCTGCTCCAAGTTTAATATATCCTTTACAGAAAAGGGAGTGGACGTGCTGGTACTGGGAAACATTGCCAGGAGCTTAAAAAGACAAACTATTAACAGTCATATGGAAGCAGCAAAAAGACGTCAACAAACCTCCTCTCCTTCCCGTTAATATTTACTGGATTTAAGTATTGGTTTGGTGTACCAGACTGATCTTGATTGAAGTGTGCATTTTGAATGTCAGCTCTGTCTCCAAACTTTTTTTCTTGGCCTCCCTCTTCTTCCAGTGACGCAGGGCGGAGGTGGGAGGGAGCCAGCGGGTCCCTCTGTTTGGAGCCACTGGTTCTCCCATCTCATGACGTGATCTCTGCTACACGTTAGGCCTGGTGTTACTTATGGGCCTATATGTGCCCATTCACTGCTAAAACACCCAACCAGTCCACGTCTAACTGTTCCTAATGCAAAGGAAAATGAATTGTTGAAAGTATTTTTTTCATAAATCAGTCATTTTCTCTATCGCAATGGAGAGATCTGCCTTGGTTTAGAATAGCCACGATTTATACAATTCTAAAATTAAGTGAAATTATAAATACCCCGTTAGGTGGATTTTTTTTTCCAGCTTTGTGGTTCGTCATTACGCAAGAACAAAAAAGAAAAAAAAAACGCGTTTCCTGTTAATTTTACACACCAAGTATTCGGGCAAATGTTTACACACATCTTCAGACATCAAGAGAAATAATCCATCAAACTTAGTGTACATCAAAACGCTATCACGACAGCTAAGGAACTAAACTTGCATTATTCAGTTTTACTGGGAGGAATTAACAGGGGTCGGTGTGCCTGACAGGCCTGATCGTGGACGTGCGCCTGTTTTGGGGGGAGGTAGGGGGGGGGGGGGTGTCTCGGCCCCTTACCCGACGGGAAGCCGAGCAGACTAGCGTTAAAAAAAAGGGGGGGAGCAGACAACAGGTTGGGTCCCTGCACATAGAATCTGAAACCAGGAGCGACACACTCTGCTGTCTGCCTCCAAGAGATTCTGGAGCCACTGTCTGCCTTATCAGGGCGCGATAACAGATGACAACAAACCTGCACCTCTCTCTCGCTCCAACACACACACACACGCACACAAACATACCCACAGACTCACACACATTCCCTCCCACCCACGCTGCAGGCCAGGTTATCCTGGAGAAGTGTCATACCTGACACCCAAGTTTTAACCATTAAAAATAGCCCGATTTATGACCTTTAAGGTTTTTAATTTTACGTTTTTAATGTTCAAATTCCAAGAGGGGCAATCAGCTTAAAATCCCCCGGAGCACGACACTGCACACATCATCTCCAGGTGTCTATTCTTCAGCGTGCAGTCTGACACGTTGTCAATTAAGCATACAATCTGCACACTATTTATAGGTTGCAATAACAAAGTGCAAATCATTTCACTGTGCAGCAGTAAAATGAAGACAACTGTGCGTAATGACGCATGGCCTACATGTGTTTCCCCCCGCACGGTTGGCACTAAACCTGCTATTAATGCCTGTGGAGACGGTCACAGGAGACAGACAGTATTATCGTTTGTTTTATCTTCAGCGTTTAGCACAGCCACGGGGTAAATGGGTCCCCCTGTCTCCGACCCAGCGATGATGTTTATAGTTTTAAAGACTATTTGTGCGCGTCGCCAGCTGATGAATGGCCGTAAAATCTTTCTCAGGCGTACTGAGAGTCAACACTGGCCCGGCTCTTGCTGTAATAATTGGTGATATAAAGTAAACGCACAGAGGGGAAACACAAGACATGGGGAAACGTTTTCATCGTGATTGATTTCCACTGTTCCTGTGCGGTTTGGGTGTGATGTTTCGGTGAAATGGCTGTTTTCCCTCTTTTTCCGTCTTTAATTGGAAAGGAGGAATTAAAAAAAAAATCAAACGATTTATCCAGTAGGTTACCTCATATATTATCCACCAAATTAAATACGTCTTCACTTAGAACTGTAAATTGAACATGACACGTCCCTGGCATGTGTTTCATATCCTAATGCTTCGTCTTGCAGCAGCCGTGCGGTCCCCTTTGACCTGTCTTTCTGCAGCACATCTCCAACTCAGATAAAGCTTCAGATAAGGTTGCTTAAAAACTTCCGCTGCACGAACCTGTGGGTATTTTGAGGGTTGCCTGTCCGAGTGGGGAGCCTCTCCGTGTGAGTGTGTGTGTGTGTGTGTGTGTGTGTGTGTGTGAGCGCTTGCGTGCGTGCATGTGTGTGGTGGTGGTGGGGAGCAAAATTAAAATTTTTGTGTCTTGCCTAAACGTTCCAGGTGGCGCAAGATGCCTCTTTAAGATGGGCTGGTATTGTCTGTCCTGGAATCCTTCGGGCGATTTACATCCATTAACTGTTTGGTAATTAGACTAATTAGAATTGGACAGGCTCATCAAGATATAATCCGATAATCCGGTTAAGAATGACACAGCAAACGTTCTACACTTTCTCCAGAACAAAAAAACTAGTTAGCCTCAGGATCTGTTGGAAGATGTCAGTACGTTGCAGTGGTGGGCAAATTAGACCTGTGTAAAACAGTTCCAGCATTTAAAAGTTTGCACACGAAAAAGTATTGGAATATAATTAGTAAACTGTTAAAGTAATCATCCGGAGGAATCATTGTGGCATCTTGTTAAATAATGGACGCATTATTACTATATATAAGTAATAAGTATGTTAACGTTTTGGGTCCCTCAGCTGAAGTTAGTTTTAAATATTGGCTTGTTACGACTGTTTTACCTCACATTTAATAACAAGTATTATATGTTATCATGTAATCCTAAATTACAAACTAACTCAATGTGTAAGACAAATTTAGTCAGTAAAAGAAAATTAATATTTCCATTAATATATGGGGGTTAAATGTAGAGAGAATAAATGTCTCAAAATGTTACTAAGTAAAATTCACCAAAAAGCCTGAAAGAAGAAGCCTGAAATAAATGTAGTGACATATAAATATTTACACATATATATATATATGTGTGTGTGTGTGTGTGTGTGTGTGTGTGTGTGTGTGTGTGTGTGTGTGTGTGTGTGAAAAGAAAAAAAAGAAATCAAAGTGGAATCCAATAAAACATTTTTATTTACCAAATTAAGATAGAGAAACAGTGGACAGTTTCTGCCATGTTCTCAAGGCTTGAAAATGAAATGAAAAGCCTATTCCTGATGTCTTCAGTCTGGAACCCTTGCCAGCCAGAAGGGTCTGTTTGAAGGTCTTACAACACACTCTGATTCATACAGAGTTAAAAGATCTGTTATGTTGAAATCTGCAAAAACTGTAAACCTCAGTGGCAACAACCGAAAGCAGCGATGTGATCTGTTTGGATATATCAAGATTCTGGCTTCTGCCTCCTGATGAGAGGTTTTCTTACAAGGAAAAGTAAATAGAGTTATGATAATCTAGATGAGAGAAAATACCACTGTGTCCTGACCATTTAAGGCTACTATAAAAAGTTTTAAAAGACAGCTCTCCCCTTTGGTGCATAATACTGTTTATTAAGTCTAAAATTTACACAGTATTTCCTAAACAAATTTTCTGTCTAATCGATTAATTAAAACTTTTGAAAATTTGTATAATGAGCCAAAAATAAGAGAATTAATCCTATAACAATAGCAACACTGTTACACTTAATCAAACATAAAATCATACAGAACTACAAACATACAATCCAGCAATTCAAAAAGTCAGTTAGTGTCAAACATAGTTAATGTGATCCTTTAGACCAACACAAGGCTCCAGATTGAAAACTGTCTATGTCCCAGTTGAGAACTATGTTGAAATGCAACCTATCCTAAATGAGTTCGTCACTGAGATTTGAGATTTGAATTTCATTCATAATTTAAATTTGTCTGAATATTTTTAATATTTTGATACTACACACTTCTATGAAGAATCTGGCAAATCATGGAAAACCCTTATAATTCTCATCTCAACATCATATCATTAAATTCAAAGTTAACATTTTTAACAAAATAAAACAAAGTGTGTCCTACCTCCTGAAATGTAACTTTCTAAAAATAATAATTGGACCTGAAATTAAATTACAAGAGTCCTAATCTTGTTAAATTTGAGATTAAGGGTAAACCTTGAAGTGATTCCCTTTCTGGTCTCATCAGAGCATCAGAAACCAACAGCTCTCAAGTGAGCCATTTGCTCCGTAGCCTGATACAGTGGAAAATCATATCAACACCTGTTTTTCCGTCTCTCTTCTCAAGAGTTCATTATGTATTTTATGTCCCAGTGTACTTCCTTATCCCCCGCCTATAAGTTAATGGGTAATATGGTCAAATTTGCCTCCAGTCCAAGGTCAGGTCTTGGCAACTGCACACCCACAATGTGTCTCCATTTCTGCTGCACCCTGGATTCACATAATATTAGTAGCTAGACTGTGACTGGTGTTGTTTACTGACTGATGAGTTAAATCTTTAGTCCCTGGTTCATGTATCATCTCCACCACTACCTATTGAGTTACACCACCACCATGTGGCTGCTGCAGGAACACACCCCAATTTTGGTTTTGTCCGCTAACTTCCTTGATCATGATCATAATTTGGAATTTTTTTTATGAAAATGATAATTGTCGCAGGTTCTGTTGTGGAAGAGATCATTCACTGGTCAGCCAAGTGTATTAGTTGTTGCGTGACATGACTCCAACCACAAGCACTGGCCGATCCGGATTCCGGTTTATTGTAACTGGAAACTAACTGAATATGCTGGCGATGTCAAGTGCCATCTGTCTGTGCATCATTTGTCTTGTCCGTGATGGAGGGGAGCAGCGTCTTCTTCATCTACCCTCTATCCTCTCCCTCCTCCCACCCGCCTCCCACAGCTCTCACATATACTCCCCAGGTCATGTTCATAGGCTTGGCAAGGCTTCACACAGTCCTCTGCTGAGTTCAAGGTGATGTTAGGGCCCCCAGGGGACGTAAGAGGATGAATCTTACTCTGCGTCTGATTTAGTTTTGTCTACAGCTCTCTACAGCTGATGTATGAGGTCAGTAGTAGGATATTGCTGCGTTATAGCTCATGAGCTGATGAATGGATTTTAAGGGACAGGTTGTGCTATGTTGACACATACAGGCTGGGTATGCAGCAGGGACTTACAATAGACGCAATAACAGTCTGTGAAGTATGTGAAGCAGCAGAGGCCCTAGCATGAGTCAAGATCCAAAAAGATGGGTCCCTGCAATTCCTATAATTCAGCTCCATAGCATCTTTAACAGACTTTATCTGCCAGGACAATGCATTGTCCAGTCGGGGACCTTTTATTGCATGTCATTGCCAATATATCCCTTGCTCCCCTCTTTTCCTATAGGGACAGTGGTGGACTGTAGTCCCCACTCTTCGGGACATATACACCAGAATGTGCAGAACCAGAGTTGGCTTATAAAGGATTCTCACCACTCCAGCAACAGACCATTACTCTCTATTACCATTGGACTATTAGTCTCTGGCAAAGGCCTCTGTAGCCAAGTCCAACACAGAGAGACTACACAAAATCTTCTTTCCTCCAGCCTTTATGATTGTGACCTCTGACCTCTGTCTAGCACATTGTCTTTGCTGAATCCTTTGGATTACCTTTGGAACACCCTGTGTTTGCATTTGAAGTATATTTTTTATCTTGATTTTTTTATGCTTTGTATTTATGTTTTTTTTTTTAACATTTTCCTTTGGCACACCCCTTGGAGAACACCACATATATTACTTGTGTATGTGAAAAATAACCTCACTGCTGAGTAGTTAAATAACAAAGGCATATAATGCCAAAAAAATTACAGTCTCAGTCCCGAATACTAATTATAATATCATCAGGGTTATTTTCTCTGACTTTACACAGCTCCCTGCTGAGCCACAGACGACATTATACAACTATTTTTACAGGCTACCCATGATGTACTAGCCATGATGAGTATGTGTAAAATCTGTGGAATGGCCCTTTAATTTACACAAACCATTTTTACTTCTTTTGAAACTTTTTGATGACCTTAAAAGCAGTTTCTCATTTTTTGCTTACCCAGCATGCACACGGTTACACTTTTCACCTATGATGCAATACAACACGGTTGCACTGTGACCTATTAGTCTGTATACGGCTTTTGCTGTGTTAGGATGCAAATTAGCCACAGGGGGGCAGCATCATACAGTACTAGTACAGTACTTCACATTAATGGCTCAAAGTCATCATGTCTCTATGGACAGAAGAAAGGTTCTCCTACACACCATTTTGTGTTAAATGCTGTGTACAGGTGAGAAAGGGCCTACTCACATACAAATCCCTCTGTCTCAGATGTGTTCGTATCCGATCAGTTCATCCAAACTTTTCAACTCTAAATTTGACTTGACTGGTAAATTGGGAATTAAACAAGTTCCCTAATGCTCAGCCTATTTGTAAATATACACTCTAGCTCCCAGTCCTACTTTGTCCCTCCTTTAAATTTTAGTTTTCAGGATCATGAGCTCATCATACCACAGTGCTCCAGTGACCCAGCACCGACTACGTGCCCTGAGGTTTACAGCATCTCTCCGCGAGCCTGCTTGTGCTGTATCAGCTGCCATCACTTTATGGCCCTTAATTTACCCAGCTTTCCCTGCGCCCATTTAACATGCTGACTGCTCTGTTTTCCATGCAACTGGAGTTGACCAAGAAATGAGGTAAGAGCATTGCTAATAGGCTAAATGACCAACACTGTAATAAGGCTTGCTGGAGGATCTTGATTACCACATTGGCCCAATGGATAATTCATGTGGAGCCAAAGGCGTTGTGGAAAGAGCACTGGTCTCTGTGCACATCTCTGGCCAGGGATGAGCCCTCTGCCACCCATTAGGTCCTAACACACACATACAAAGACAGAGAAACACACACACACACACACACACACACACGCACAAATACACACAAGTACACACACACACACACACACACACACACACACATAAACACACACCCAGACAGTAGGCTGTGACTTATATACAGTATAAGGCCTCCACATCCTTGGCATGACTGCTTCCTGTGCAAAAACTCTGGTTGTAGACACACATATAAACACATCATTGAGTCACTCTGAATCCATTTTCAGTACCTAAAGTCGTGTGGCAAGTTGTGTAGCATTTGGAGCATCGACCATTGTGTTGTCATCATGGCACAGAGATCCTGGCAGGACAGATGGGTCACTGCCACATCCAACTCCAGCCCATCATTTTCTGTATTTGACAGTTGACCTGACGGACACCAAGACGATGTCTTGACACATGTGTTGGAAACTCAGTGGCAAGTCGGTAGAGCAGGTTAAAACGCAGCACAGGAATTAAAAAAAAAAGGCTAATTTTGATGCTCTGCACTTTAAGTGCTTCTCAGTGCATTGAGCTGATCCACCCAGTCACCTTAGCAAGCGTAAGGCTGCGCAAGGTTACTGTAAGGCCACTGTGTGTGTATGTGTGTGTGTGTGTATGTGTGTGTGTGTGTAGAGAGAGAGAGAGAGAGACAGTGTGTTAATGTGTGTCCTCTTCCTGTCTTTCCTCACTGCCTGTCTCTTCCTCTCTAATGGGGACAGTATGAGAAGAGAGCTTGTGCTCCGTCTGGACCTTTCTAATTGCCCCTGCCACAGAGGCCTGATACAGCAAGACCCTGTGTTCCCAGCAGGTCAGGCATGTGTGTGTGTGTGTGTGTATGTGTGTGTGTGTGTGAGAGAGAGAGAGAGAGAGAGAGAGAGAGAGACTTGTGCAGACAGAATCATCACTCAGGTGGTGCTCCCTTGGCTCCACCACACAAATTCAGGCCCCACATAGAGAACACCATTCATTATAAATATCAGAGCTACAGGAGCAGAGTGCAAGTGGTGGGAAGAGATATGAGAGGGGGAGGAGGAGGTGAAGGAGGAGAGGGCAGGACAGAGAGATGAGTGGAGAAGGAGTAGAGCACCAGTTCTACAGAAGCAAAAGTTTAGTGTCTCCATCAACCCACTTTGTTTAGAAAAAGCTTTACAGAATACACATGCATATATACACACAGGTATGCAGCTCCATCTTATCCTAGCACATAATCTTTCTGCAGCCCCAAGGCTGTCTGCTATACTGCCAGGCCAGGTTATGAAATACACCCAGGGCCAGGTTACAAAAATCTTCTCTGTGGCATCTGCCAGGGAAGGCAGCTCTGTGTTGACAGATGGGCACAGCATTCCTGGGCCCAAGGCCTCGCCAGAGCACTGCCAGAAGTGGGACTGAAGGAGCCATGGAGAGGCTGACTGGCATTTCTTTACACCTATGTGCTTAATTTCTGTGGCAACCTCGAGGCACGTACAACATGAGTTACATTCCCTGAATGCTGCTCCTTCAAGCTGACACGTAGGGCCAATGATGGGTGTTAGTGGGGATGAATAGGGTAGTGATGGGTGTGGGTTAAGGCATGTGTCTGATTTAATTAAAATGGCATGCTAGCTATGGGGGTCATCTTGATTTGGTCACTTCTCCTTGATAATTTCCTGTGACAAAAAAAAAAAAAAAAAAAAATCAGTTAAGACACAGAACTAGTCATTCACTCGCAGCATCAAGCTTACAGTGATCAGAATGTTAAAGAGAAGCTTTTTCTAGCATTCTATCTCCATAGCCAAGGCAGGCTCAGTCCCATACCGGCCCAGTTATGTGATCTATGTCCAGGCAGGGAAGAAAAGTTTGACCCCTTCCCCCAGCCTCATGCTGCTTCTACAGGGATAGTGTTTTACATGCTCAAGGTGAGTAGAATACCAGCGAAGCCCCCGATAGCTCTGTGCTTTACTTGCTCAGGGTCCCCATTTGTCTGTCCTATCTATCATTGACCACCTGCTCCAACACTGTCCCCTAACCAGGTCACAATAATGCACGTGGCCATATAGCAGCAGCTAAGACTGCACACACAAATAAAATTCAGATGATCATGAGGGTCAGATATAGCTTTTTGAATTCTCTTCTGTGAAAGTCAAACCATTTCTTGGGTTTTGCTGTGTAAAACATGTACAATACATTCTACTTTGCATTTAAGAAAAACATGTGGAATACAAATATAGCTTTGGCATGGCTGGACTTAATAGACTGGCATTCTGCAAAACTGTGCAACATTCTCCACAGTCACCACTCTTTAACATCTAACACTGCATGGACACAATGTTCCAAGACGTAGTGCATAGTGGGTGCCCTCCCAGCTTCTCCGACAGTGTGAGATTGCAGTGAATACCCCTAACGCAATATCACTATAAACTGATGTATGCACAGAGGTCAGAGAAGAGGGTAGTGGTCGGGTGGTTGGGAGGGGGGACAGGAACTTTGGCAAGTTTCACAGCCGAGAACAAAACAGACCAGCAAACGTGAGTGAGTCGTTGACCTCAAAATCACTGTTAAAACACTGTGTCCCCATTTGGTAATTATCCTCCTCCAGAGATGAGGCCAGGCTGAAAATCAGCTGAAAACAAAGTGGGATGATAATGGCAGTGGTGACGACGGGAGCGAGAGAATGAAAAGGAGAGGAGAGGAGGACATAACAGGGTGAAAATGAGAGAGAGAAAAGACAGAGGAGTGAGAGAGTGTGGTGGAACTCACTGCTTGGTGTGAGTGAGCATGGGAAATGCGTGGGACTTCTGGACCATCACTGGCTCTAAGGGGATCTGTTTGGTGACTGACGCACACTAACGGATGTACATATATGCATGGATACACACACACTCACACAACCGAGTGTAGAGCTATTCATTCACTTTGGGTCGGTCCCTCAGCACCATTTCATTTCATGTTTGGCTGCAGCAGACGCCCATCTCAACCACTTACCTGCACTTTTTGCAAAATGCTTCTGTGAAATCTGCAAATTTAAGGTATAAAATGTCCTGAGAAGTTTTCATTTGTTGCACATCTCCTAATTTAAACAGTATAAAAAAAAAATATCATCATTCATCTGTGGCCTGCAGCTGTTGGTGATGCTTTTCACTTGTTAAGGTTGTGATGCAAAACCAGTGCTGCCTAAATTGCACCAGCAGAGGGCAAAATCTGGTCAGAAACTCTAATGGAGAGGCTCTCAAGCTCACGTGCATGTTCACACAGACACACACAAACGCACACACACATATTCATGTGCTTACATGCACAGATGCACACCCCACTATCCATCGCACACAGGCCTTACTATATCTGCCTTTGCATTTCTTCCACAAGTGGTAACACATAGTATACACAGTTAACAGCGTGAGGAGTTTATATTACACATTCTTCTGGGCGTATAGATCTGGTTGTATAGCAGGCTTACTGAGCACAGTCCTTCAACTGACATGCCCTGATTGTCCCTTAAAGCCCAATCAGAATTTAATAAAATGACACTTTTAGGGAGGAAAATGTGATGAATCAGCCCTTGGATTCATTTTCTTGTACACATGGATCAGACTTGCACACAGGTAGCTGTCATCTGTGAGGTGTGAGGTCTTCGTGCTGGCTCCCCTATGAGCTCACCTCATGGCAGATTATGAGCCACTGGAGTATGTCTTGGTTCAAGCCAAACCCTGGCAGGATTCAGCAACGTTTCTCACGTCTTGGTTATTTTTATGGCTGAGATGGTGGTGGAGCCATTGGAAGGTCTGGTTACCCTTTGAAATAAGCCAATACAATCAAAGCCCCTGCAGCAGCTGATACAGGGCACTTACTCTGTGAATCCAGCTTTGATAAAGCAAGACTTCAAAGGGCAGTTGTGAGCAGCAGCATGTTTAGCACACAAATTTCACTGTACGCGGCACATTCAGCTCCATCGAAGCGGGCTACGCGGCTCACACCTATGCAACATTTTTATATGCTACGTTTCTATGTTTCATATGTGTCTGTGCAGACAAGTTAGCCATAGGTGGTTTAGGTCAGCTGTTGTCAAGCCCATGCTGAGGGAAACAGAGCTGCTCAGTGCCATGACGTGTGCTGTTACTGCATGCGTTTGCACTTTTATACGGCTTTAATTATAGACTGTGAACACAGACAGACTTGTTTATTCTGCTTTGTAGTATACACTGAGGCCTGGTTGGCACCAAAAACACACGTGCAATACACACACACACCCTGCTTTGTAGTAGTAAAAGTATCTATCCTGGACAGCGCAGCAGGCTCTACCTGCCAGTCGAGTGAGTCACTTGTGTTTTATGTCCACTAATTCAGTCATTTATGGATATCTAATAACAGGAAATCATCACAAACAGGCAAGGTTGTCGGACATCAAAAAGTTCTTCTTTTCATCATTTTTGTGATAAATTGCTCACATCTTTTTCTACTTTTCTGAATTTTTGTAAGCTATCACAACCATACAGATGTATTCTAAATCCATCAGCTTAAACAAACTATCTAAAGCTATTTCAAGGGCATCAGCCTAACATAGGCTGCTTTATTTTGAGTAGACGAAGACGGTATAAATAGACTTTGAGGAGTGCAACAAGCGAATGCTTCATGTGAAATGGCTGGCGTTACATCATTGCCTGTGAGAGTGAAGTTCTGGAGAGGCGCTGGGCTCCCTGGGCCAGCCATTATGGTTTGTACTAATGTTCTGGTTTCACAATCCAAACATTCTAAGAGCTGTTATTTGCTCTCTTTTTCCCTTTTACTCAGTAATTCTGCTTCTTTTTTTCAGCCGAGCAAAGCTGTCAACAGAGAGGAGAAGCAGCTTTAAGTGGGCAGACAGAAAAGGGATGGAGGAGGAGGAGGAGGAGAGAGACGGGAAGAAGAGGGTTGAATGGAGAAAAACTTTCAAGTTTGTAAACTGTTTCACCTGTGGGCTAAAATTAAAGCACGCCACATGTTCATATACATCTCTCCATATATGCATCATGGGTGTATGGGTTTGTCCATGCACCCATGTCCATGAGAGCAGAAAGAAAGGAAGGTCATTTTTGATTAAGGGATGGAAATAACTGGGTGCTTTTTGCCACATTTTCTGGCACACTCCTTTCTTCCCAGCCCCTTATAAAAAGTAAGGTGTATCTCTGTACAGACAGTCTGAAGAGGCTGCTTGTGAGGCAGCATCCACCATGTGGCTGGCATACTGCAACTCATCATTACTGTCGGCCTCAGCTGGTGCTACTGAATTGACTTGTATAAGTGAGTCAGTGCCACTGTGAGAAGTGGCCACTGGTAGATAGATCACAGGACAAACTAGCATCCCCCATCATGCATTTATCCCCTGTCAGTAACAGAGCCTGCTCTTTTTAAACACAGCGTATGTAGTATGGCTGAATCAGCACATTCTTACATCAGACTTGTGTCTCTAGGTTGGCCCGTAGGTATGTCATTCCGAATGACATCTGGTATTTGAAAAGGGAAAATAAACTCTTTAAGTTGAAGTGAAGAGATAATGGGATGAAAAAATAATTTGTGGTGAGCAAATTTACGATGGTTGCCTCTGTCTGCCATATATATATAAGACATGTCTGGGATGTGCTCCAGTTGCATTCTATATTCTGTTTTTCTGTATGACCATGCGGTGTATTCACACTGGAAAGATTACGAAATAAATGCACTTCAAATGACTACACTTATGATTGTGGATAGACAGTCTCACAGTGGAATTCACAGCTGAAACGAAGAAGCTAAAAAAAGGATGAGTCAAACAGCTTCTAAGAAAACCACCGAATAAAGGAATAAATCACTGTAGACATGCTTTTTATGCTATTTGTTATTATATGTTATTTTTATTTCCAAATTTGAATATGGAAATGGCCTTCAACAGTCATCATAACTATACACTTACCATATTCCTGTTACATTTATTACATCATTAATAGTTCAATAATTTCTTGTGTACTAGCCACCCAAACAGTGCACACTTGCATGGTATTCTTATTCTTGAAAGTTTTATCAAAACGTATGGAATTGGCAAATAGTTTGCACAATGCTTTGATAAGTAGTCTATACTTATTCACTTCCTTGACAAGACTTAGATGGGGGGGAACACAGGAGACGGGGGAAACAGCTTTCCCGGCTATGTCAGGTGAAAAAAGGTAACAAAACCTGCCTAATGGCACCTCTAAAGCTCAGTGACGCTTTAAATAGCTTTTGTTTAATCCATAGAAGAACTAAAATGTAAAAAAATTGGGTCACCATGCCAAATCAAGATATTAATTCCTCTCATAATATACTTGTAAATGCTCTTGTAGCTTTTTTTTTTTTTTAATGCTTCAATTTTCATATTGATTAATCCATCTAGATATAACATGTTAAATGGCGGAGCTTTATAGGTGTTAGTAGTCAGATTTTGGTACTTTTGGATAGAGCCAGACTCGTTGTTTCCCCGGTTTCCAGTCCAGTCTTAGCTTATGCTAAGCTAAGATATTCAGCCACTGGTTTCAGCTTTTTTTTAAACATGTATGAAAATGGTATTGAATTTTTCATCTGACTCTTAGCAAGAAGTTTATTTCCCAAAAAGTCAAACTATTCCTTTAAGATCTTTGCATGTGCTGGCGACTGTAAATCTTATCTGTATAGTAACCACACAGGTTTAATACTGTTGTGTTTGGGAATCAGTTGCACCAGTATTAGCAGTGCGTATGAGTAGAAATTAAAAACCACAGGTGATGGACTCTGTATTTATGATGTGGCCACCATCAGTCAAGTCAACAACTCTGCTGGACACTCCATTATTGTACATACAGTCCTTTCACAGGAAAGAGAAATGTGATATTTTGACTAATAGTGTGTGAGTTGAAGGAAAGTCAAATCACCTCTGGGTCAATGAAAAAGTTACTGGAACACAATGTGTTTAAGATTCATACAAATGGCAGGTCCCCTTCATGAAGAGAAATTTTGGTTCATTACATAGATGAATGCTTGGAAAAATGAACCTGGTGTACCCACCATTCTCTTTTCAAGCTGACATGCTGTTAAAACTAGTAATTGGTCTTCCACCAAGTACTGGGCTGCTAAAGGCATATTTGTCAATGTGTGCTGCCATTATTTCATTGACACGAGTCCTGTTTTCTTAAAATGTAATTACTCTGCAATTGCAAACCAGCTGTGAAATCACAAGGATGGCTGTTCTTTACATGCTATTGGTTGGAGCTGTTAATCTGTCCCTGCATTTTCAGTAAAACTCCTGGAGGTCACTGAGATTATCCTCCTTGTAGATCCCTGGCTAGGTCCTGCTATAGTGAATAATAAAACCTTGCATCAGACCTTACATAACAATTCTAATGGAATCAATGCCTAAACAAAGAATCTGCTTGACAACAATGAATATATAAACTTTCTCAATAGAAAATGGTAAAGGTTTTGCTAAAAGTCTGATTATGGCTAGCTGCTTCTTCCAGACAGCTGATTGCAGTCTCAGTGAAAACAACTCTTTGGGTAATTGTCCTGCCATCTCAATTGCTCCCCAGTGATCCATTTTATGAGAAAGAGGCAGAGAGGACAGCGAAGAGTGTTGCCTGGAAATAAAAATCTGGTAAATTAGACTGTCTTCGTGCATGGATGTCTTGCTCAGATTTGATACGAACTGTATGACAAATTCATGAATGAAACAGTGAGATACAGATAGAAAATGCTTATTGTTTCTCTGTTATCATTCCTGAGGCCTATAGTCTAGCACATCCAATACAGGGCGCCTACTGCAAGAGGCACCGAGGGAGTGCCTGGCACGGTTGGCACGGTGCCGCGGCCTGTGCTGCTTGGTGCATGCCACACATTTCTGTGTGAAGCTGTAGCTGTCGCCACATGGACAGCTGGTTGCGAGCTGCAGGGCCCTGCAAGAGTGCACACCACCGCATCCTTTTACACCGTCTATAAGTTGGTGCATACTACCCATAGATCTGCATCAGTTTAACCCCTCTAAATCAACACCAAGGAAATTTGTCTGGAGAGCATGAAACTGACCTTAGATCAGTGCCTGGAAACAAAATGACACCCTCCGGCATTCCACAGCAGTGCAAAAGGACCCTGTCCTTAGTTAGATGAGCCTGCTTCCAATCAGAAAACATCAGACTGTATATCAGTTCTAATTAGTGTACGAGGGCCTGCAGCACAGAGCTTGGTGTGAGACATGAGCTTTCCGTGCACTGCGTGCTGTCCCCCGCACGGCACGGCCAGACCTCGTGACTATACGGCTTGCTTTGCATGGGATGTGACGCACAACTTTTATGGGCTCACTATTTCTCATGTTAACAGCACATGTGTCGCAGTTGGAATAAGATTCCACAACAATTGGATCAAAAACACGAAGCAGGGACATCCATATCCGTGCCGCCACTCGCACACACACCGTGGAGCTCACCACTGCCAAATGTCTCACAAGAGTGGAAGGATTTAGGCCTTTAAAAGATAACAGAGGGCTGAGGGTAAAGAGAGTTCAAATGACTGCAGTATGGTAAGAGATCCGAGGGTAATATTCAGGAGCATGTATCCTGATAAAATAATAAGTGTGTAGGGAATCATGGAAATAAAGGAGAATTATAAACTCTCTGTATGAGTAACAAAGGTGTGTAAGACATTTTTCTTTGGGTAAGAATGTAAACAATGTAATTTTCCTAACAAGGGTGATTTTATCAGCAGTTTTACTAAGTATTCATGTCTCCTGAAACTATAGTTGTTTGATCATTGATCATCGCTCATAAGTTTTGTTCTCACATTTTTGTATATACAACAAAGTGCATCAGTAAAGCTGCACAAATCGACATTTTTACATCAACAATGGCTGAAATGACTTTATGCGATGTAAAATGGGTTGCTCGTAGTGACAAATGCACAAAAAACTATTACCCAACTGAACAGTTCCCCTCAGCTCTCGAGAGCTGTTTAGCATCTTGAAGCACTTTGTTTTGGTTTTATGGTCCAAGACTTTACTGTTTTGGTTCACTCTCACAACGCTGTCATGAACTTGTTAGCAGCTGCGGCAGGCAGATGTTTTCAGCAGAAAAGTTCTGATAAACCCACTGTACGTTACCTGCTCAGCTTCAAGCCAAACTTAGCAACAAGCAGGATAAACAGTGTAGTATTTAGCAGCTAAAGAGCCAGGAGTTGGAGAAGACCAAAACAGAGTTGAGAGGAGAATTACTCTTAGACCTAAATTCACCAGGTGGATGCAAACAGAACTCCAAACAATATCTACTGGATGTGTAGGTAAGCAACATTTTATTCACATAGTTGACACAAGACCTGCATAACACGATCATATTTTAATGTTTAATGTTGTGTTGTTTTAAATGGACAAAAAAAAATCAATTACAATTGTTTTGTGAAGGCATTTTATACCTCATAAAAGATTTTAAAAATGTTTGGAAGCCTTGAGTGTTGACATCAGACAATGATGTCGCCTCCTCTACTGGCACACTGCTGCCTGGTTGGCACCAATTACTGCCACCAATATGTCAGTGTGTGGATGTAGAATTAGCATGAAACTTGGGCCTTAACTGGTTAGTGAGCCCCAGCCTCATTAATTTGAACTAAATGCCAGTTCATTTACTAACACATCAAAGCAAAATGCATGACTAGTTATCATAGATGCAATGTTTACAGCCAAAAAGTGTCTTAAAACATCAGTACATTTTACTCATTCTCATGCTTGTGGTGTGTATGTGCACATAATGCTGGAGCATGAGACAGAAACAATATGGGAACATGCTCATGGAAAAATGCCCCCCCCCATGGGCATTTGGTCAGACCCTATAAAACTAGTCTAATGACAGTTCTGGAGTCAGTGCTGCTAGCGGTCAATATGACAGAGGAGTCTGCCATTTTTGGGACACACTCATACGATGGTGAGCCGAACCAGGTGGAGGAGTGGTGACAGCACAATGAGCAATGAGGAAGTGTGTGTTGGGGTTCGTTTTTGGACCAAGCATCTGCCCCTTAGAGTGTTTGCGTAGAATACTGGATAGATGCTGGCCTGAGGCGGGGATTGGCTGAGCTGTGTGAATTTATTGGGAAAATTAGGGTAAGTGTTGTGGTAGGGAGTATGTGGGTGGATTGGGAGCCGTTTCGGATTGGGGGTGGGTTACTGACAAGGGAATTTACTTACTGGCCCTCCAGAGACGTTCCTCAGTTACGCTGTGGCTGTTGAAAAACTAATCCTTGCAGTAAATCATGACATTATACATCCACACAGCTAAAATTATCCTGTGAAGGTCAGGCATAAATTGTGACCAGGGTTTGGCTGCATTCTGACAAAGTGCTAGCAATCCAGGAGCAGACAAACATCCAGACAAACATAGTTCTATCACACTGGCAGCTTCACATAGCACCCTGACAATGTCCAAACATTGCAATTTCAATTTGCACGCCCTGAATCATTACACAAAATGCAGGTATTTTAGGTAGGCCGAAATTGTTTTATTATTTTTAACACAGTAATTGCAAGGCAAATGGTCTTAATTGTAACCCCAGCCTCTGAAATAAACAAGGCTGAAAAATGAAAGTGGTGATTATGGTTTCCCTGGGCCTGATGTGGGATTTGTGAAGCTGCTGCCAACTGCGTTTTCATGTCACTGTTTCGAGTTCCTGACCAATATAGACGCACTGAATCACTCATCAGAACACATGCCTTAATGGAGGACAGTTCATAGGCTGTGTCCAGCAAAGGAGAGATGGTGAAGCTATCCACCTCCGTAATTCCTCCCTCAATGGAATGTTCCATATGCTGTACCTTCCACAATTACCCCTGTGATGAATGGTGGAAAAACTGGATTTGATAAATAATATCTATCACTGCTTCGTTTTTCTCACAAAACAAATGGTTATGGTGCAACGAGAGGAAATGTATAAACAACACTAAAACATACAGGAAGGATTTCCGTACTTCTATTTGAATAATGTTGCTGCAATATGATTTGATATTGATTCCAGAGCTCAGCAAGAAGCCAAAGCCAGCAGTCTGCGACCTGATTTACATTTAGCTGCCTTTAGCAGATGCTCCCATCATAGCATATGTTATTCTTAACCGATTAGACTATATTGGATCGTGAGCCCAGTGTCATTAGATACCCCCAGTTGCTATAGAGGTGTGTTAATGGCTACTTCACCAAGATGCTAATCTGTCAGTCAAGGCTGTGTTGTGGCAGCCCAGATTGTAGGGCAGAGGTGAGGGTGTGACCTTTTTCTGCATAGACTTGATTCTTACTGCCTCAGCTTGGCGTTCTCTTGTACGGATGCCCCTGCCAGGCGCCCGCTATGGCCATTTTGCTACCATGCCAGTGTTGTGCTTGGCCAGACGTAAGAAGAACTGAGGTGTTGGCAGCATGTGAACCTTCAAACACACACATACAAACACACACACACGTGTGCACGCACACACGCATGCACACACGCACACACACATGCATGTGCGCACACAAACGCACACACACACACACACACAAACAAACAAACAAACACACAGACACACACACACTGCTCTCAGAGGCCCAATCCTGTCACATGCAGGTGGAATAATTTAAGAACAAAATTTGGTTTTAATTTGGCTTCTGTCAGTTTTAGATGTTTTAATGGATGGTTTGCTGACTGGTGTGGTGGCCTATGTTGAGATCAAGGTACAAACATGTACACACACATAAATATGAGCACACATAAACCCTCCATGGTACCACTATCGAATAAGGCGTACTTTATAAAGAATTGATATGTTGTAACTACAGGGTTTTTTTTAATTCATAAATCATAGATACAAAGAATATTACAACATTTTTGAAAAAAAAAATTTACTTTTTTGCACCGACTTACTTGAGAAGATTGATATAGATATAGGTTTTATAACTGCAGAGATGATTGCTCATTATAAAGTGAGATATTTATGAGCCTTTATTAATGACATACTCATCAGAGTCTGCTGGTAATAAATCTCTAATAAACAGTTATGCACAACAAATACATCCAAGAAGAATTCAGTCAAGGGCGACTGGACTTAGTTGCGGTATTGAGTGGTATTGATGGCCTTGATAACAACCCCACCAAGGTTCAATTCCTGGGTTTCCCCACCAGCCAGTCAGAACTGAAGAAGCCTCTTGGATGAGACGTGAAACGTCCTTAAGATCTAAAACTAAGTCCAGTTGCCTTGACTTAATTCTTCTTGGATAACTATGACCAGGAGAATCTTCACAGACGCACGACAAATATACATTAAATCTTAAATCATAAATGTTTATATTTTGTAATTAATGGATTTTGATCTGAATTCTTTTTTAGCTACTCTGAAATGCTTTTCCAGACGTTAAGGCAAGCCAGAGATCAAAGTGTCCACTTAATGAATTAAAAATAGTTGAAATTGTTTAATTTAGTTTAGTCATTACCATGTTGGAGGAGAAATAAACACCAGCCAACTGGGACTTTTTTTTCATATAACCATGGCTTATTACCCATCTAAATAGCATCACTAAGATATTAATAATAATTTTAAAGCCATTCTTTACAAGTTACAGCCCTTTATAATTATTACACATTCACAAAATGATCAGTGAGACTGAAATCAAAAGGTGTCTGTCAGCATGCCACCTGCACCAACCTTCCAAATATAATATTCCTCTAATATTTTTCTCCCTGGGAGTAATTAACAGTAACTCTAATTAAAAAAAGAAAAAAAAAAGAAATGGCATCTTGGCAAGTCCCCAAATAGCCTGTGGCAGCTTATCTGCCACAACAGGAGCTACCTTGAGTAACCTTCTCTCTGCTTGTCTCTCTTACACAGGCACATTTTCACACATGTATCCCTGCAGCTGCAATAACACACACTCACACATGAATGCACACACATTACTAAGCTAATTTGAAGCTGATATCAAGCCTTTAAAGAGATTGTAGTTGCTCCCCAAGCTGAGGATGAGGTTCGTCCTGTGAAGATATTTTAATGAGGGAACACTGATCTACATAAGCCAGTAAGCAGTAGGGCATTAGGCATTACCTCAGTTCAGCCCTCACACTTTCTCAAATCATATATCTTTCTCACCCTCAATCTTTGTCAAAGTTCATTGGCTTTGATGTGAAAACTGTTCATCATTTTGGCTTTGCTTTCCACCCTTCCCCTCAGTTTTCATCTCTGTCATCAACCATTATTTCACCTTTTATCTGTCAGAGCAGCATCAGTGCTGAAGAAAGAAAAGAATAAAGATTTAACAGCAGCTTGGCTCATCCATGTAAGAGGCAGCTGGCAAAATACCCCCTGTGGGCAGTTGGTCAGACCATATAAAACTATACTAATGACAGTTCTGGTAATTTCTACCACCAACCATACAGCTCCCTCACAGCGGGAGTTCACTTTACTCCTCTGGTGCTGAAGTTTGTAGTGATGTATTATATATTTCATCATGGTAGAATATGTGTGTATCTGTGTGTATATGCATACATCCGCGTGTGTCTGTGTGTGTGTGCATGTGTGTGTGTGTGTGTGTGTGCAGAGGAGAGAGAGAGCTTGCCACATGAAGACTACACTTGGCGTCCCATCCATAAATGCCATTCAAACAAAAGTGTTTTGACAGTAGACATGAAGATTCGGCAAGACTTTGGTTTCTCTGACTGTCTGTTGTCACTTGAGGTTTTTAAACATGGTTTCCCATCCCAAGATGGTCGGAATCCAGTCCAAGCTCAAATACAGAAAGCATTTTACATTTTATAGACTGCTCCTGTAATAGTGCTGTAAAATGGTTTGGAGTTAGAATAAGTTGAGATGGAGGTCAACACCTTAGAATAGCTCTACTGAGATTTTTCTTTAGTGATCCCAATATAATCTCAATAAAGTCATATCCTCCGATGAAAGTGATGATGGGGCATGTTGTTAAAATGGAAGAATGTAAACTTTAAATTGTTTACATAACCTGTATAATTAGTCATAGGTCACTTAGGCAACAACTTTTCATTACACTGCTTTCTAAATGAAACACATTTCTAACTTACAATTAATGATCCTGCAAAATCTTAGGTGATCCCCTTGTTCGCTCTCATTGCTATCTTACCCAGAGATAAATGTGCATTCATCAAAAAGCCTGGTCCAGTTTCTCCAAAAGAGGAGAAAACCTACTCTCACCAGTTCACAAGCTGTCGTATTAACATGATCTTTCTTCTAAGATGCCAGGTAGCCTGTAACTTTGCCTACATTCAGGAATCAGTTGGGCTTTGTTGTTTGAAGGATCTCTGTGTGTGTAGTCTCTGGAGCTAACAATAAGATAGCTGTCAGATGTAATAAGAATGACTCACAATAACAGAATTTCCAAAGACTGTTGACAAATTTGCTCCTGAGGCAAAAATAGTTCTAACCTTTTTGGAAAATACAATTATTTTCTTTTTTTTCAAGAGTTCGTGTGAAGATTGATACCAACCTCATGTCTGTACACTGAATATGAAGCTGCAGCCAGCAGAGGTTAAGCTCACTTTAGCACACACCCTGCAAACAGGGGAAGCAGCTTGCCTGGCTCTCTCTGAACTTAACAAAATCCACTTACCAGCATCCCTAAAGCTCATTAATACATATTGCCTTTTTATTTGATTTGTTCAAAAACATAAAGTAAATGTAAAAATGACAAGTTGGAATTTTATTGGGGCTGATATTCTAGGTATGCTCACAAAGCTAACTGGCTGCAGGCCGTGAGAGTGGTTACCAGTGTTCTCACCCAACTCTCGACATGAAAGCAACTAATACTTCTCAAAACATCAAACCATTTGTTTAACGTCTACGGAAAATGTTTCACCTATATTCATCTTTAGAGGGAAAGCCAACGTTACAACTGCTCTCTGTTTCCAGATTGAGCCGAACAGAAATAAGAGTCGACCAAAGAAAAGGCAACAGAAAGAGACAAAGGGAGCTGTCATTACTATCAATGTGACCCGAGAGCTCAGATTCAGGTATGAAGCGACGAATGGAGTGAGGTAATCTTGGAGCTTAGTGAGTAACAAACAGAAAAGGAGTGAGTGTATTCAAGAACTGTCCCCCAACTGAACTTTAGTTGATCAATTAACTCCATTATGTTAATCTGGGATGCACTCCATGTTCCCTGTGGCTCAGTCTACCCAGGAACCGAGAGTGAGCCAAGACTCAGAGGACAGGGAGACGAGTTCATTTCCCGCCGAACGGTGAATGAGGTCATCAAATGAGGTGCTCGGGGGCCACCGTCCTCCTGTGAGGTCACATCAGTGTCTGCTGCAGCATGGAAATACAACACATGTTCAATCAGTGACTACTTTGATGTTTTTAAAGAAGACTTGCTCAAATGAAGATTTATCAGAGACTGTCCATTCTATTTTTATTTGTGTTTTCATTTGCCAAAGCCTTAATGGGGCCCAGATTCTTTGTGCAAAACACTATTTAAACCTGATGAACTTCTGAGGGGGGGGTGTCCAAACACGCACATAGTCTTGCATGTAAACGTGCACCTAAACATGAACAGTCACACGAAAGAACGAAAAAACACAGATGCATTCTTGGTTCCACCACATCCAGGTGACTGGTAACATCTGCAGCTTTTAAGAGGAACAAAGACGTTTTTGTGTTGGTCAGAGAGGTTGTGACTGTGGTGAAGCATGCATCCCAAAGGTGATTCATGACAGTTTAGGACCCAGGGTCCAATGCTTTGAGCTGACACACCACATCAAAAACACATCAATGACCCAGAGAAGCAGCCGTGACTAAAAATAAAGAGGCAGAAAAGCCAAGAATAGCCTCAGCATGAGAGGAAGGAGTGAATTACTGCAGCGATAAGCCATGATTCCTACACATGCAGTTGGATCACGATGTGGCGGGGGCACGCAAATTGGTACCAGCTGTGTGGCCTTGGAGTATGCCGCTGCGGACAGGAGACAGGTTCCAACTATGTGGATTAATCATTTACTCATATAACACAGCCACGTTGGAAACCTCAGGCACTCGCTGCATTTATCTCCATTCATGTGCGGTGGCACTCATGCTTGGCTTTGCACTGCAGTGTGTGTGCATGTGACACAGAAAACAATGCCGGCCTCAGAACCCACTACCTAGTCCATTAAGGTTGCAGAGGAAGAATGTTCATTCAGTGGATCGTTCATATCAGCACTCCAAATCATGAGCAACATGATTATTATAAGACACACCCCTCCTCCTTCTCCCCTGGTCCAGCTCCCCATCCCTTGTCCCACCATAATGATGTCTATTGATAGTCCAAAAAGTCGTGGTGTCACTCTGTTTCCAAGTTTGGCTTTCGTAGAAACCATTTGGCCCACATTTTGGTTTCAGATGCATTCCTGAGATTTAGCACCCAGTTTTCTAGGAACAACACATTCTGAGAATACACCGCCATACAGTATTTCAGAGAACTATATTTCACCGGAGTTTTTGATTTAGGAAAGTGCGATTTTAAAAGTCAAGCCAGCGGGAGATTCAGCCAACAAATAAAGTTTATTGCCATGAGAAACACAGACCTTCAAGGAAAAGCTGAGATGTCAGTAAAATCGTGGCTAACACAGTGCTAAAGAGAATACATCCACACTGAATGCTATGGATGTGTAACACCTACTGCCACTTCTTATAAACTGCTGACTTCACATACTCTACATAGAATCACACACCTAATTTTACAGGTGAGGGGTTAAACACTCAGTGTCATAACAGCCGCACACACATACACAAAAATCATTGCCTCTTTTGAGTTGTTGGTTTACAGGACAAGACCCCCATGTGCTACTCAGTGAAGCCTCTGTTTATGGTGCTGTTTTTACAGGTCTATAAAATATTAATCTGAACCACTCTTGTGTGTGTGGAAAAGCCACATCTGAGGCCTGCTGGTTTGTCATGAGTGGCTGTGGGGAATAAGACCTAATGCCGTGGCTTGGGACCCTTCCTATAACAACACAGGCTCCTTCGAGGGTCCCACCATGACAGCCAAGACCACTCTGTGGGCCTTGCCTGCTGTATACTTCAAACAGCAAACACACTACAAGGCACCTGAGCTGTGTTTACCGACCAACCTGTCAGGCTATTTGCCAAGAGCAGCTCTCAGAAAGAAGTCATTCCTCTGACATCACCACATGTCCCTGTCTGTGAGGGGACGGTACTGAGACCTGCGTGGAACTATAAGAAACTATCATCAGACCAAAGCAGCGTTCCAAGCACGTCCATCGCTGGTCTCTAGAGAGCTAAGACATGCAACGGGAGAAGTTTGATGAAACTTGCCTCACTTCTGCCAGTTTTGCATGACCTTCAGCCTGTCCCTGTCTGTCTTTTCTCCTGTCCCTTACGCCTCTCTTGTGCATAATTTTCTTTTGGACTGTAACAGTTTTACAGGCTTCTTCAGCTCTTGGTAAAAGAATATCTTTGTTTGCTGACTGGATTATAATAATCCCCCGAATCAGCTCTGGCTCCATAGGCGATGCCACTAAAGCTACTCCCTCCCGAGACCAGGACCACTGTTCATTTATCAGACATGGAGATAGAGCCAGAAAGTGAAAGAGAGTAAAGCAAGCACAAGTCTTTATTTATGCATATTCATTTATTCAGCACTCCCTGCAGAGTCAAATCAGTTCAAACACAAACTTTTAATCGATTTCTACCCGCTATCGAGCACAAACAGAAGACTCAAATGCCAACGTATAATCTCTTGATAGATTTACATTTGCAAAGCCAAGAGCTCTACTCATATTGTGTCTGTGGAGGTGAAGCCAGTTCATACAATGACAGGTACACTTAAAACAAACAGCGGAGACAAACTCAACCTAGCCGATTTTCCTATTAGTTTTTCTTGGAAGGTCTGCAGGTTACTATACAAACCAAAAATGCAAAAAGGATTTTGTTTTCCTAATGAAAATCCTTCACCTCCCCTCTGTCCATAGACAGGCACAACTAATGCACCTAATGCTTTGCACATCATTACACGTAAAATGTTTGGAATCTAACATACACACAACACATAAACACACTGAGATATATTTGTATATTCAATGAATAACTGCATCTCTAAAAAATGTAAATAACTTAAAAAGACAAACAGAATCTGTAGCATGGATATAAACCATGAGAAAAAAGAAAGCAAGAGAGAGAAGAAGAAGAAGAATTGGAAAAAGAAGTATTATGATGGAAGATGGCCTAGGGCACTGAATCTAGTGCACACACCATATGCACCTCTTTGTGTACTGTATGCATGCATTTACCACTCACACACACACACGCACACATACACACACACGCACATGCAGTACAAAGTGCATCCCATCCACTAACCCAGGAGGAATGTGGGTCCAGTAAATATCTAGAAGGGGAGAGTTGACAGATGGCAGTCCTGAACACAATAATTACCACATACTTCCCACCACTGTGCATGTCTTCTACATCCTTAGCTCCTAAGGCCAACTCCCTCTAACCCCAACCAACGGTGCACATTTAACCAGCAAAGAGCCCACACAGCAACTTCATCAAGCTTAGGTCTGACAAAGAAGTCTGGCTTTGGGTTAGCAGCTAAATCTAGCCCATAACACATATAGACTAGCTAGCTGTTAAAGAGAAGCATTATTCCACAGGCACATAGGTTTAAGCTAACTTGAATCATTCAATAACGCAGCCAGGATCCGCTCCGACCACAGAAGCCTGTGACCGCAGAGGCACCGGAGTCTGCCTCTCTCACCAAACGTGCCATGACAGACTCCACTGGGACCAACATTTATGCCCACACCATAAACACTCAAAATCAATTCACTATCTGTCTGCAGTTCCAATCCAACTCATAGATAAAAATACGTGCTCTGGATTGGCCAAAACAGTGTAATCTTCAGACTGGGGGTTGGAATCCACACCCATGAAGATTAATGGTGCCCACCATTACAATGTCATGAAAACTGAGCTGCACCCCTCTGCACTGAGGCTCAGTTTTCATGACATTAAAACATTAAAAATGTCTCACTCTGCCATGCAATCTGCCCTAATAGAGATTTCAGAGCCAAATAAATGGTTCACATTGGAGGAAGATATCATCATTGCAACAAGTACTTACCAGTCCAGTTCATTTCAACTTGTTGCACAAGAGGAGCATAGCTTAAAATGTTTACACCCGAGTTTTCAACCTTGGGGTCGAAATGCTATTTGTGGTTGCTTAATATGTAAACAAGGTCTCAGGAGATTTGTCAAACTGATAGGTGAATGTCTTATACAATAAGATGAAAAATAAGGATCTTAAAAACCCGAAAAAATGTCTAAGTGATTTATTTGGAGCTTCCTCTATGCTCTTGAAAAAAGACTAATACAGAATATGAGGACCAAAAAACTGGGTCAGAGAGGTTGAGAAACCCTGGTTTCAGACAGAAGAAATAATTTGTCTTGAAATCCAACCAACCGCACAAAGCACAAATTTATTACATGACTCAGTCAAAGGTACTCAGAGGCAATGGATAAGTAAGGGGTTTAAGGGATAGATAAGGGATTGTGAGCTGGATAAAAGTCTGGTCTGTGTGCGCACAAATGACTGAAGGCAGTCTGCTCCCGCTTTCGCACTGTGATCTTTCAGCACGAGGTAATGATGAAGGATGAACTGGCCTACCAGGGTTCACTGAGTTGATCTACTTCAGCAATCCGTGACCCCCCTCTGTGCACTGAGCTCTGATGCTTGGTCATGTAAGGAATGTTCACACATACACTTACAAACACAAACACTCAGGCATGACCTGAAAACTGGTAGCAGGTTATCTCACATTCCTGACCTGGAAGACATTGGTATATTTGGAAACTGGCCTTTACCAGAAAAATCACAGCACCCACTGTTTGTTCAAATGCTTTAAATGACCCATGTTTATAATTTTCTGAGAAGGACCTTGTGTGGCCATGCCATTTATGAGTGCTGTTTGTCAGACGCAAAGATGGAAGCAGTGTGATGTTGTTAAAGTGCCATAATATATCATAGGGTAAAAGTCCGGGTGGATGTTTAGGCACCCTTGCCACCGCTAACTGCTGTTTACTACCAGCTGTGAACTTTGTTTTATACAACTATGACCATAATCTTCCCCTTAACTTCACCATGTATTGTTTTTTGTTATTGTTTTTTTTTAACCCAAACTACAATCTTTCTCTAACAATAACCAACACGTTTTTAGCCATGCCAGTGACAGGGCTCTAGAGATGGCAATGTCAGTCCATTGGTCAATTCGTCCACCATTTTAGTCAGAAGGAATTATTTCCACCAATACTGGATGGATTGGCACAAAATTTGGTACAAATATTCATGGTTCCCATAGGATGAATCCTGATGACTTTAGTGCTCGCCAGACATATTTGAAATGCTTCAGTTAGTTTCACATTTTTGGTTTTGTGTGAAATAAAACTACTGGGTGGATTGCTATTTAATTTAGTACAGGCATTCACGCCCACCCCCCCCAGGATGAATTGTAATAACTTTTTCTATCCCCGGACTTTTTATCTAGCGCCATCATCAGGTAATATTTTTGATATTCACTTTACGTAGATTATTAACCAAATATTTGAGTATTTTCTTTTATAATATTCAACTATTATTTTTTTTAATAATATCTAAGTACAGCCTCCCAGATTTGCAAGAAAGGCTATAGACTTGAAGCACTGCTTCAACCCAATAATGATCATTCTATAACAGTAACCGAGTAATTTTTTGGTTACCATGACCTAATTGAATCTTAGCCATAGTGGTGTGAGATCAGAAAAAAGGAATATGAATCCATTTGTAATGTTCATATGCGCTGACAAAGATGCCATCCTATTTAAAAGGGTATTTAAAAGTGGGCAGAGGACCTCCCCCGCATATGAGTTATTTAAGAGTTGTTTTATAAAACAAGTAATAAAGTCAGCCAACACTTCTGATGCAGACTAATATAATATTGACTAACAATGATTAATAGCTTCTTTTTTGGCCAAAGCCCCCTCTGAGCTTTTATATAAAGTTCACAGTGTTTATGCAATTGCTTCTCTGTGTTTTTGGTCCAGCATCACCAGAATTTGCCTTCCCCTCTCTCCTTTTTTTGTACTATATTTATCCCCTCTATGTCTTTCTCCCTTTCTCCCTTTCACACTCTTGGTTGAAGAGCAGGTTAGAAAGGAGAGTAAATGAATAAGAGTGAGCCTTCCAACCCCAGAAGACTGGACTCCATCAACCATGCAGAGTCAGTGATGGAACCACAAGCATTGGTAACCAAACTCACAAATGCTTATGTCAGATGTTATAAAGTGCCCATGTGGGCCTTATGAAGGACCCCTGTGTACCATCTCTAATAAAGGGCCCTTTTATCCCCATGGTGACTCACAGAGTGGTCTGGCCAGGTGCTCGATCCTAAAAATAAAGAAATATGCATATGCATTTTAGGAATTGGTATATTTGTGTCACAGACAATTCATGCACACCCACTGATGTTATGCCAAAGATTAATTTGTAAAATAAATTTAAAAAAGAAAAAAGAGACAGCATATTTTTTTAATTGAAATGATTAATCACAGTTTTTACAGTCTGACAGCAGCACTGAAAATAGGCAGTCTCTTGACCCCCTTTTTACATTTTTTTTAAGACAGCATTGGGATGAGGTTGGGAACATGTTGGTCAGCAATGCTGTTTACAGAACTGCCAAGCACATAAATTCATCTTCACACCCTGTGAGTTGACATATTGTCAAAATAGTAGCACTTAATCAGTGAGATTTCCCAAAGGAACAAAATGTACAGAGCAAACAGAAACACCCACGCTTAGTTTATACCTCCAATGACTCACACCAAAGAATGTGTGTCCCAAAAGCATTTATGGTACATGAAATGAAGAGGCTGTACATAAAGCCAGGCAGAAAAAACAGTTAATCAGCTTTAAACTGCGTAATGTAAAAGGGAAATCTGAGAGCCAGAGGCTTGAAAACTAGAAAATACATTTTTGAGAGTATGTGACTATTTTTCCTACTCTTGCTGTGTGAAAGGGGTTGCCCGGAGTGATGAAGGCTCTTAGAGCATTTCAGCATCTTTCAGTTTGTTGTTTTTGTTTTCTAGCCACAACTTTACTGCATGGTTTACTCTCACCGCTCTCATACTCATACTGTTTTGGCTGCAGAAGGCAGCAGTTCTTAGCAATGATGCTATAAAAATCTACTGTACACTATCTGTCCAACACTATAAAGCAGAATGGCAAAGTTAGCAACTAGCTGGTGCACTCAGCAGCCATGCCCCACTCTTCTCCTTATGTTTATCTCTATGTTATTCATTCACTAATTGTTCCCCATTTTAATTTGTATTACACTCCTCTCATTTCAGATACTTAATTTCCTGCCCTTGTGTGTTTCCTGCTAGTGTTATTGTCCATCCCACCCTGATTAGTTTCACCTGTCTCTCCTTGTCTTTCCCTCACTTGTGTATTTAGTCTGTATGTTACCTTCTCTCAGCACCACTTTGTCTTTGTATATTGTATCAAGAATTACAGCAGTTTCTCTATTGTTTATTTTTCCTTTTTTTGTTTTTTATCCTAGCTAGTTTACCTGTTTGCCACTTGCTGGATTTGTTTGCCCTTACCTCTTAGTGCACACCTTTGTACCGAACATATTGATTTGACTAGTAAAAGACTGTTTTTGTATCTAACTTTTGTCTCAGAATCAAGAATTTAAGTCTTTTTCCTGTAGTTGCATCTGTTGTTACAGTACGAACTGGCCATAATGGACTCAGCCGATTTAGATTCAATGCATGCTGCACTCTGGGCTCAAGAGAGACAGATTCAACACCTTTACAAACAGCTTTCCTCAGTCTGCATGGGGTTGAGAGAGTCAAACAAATGCAAAGAAAGCTGCCAGCTGTAGTTTATGACTCTTGACTCTCTTGGCAACCTCCTCTCTAGCATCTGCTCCAGCTCCAGCTCCCAGTCCGGCTCCTGTCCACGCTCCTCAGCATTTCCCAGTTCCAGCTCACCTGCCAGCCTCAGTCCCTCCCCTCTCCAGACCGGAAGAGTTTTCCAGGGACTCTGACAACTGTCGGTCTTTCCTGGTCTAGTTAGGTCTGCTCTTCAAGCTACAGGCTACATCGTTCCTGCTTGAACAGTCCAAGGTTGCTTACATAAATACCCATCTCAAAAGTCGAGCTGAAGCCTGGGCTACAGCTGAATGGGCTGGGAATTCTCCTCTCTGCCACTACATGAAACTATTCACTGACACTCCTCACAAGAACTTCAACCACAAAGCCCCTGGCTGAGAGGCAGCAAGAGAGCTTGTTGGGCTACAGCATGCAGGCTCCAGGTCTCTAAGTATGCTGTCAAGCTCTACACCCTGGCAACTGCCAGCAGCTGAAATTCTCCCACCCTGCTCTTCACTATGGGCAGACTGACCCCATCAAAGACCGGCTTGACCCTCTAGAGTTTCTTTTGGACCTAGACTCCTTCATTGTTCTTGCCATAAATGTTAATAAACGCATCCTTGAGATAGAGAGTTCCAGAGCAGTCATGATTCTGCCTGCCCAGGGGGGGCAGTCCACTGCCAATCACTCCTCTTCTCTGTGATCATCTTGTTTGATCATGGATTCCAGCTTGCAAGCACCCTCTGTGATCTCAGAGGAGCCTGTGCAGCTAAGAAGAGCCTGGCTCACTCTTGAGGAGCGAAAGCACAACTTCTGCTCCCAACTGGGTCACTTCATGTCTGCACGCCCAGTAAAAGGCAAGGCTCAGTAGTGGGGGGCACTGGTGAGCCGAAGCAGTTCCTCTGCTTTTCCTTCTCGACTCATCACCCCTGATACCTGAGCTTCCATCTATTCGATTCCCCTCTTTACCTTCTCATCCTGGGTCTTCCCTGACTCACTAAGCATATCCCTCACATCAACTGGTCTAGCGGAGAGGTGACAGGCTTGGGTGACAAATGTCCACACACCTATTTTTCTTCAGTTTCTGCCCAGGAGTTCTCTTTACCTCTGATTTCAGTGCCAGCTGTGTTCATTGAGTCATCAGTCTCTCTTGAGCCTCTAGTCTTCTTTTCTCCTCCAGCTACACCATAGTCCAACTTCCTGGATCTCTCCACGATTCCTTCTGCTACCTTGACCTCAAGTAAGTTTTCGGTAAGTCCTGTGCTACCTCCACGCCTCCTCATCAGCCCTTTGGCTGCTCCATTGACCTGCTCCCAGTTCTGTTGCTAAGTGGCCTACTCCCACCAGTTACAAAAAAGTTTCATATTTTCTGGGATGGGCTAATTTCCCTATGTTTTATCAAGAACTCAGGCATTGTTGATGCCCCACTGTCCTAACCTCATCCCTAATCACCTTTCAGTGGTCTCCCAGGGCTGACCAAGCTTCACCTCCATACTTATTCACATATATGGATTCCCATCTCATTCTTATTCATTGTGGAAGTGGTTGCTTCAAATATCGTTAGCCTCATAGCATAATTTCCTAAGTCATATTTTAACGTTTTCGGAAAACAAGAAAAAACACAATCTTTAGCAAGCACATTAGTATTTTTTATTGATATTGTAACAGAAAGTTCAACCAGATTTGTGAACAAGTTTGCAAATAAAATAATACACATCGATTGCATAACAAATAAAAGTGACTTAGGCAGAATATGCCATGACTTAGGCAAATTTTCTCATACATCTTTGTATGTAGCGGCAAAAATGCTTAAGTCAAAGACATGACGAAGGCAGAAAGTGATTTTAGACTCTAACAAGCGTTCTGATAGGCTGAGGACATAGGCAATAAGGCAGGGTGATGCAGCAGTGGTAGGAGAGTAAAGTTAGGCAGATATCACAATTTTGCCAAAAAATGACTTAGGCAATTATGCTATGAGGCTAACGATATGGGAATCTAAGCTGTCCTACCCCAGTAGGTTTTGGTGGTTAATAAGCCAGGTGCTCCTTAGAGGCTCAACTCACAACAAGAGGATGGCTGATCAGTATGGTTATATATATTTAGGGGAAAAAAATAAACCCAAAGTCACACAATTTTGAAAGAAAAACTGGTTAGCTATCATGTACAAATTACTAAACACTCAAATGTGAACATTATCTATTGCCTTAACTTTTAATAAGACCTGTTACTTGTTCCCAAAAATCCCCAGGAACTGGCCCAAGCTCGCCGTAGCTTTAAAATGCCAGAAGAGATTGACAGGCAAATATCAATGACTAAATTACCAAATTTAGGTAATTCTCTAGCATACAGACTACCGCCTCTTCATCCTTCTTATCTTCGTCTCTCTGCTCTGAAGCTCTCCATCCTCTCCCTCCATTTCTCCATCACTTAGGGTCTCTCGTCTGGGGTGATGCTAGTAGAGGGGTAATTGGAGTGTGTGCATGTGTTATGTGTGTGCATGCGTTTCTGCAAGTGTGTGTTTGTAACGGGTGTTGGGGTGGTGGAGGGGGGCTGTTGGGCCTCTGCTCCGCGGATGTCATAATTAGGAACTGGAATTCTGGGAATTCCAGGGAAGGTTTGACGGTCCTAGAAGGCTTTTCATCTGTTGCAGTGGCCCAGCCCCCTCTCAGCCGCTGGCTTTACGGAAAAATACAACATGTTCCAACACACACCATCACAGCAATCAATTACAGCTAACTGTAGAACACACATCGTTAACAACAAATATCCCAAAACATCCTACAATTGTAACCTCATGGCAGTGAGGTTCACAAGCATCTGTGACATGTTGTTTTGATCTGGACCTAACCACTAATTCATGAGCTGGCTAATTAACCTCAACTATTCTAAATATATCATGTGCTTTATTTATACCACAATCAGAAAATAGTTCCTTCCTTGGCATTTTTTTTTCCAAACAAGGAAAAAAATGCTAAATGCATATGGTACCCCTCAACTGTGCAATAAAATGCTTTATTCTTTACAGACAGGTAGTCTTATATAAGGCTTTTATATTATCCCTATAACAGTCTAATACTTTTTCTGTAAACAAAGGTGCTAGTATAGAAACAATGCTCTCCAATCAAGCCATGTCAAACAACACTTTTCTAATGAGCTACCTCAGGGTTATTATTGCTCACCGATGCATAGTCCTGCAGGGTCCAAGATATGTCTGAGGAGCACTGGCTAATCGCAGACACAAATAAAAGTTTGGATTTTTCTCCTTTAGAATCTGACAGCTTATATACTGTACCAATAACCCTTAACAACCCCATGAAACCAACTTGATAAATTGGTTAAATGGAGACTACATATCGTTACCTCAAGATGTTGGCATATAAAACCAACAGTGAGTCAGCTTTTTTAGCCATTTTTAGCAGCTGGTTTACCATTTAAAAGGGGCTTTGGTTAAAAGCCTGAAATTATGTTTGTGGTTAACACAAGTTTAACTCAATTTCTTCCTTTATGAAGTGAAATAGTCCATCAAACATACTATTTGTGATTCTGAAGTTGTCTGAATCAGACGGAAACTAAACAAAAATGGATTTGTTTGAGAACCATTATAATACTCTTACTTAAATATGTGTATACACCAGTAATGGTGGTCTTTTCAGTGTACTAATATTTTATTAAAAAAATTTCCAATTTTAGAAAATTGCTAACTGTATTTTTTTAATTGTATGTAGGCTAGAAAAGGCATTTCCCAAAGTTGACAAAGCATAGTGCCATCAACACCTTAAACAAAAGAAAATCTAAATCATTCAAATCTGGAGTGTTTGCACTGGTAAAAGTGCAGGCCTGTAACCAAAAACAAGAGTTTCATTTTGGCTGTGATCTCCAAAACATGTCTGACTACCCCACTAAAGACCTTCACCTGCAATTGGTCAAAAGTATCACGAGTGGTTGCATTTTATTAGAGTCAGTCCTTTTAGCCTCAAGCTTTTAGCTCTATCCAGTTGTTTACCTCTTATTTTTTGCGGAACTTAGAAGTTTTGTCTGTTCCTAACTTGCAGGATCCACCTTCCTGTGTGGATGCCTTTAAACAAACAAACGTACAGTGCTATTTGCAACAAAAATTTGAGAGCACTGCCAAATTTAAATTTGTTTGCCAGCCTTAGTGGTGCTAGAGGTATGCAACCTCTTAGTTTTTCACAGGTCAGTCTAACATTTACTTCTTTGGCTGTGTTTAGGCTAGTGTTGCTCTGTGAAGATAATTACATAATAAACACACTGAAGAGAATAGGCAGATTTTCAGCAAAACCATATACATAAACTCATTAAAGGGAAGCTACGGCCAATGAAGAGTGGTGGAGCGAACTATTGGGAGGATGACAAAAATTTTCACTGGTTGTAAGTGCGCGTGCGTGTGTGTGTGTGTGTGTGTGTGTGTGTGTGTGTGTGTGTGTGTGTGTGTGTGTGTGTTCGTGTGTGTGTGTGTGTGTGTGTGTGTGTGTGTGTGTGTGTGTGTGTGTGTGTTTTATGTGTGTTTAAGGGAGGCAGTCAGTCACAGATTTCATGTCATGGAGCAGCGCTGCCAGGAGAAGTGGTATACACACTTGGACAGGTGAAACAGGCGGAGTTGAAGAGCAAAGCGGTCCAAAAGTGCTTTAGGAGCTCTATTTGGTCAAAATGATCTCACCTCGAAGACATATACGTTACACAGTCAGGTTATTCATTTATTTTTTTCCATATTACCTGCGAGTGAATAAATGAAAGCAAAAATGGATAAATGAGGCTGCCATATGCCCCCTTAAACAAATTTACACACCAGAGACCACATTTTGGTCTTACAGTGGAAAGAGGTATTGTTCCACTGCAAGAATACTGTGAGCCAGCTTGTCTTCTAACACAGTCTAATGAGGCAGGAACAAATGACTATCCACTCTTAACACTCTTTCTCTACGTGCACTTCTCTGAATATTGTCAATTATCCCCCATGTCTTGGCTGACCTGACTCTGAATGTGGGTCACAGGCTACACAATCACCTGGTAATTACCAGAGAGTAAACAAGCCAAGCTAGGGGAGAAGTTTTAATGATTGTCAGGCTGCCACAAAGGACCCTTCATCTCTAATGAGGGGTAAGTGTGTCATATTATGTTGCACAAATGTTGGACCTGACCATCATGACCATCATGATAAATATAGCAAATTTGGGGGATCAGTGTGATCAAATAGAAGTGTAACCCAGAGAGGCTCCCTTTGCCTCAATGATGTTGTCTAAACTGACCTTACATAATAAGCCCTTTGCCCAGTTCTTGAATCGGACGATTAATTGCTCACCGGTCTTTTCAGCAGCTATGACACCATGTGCCACCCACAGAGTCTGCTCTGGCCTCATGTCTCACTCTCATTAAACGGGGCCTTTGTGTCCCAGCTGCTCTCTTTTGTCCCAGCATGCCCACCTATCGGAGGGGTCGACCCCTGTGTCTCTAGCCATGATGACATCACCTCTGCCCTCATCGAGGCCGGAGCAGCCAAGGTGAGGGCTCTCATGGGCAGCTACGGCCCATCTCTTTCCCCTTATCACTCAATCACTCCTTTGTGCTGGCGAAGCCTGTGGGCTTATATGGACAGTAATGAGATGGAGCACTTTGTAATCTGCCAGAGCTGTAGCAATATAAACCATACAGAGAAAACTATAATAGCACATTGTGTGAGGCAAGTTAAGTGAGGGTCTGAGATGTGGTGCTTTCACACTGGGTGGAATCAGAGCCCAGAGTTGGCCTGCTGAGCCTGGTTAGAAAAATCTCTCTTTTCATGAGTCAGGTGAGTTAATACACCAAAGAGTGAATGTTGTTCTGTTTCAGCACACAACCCTGCAGTATAGTTTACATCCTCCTTAAAGAAATGAGACCATTTTTCAACTCCCACAGGCACAACACTCTCTTGGATGAGGCCAGAAATGCACTGTCATCCTGCTAAAAAAAATGTTTTTTCTTAAATGCCGTTCCCAAGAGGTCAACATCAAAGAGATCCAAAGATTTCACCTTACACCACCAATATACACACACACACAACCACAAGTGTGCACACAAAAACTGAGCCAAGTTTAGACACTAAGATATCATCTTTAGGTTCCTCGAAGCCTCTGGTATTTGATATTTCATGGCTTCTTCTTTTCACCAGCCAACACTGCTCCCTTCTCCTGCTCTTTCTCCCCTGAGGGGTTTTATAAATTATGTTAACCCTGCAAGACTTAATGCTTAGCTTTTATTTACTGCTCAGATTTTTTTTTTATTGCAAACTAGTCTGCACTGATCCTCTAATGGCAAAAAATAATATTACTATAAAGGCTAAACTCCTGGCATGTTTACGCAGACATATGTCATTGAAATGGAGACTATTTGTCATTACACAGCTCAAGTGGCTTTTGGCTAAGTTTATTGCATACAACACAGTCTAGCTCAGCCTGCAACTGACAGGTATATTTTGTTTGCATATATTTTAGTTTCAAAAGAGGAGTTTAACAATTCTGGAAAAGTGCTTATTGGCTTTCCTGCTGAGACTGAAAATGAGAACGTTGATAACACTCTCATTCTCATTCTTCCAAAATGTCAAACTACTCGTTTAAGGTTCTTTACATTTCATTGACTGGGTGGAAATATAAGTAAATTATCCTAGTTGAACCTACCCATATTAATTCATTCGACAAAAAGAAGTCAGTGTAAGTGAAATTTGAGAGGATACTTTTTGAATGTGATGTCACTCAAGACCTTTTGTCCAGCAGCTTTCCACTATGCATAGTGAACTAGTAGCAAAATTACACCTCCATCCTTCCCATAAAGTACTATAAGAAGTCTGTAAACTGGTAACATTAATTGCTGTTAGAGAAACCTCCCACCCAGTGAAACGACCCCCAATTCACACACGAATACACACACGAATACACACACACACACACATACCCCTGCCTGGCCTCTCTGTTGTGGTTTCATTGGTTGATCACATGCCAGGGCCCCAGGGGTCCCAACTCAGAACACATGTCTGCTTTCTGTATGTTTATAGTACAGCAGTCAAAATGAATGAGTGTAACTGCTGTCCCCATGTACTTGTCTATTTTCTGGACAGTGTCACTAGAAGTAGACAAGGCCGTTATACAACATAAACATGAAATAGATTCTTAATAGAGCTGAAACAACACAAATTAAACATATAAAATATCACTGGCTGTCATGCAACAAACAGCGGAGCCAGACCACCACAGTACTCACGCTTTAGATACAACATATTTGTCAACACAAGTGGTGACAGCTCTGCACTGTGCTCAAATATTCAAGTGAATGTAAACAGATACAGCCATGAATGACTAGTATGTGGAAGCCAAAGGTCTTAATGTAAAATGCAACATCAACCTGATATCCGTACGAAACATACAACTCAAACATACAGTATAAACTCAACCTTTGTGCCAAACATGGATGAGAAGTTCTTAAACAGCTCAGAAAATGTGAAATGGAAATGTGAGCATCAACTGCTAGTGACAACCATGAGATATAATGAAAAGCTCCAGAATAGCCCCTAACTGGAGATTAATGCAAGACTGTTAATTCATATTTAAACATACTTGAAATATACCGGTTGTGTTTATAGATGCTGATATGACAGATATGTTTCAAAAAATGCAGATTTTGGCAACTACCTGCCCCGTCATTGCAAGCTGCTTGGGAAACCTGAATTTAAAGATTATTTCAAACCTCATGCATAAAGTTTTAAATAATTGATTTGGTCAGTCAAACCGCTGAATGTTCCTGTCATCAGTGCCAATGCTTGGTGTTTTGTGTGGCATTCAAGTGAGGTAGTAAATACTCACGGTACTTTAGGGTACCACTTTTCCCCACCTTTCACTAATTATTCACTTCAGGTTTCCTGTGGTAAATGATTTTAAAAGTACCATTTACCTGGCTGTTAAACGCACTAGGCAGCTTTGATTTTGGAGTCGCACCCATGTGGGAGTGTGAGTGTATGTATAGAAAGCGCTGTATGTATAGAAAAGCGCTGCATGAATGTGTGTGTGAATGGGTGAATGTGGCAGTAGTGTAAAAGTGTTTTGAAAGGCAATTAAGACTAGAAAAGTGCTATATAAGTGCAGTCTATTTACCATCGATCATTGACCCCAAATTCCAAAACTAAACTGAATTTGAGATGTTGTGAACAAGGTGAAATACACTTATAAATAAAGCATGACTGTTCATTCTTGAGCTTGGAATCAATTATTTGACAAAAAATAAAAAAATAAAAGAAATTGACTCTTGGTCAACTTACCAGCTAGGTCTTCCTCAGTGGATGGAGATAGCTAAGATAAATTATACAAAGATATGTCACCAAGCTTTCTTTCTTCTGGAAGACCGTGAAATGTGGTTAAAGGCTGCAGAAAGAGGCTATTAAATGTGCCTGGGGTGTAACTTTTTTGGTCAAAAAAACAAATAACTGTAGTTTTGTACAGTTCAGAAGGATCCATGTCTTAGTTTTGAACTTGTTTGCTATAAACTCATTAATGTTTGTTAAGTGTGTTCAAATGCTAAATAATAATAATAATCACGATAGAACAATAATAATAAAATGGATGGATGTATCTAAATAAGTACAATATGTGAACGCCTCCAGGTCGTTTGAAGACCCCCTGCAGTTTTTCCTATATAACTTGAATGCAGCACAGGCAGGCAGCAGTGACGCACACACAAAATACAAGCCTGTGGTCCACTACAGCACACTGATTGGGCCGAATTGAGGGTGTGTTCACAGTGTGGTTTTTAACAGACGCAAATTGAGCAGGAGACTCTAGTTTGAGGTATAGGTACAACTGGAAACGTACCTTCCTATGTGAGCCTGATGGAAACCCAGTGGACTTTGAAAATACTGCTGCATTGCAATTTCCTCTCATAAGCCAATGTATGGCACACAGACTGGAACAACTTTTTTTTTGTTAATTGAGCAGAACAAGGTCTAGTGGCATATTGAATTTAGATTACATCAGACAAATATCAAATCGAAACATTGTTTTAGACCAGTATCATAAGCACAGAAGACAAAAGTAGGACAAGATCATAAATTCATGGCAAAGAAAGTCTACCACATCCACCATAAGAATATAATGGGAATATTGAAATGTTGAGGTTTTTTATGCTGCACCATCTCCTGGCCAAAATACCTCCCATTTCTCAGCTGTGGTGACTTCTCCAAAATTCATTCCACTAACTGAAAACCTCAATTAAAACGATAGATACTGCAGTCTCAAGATAATAATTATCTAAATTTAGAGCTGTAAGTGATCGTCATTTTGGTTAAGTTAGAGTGGGATTCCAATTCCTGCTCTAGGCTAATTTCATTGATGATCTAAATATAGCTTTGGTTTTAAAGTTTTTCCAGCAGACAGAGCCAGAGCTTCCCATGAAAAGGATTTTGTGAAAATAAATGAAATGTTATGATAAACAGATTTCAAAGTCACAGATCTATGAAATTTGGCAGGCCACAATCCGATGCCTGTTTGTCTGTCTCTTCCCCTGTCTGTCTTTCAGACACAAACACGCATGCACACACACACACACACACGCACACACACACACACACACACACACACACACACACACACACACACACACACACGAACACACACACACACACACACACTCATATGACCACCAATCGTTTCCCCATGTTCGTTTATGGGGCGCCTGAGCAGTGGCGTAATTTATTGTTTCAGGGTCTGGGTTTAAGCTGGGCCCTTACCCCTCACCTAATCACACACAGACACTAAACCACCTCCTTGTTCCTCATTATTCTGCCACCCAACCTGAGAATTTTAACAGTAAACCACTAGTGATAAGAAATCTGCTGGTTATGGTTTTGGAAGTTTGTGTGTCATCTCTATGCCAACCTGGGTTTGCTCCAGGTACTCCCACAATCCTCAGACATGCAGGTTAGGTGAAAACGAAAATCAAAATTGCCTGTTGTTGTGAATATGAGTGTATTTGTCTGTAGGCCTATGACTGCCTAGAGGACCGTGGGATCTTGGGTTTAATATGATGAGTTTGCTCTATTGCTATGTTGTAATTAAGAAAATGAAGAAACAATTAGTATCAGTGGGCCCCCTAGAGGCTAGTGACCAAAATGCAGTTGCCCACCCTGCACCCTGATGGTCACTTTCTGCCGTCAGTACCAGCTCCTGTCCACCAGCAGCCCTCTGGTGTGATGATCAGCACAGTGATGTGGATCACACCACTAGCTCCTATAGAGGCCTTTATCTGAATGCAGTAACGCATTAGGTAACTGGAAACATTTTGAGGACAGAGGCTTTATGTTCCCTCTGCAGGCTCATTCTGCTTGCCGTTATTCCACATGGCATCCTCAAGTGTTGCTCTTGAAAAAGATTCCTCTAACGTCTCCAGTTGTGCAGCCCTGCCAATGTTGGTCCTCTATTCTTAGATCACTCCCTGTAGTAGTGGTTAGCAGACCTCATTGTCACAGGCTAAACTGGGCATTGTGTAACAGACCTCTTCATCTTCGCATCCCCATAAAAACGTTAAAAGCATTCTATTTATATGACCTTTCAATTGTGAGGACAACGCTATTATGGCATAACCTCAAGATTGATATAATATTGATAGGCTATTATATAAGCTCTTTTATTCTGTACATTTTGTGTATCATTAATATCAGACCACTAATTTCAAGTTGATACTGGATGGTTCCTTTTCATTGACTGTTTCTGCTGTAACTTTTCACCCACTTTCTGTGAAACACAGGACTACAGACATCTTGGAAGCTGTAGTTAATTTAATTACTACCTTGCATTAATGACTTAGAAGGTTATAGACCCACAAGCTAAGCCTATTTTATGTAGAGTACTTGGACATCATATGCCTCAATTTTCTCCAGTCTGCTGGCAAGCTTGGCATTTCTTGTTCCTCCCACTGATCCCATACATAGCCTTGTAGCCTAAATAAGTGCTTCAGTTTTATGGCAAAAACAGACTGTCTGTTGACTTTTCTTTGCTGCAAGTGCAACAATAAACAGGATGTGTAAGTTATCCTGCACTATATGCAAATCTGACCTGTTAAAATATTATTATAATGCCTGTCTGGGCAACTGGACGTCTGCGGGTTATATTGGATGATATATAACTGAGTTTTGCGGGCTTGATTTATGGGACACCGTCTGATCATCCAAGAGCTGTCACAGACAGCTCACTCATGAATATTGCTTTCTAGTGCCAGTTTTATGGCAAAAGGGGGACTTTCACAGGACACTCCCCTAAAACCTTGGACGTGGATGTCTGCGTCTCTGATTGGTTGTGAAGCCCCGACTGACAACACCTGCTTAACTCCTTCATCCAAATTGACACCCGGGGCTCTGAGAAATATAGGCAGCATCCCTTCCAGCTCATGCATTCAGTCCCACAGCTGCCCCATAAGACACCGAGCCGCAGCTGCGCGGATCACTGATCCAAGGTGAACCCTCACGCACACACTGCCGGATCTTTGCTGGGAATCGTAGCGCAAGCCGTCGGAGACGCAATGTTGGTCAAACTGGCCGTGGCTCTGCTGGTTTTGTCAGTGCTGGAGCAAGCAGTGGGATCGGATAATACTGAGATTCATGACAGCCCCCCGGAGAAGCCGGCGAGCCAGAAAGGACGCCTCTCCCTGCAGAATACAGGTAAGAAAGGAGCGTCAGCGGACACTGAGAATGTGGAGATTCTCGGCTGGCGCAGCTGCACACACATCTACGTGGGGTTTGTCCGGACACGTGTTCCCGTGGCTGCAAATTAAACCATGCAGGAGACACGTCCGGGTGGCTGGAGCAAGCCGCTTTCTTAAACCGAAACCCCGGCGCTACGCTGCACCAGTGACCCTTTTCGATTACTCAGAAAGACGATATCCTGTAAATACTCTCAGACAGAAATTCAATATGTTAGTAAACTATTAATAGAACGGCACAAGGTAAAAGGTAATGAATACGGCAGCGCACGTAGGTGTGCGTGCGCACTGGTGTACGTGTGTGCGCGCGTTATAGGTAACACTTTCATTGGTTTTCTGGGGGAAATAAAAATCGAGCTTTTTATTGTGCATATATTGTGTAGGCTGCCTCTTCAAATGAATGCTGTTTGATGTGGTCAAGCAGGTTAGTGGAGCAATAATGATCGTAGTAGAGTGGTGGTTGGTCAGCGCTGAAGGCAAGCTGGAGTTAATGAACTGAACCGATCCTTTTGGGGGGAAATGGTCCATAAATCCCATATAAAAAAAGAAAAAACACAGACCAGAAAAGACAAGTGTGATTTTTTTTCAATTAACATAAAACACTAATACCACGTTGTGCTCCTGCATTTCCCTAAAACCTGACGTTAACGTTGGCTGTCTTTTTTTTTTTTTTTTCCCCCTCGCACACAGCATGACTTGCGACCCACCGTGCGAACTTGTGGCAGAATATTAGAGCATAATTGTTATCTTGCCTCGACCCCTGAAAAAACAGGGAGAAACTCCAATGCAGGTTTCACAGCAGAGTCCTTGGTAACACCACTGTGTAATTCAATGCACGTTGCGGCCAAGCTCGTACGATCCAAGCACATTCCCATGATGCCAAAACAAGCACTGCTGACAGCGGCTCACTTTTCCTGCGCACTAAAGTTCAACTCATTGCCTACAAGCCCCGCAGCAGCTCTGCCCCTTCCCCCTTCTGCTGCGCCCCCCGCCCCCAAACAGAGGCTCTTTGTTGACAAGCGTGATTTCTAATAAGTCACATTCAATCCTTGATTTGCTGTGATCAAGAGACAATTACAATTTTTTTTTTTTTTTACGCAACTGGTGCGCACTTCCGACTGAAGTAAAAAAAAAAAAACAACGAAAAACCCAAAACCTTCTCCTGGCCATCAGTTATCACGTCCAAGACAAATCAGGCGTGTAATTATGTTTTACTTACTTCACTGTTTGGATTGTCATAGCCAAACTGGAATTGTAAAAACGGCCCGATGGCTCCCAACCTAACCTCCAAGCTGCCGTATGAACTTAGAGATAAAACACTCCAGACAATGTCACCTTGGGTAAATGGCAGTTTATGTGACATGTTCCCCACTGTTAATCTCAGATATCAGTATATATGTTCTCAGACAGCAGTTTGGGGCTAAAAGTGAGATCTTGACTCTCTTGGTAATATCTTTTCTCATTTATCTATTTTATCCATGTCTTTAATGGCTACAGTAAAGAGAATTGACACTTGAGAGCCAGCCAGGGTATAAGAGAAGATATCATGTATCTGCACGACATATAGGTCAATATTTGCCAGATTTTTTGGCTGCTTTGCTGATGTTGTGCCCCTCTTAATATTGTGATTTAGGTATGCAATCCCAGTCTGTCTGTGGGTGCATTAACGTGAGACTTGTTGATGCAGATTTCGTCAACCGACATAAGAATCGACTGCGTTTGTGTTTCCTCTACAAATAGTCAAGCCTGTATCTGCAATGCACCATCCCATCTCAATGCTAGGCAGTGCAGATGGATTGTGGTGCAGAATGACACAGTGATATCTCTGTCACCAAGTGTTGCTCTGCAGGAACCCCTCAGCTTGGGAAATTAGACTTCACCCCCCCCCCCCCCCCCCGCCCTGCATCCTTTTTCTCTCTCAGGCAAAGGGTATCCGAAACAGACTCTAAGGCCGCGAGCACACAAACGACCGCCTGTGTCTGTGGAAATAGTTATACGCCACATCAGTTTTGTGATTCGTGCAGCAATCAGTGCGAGAGTGGAGTTGTGCCTTCAAGCTGTATGGTCTTCATTGGCAACACGCCTGTAACAATCTGCTGCTGTCTCTGCTGTGAACAGATGATAAGGTACCTTCCCTAACCTGTTCTCTCTTTCCAGCTGAAATCCAGCACTGCCTGGTGAGTGCAGGGGATGTCGGCTGTGGTGTGTTTGAGTGCTTTGAAAATAACTCCTGCGAGATACGAGGGCTACAGGAAATCTGCATGACGTTCCTCCACAACGCTGGCAAATTTGACTCTCAGGTACTAAACTAGTCTGTCTGTTTGCAAAAATGGTATAACCGGAGGCAACATTCCTTTTCTTTTTCTCTGGTTCACTGCTTCAAACACTCGTCATCCATGAACAGATTTGTTTACTTTTTTTATACATACCCCAAAACATATCTGTTTTTCTAGAAATGCAATCAAACATACACTCATCTCATAATCTGTTTTCCTCTCTTGGGAAGTTCATTTCCCTCTCAGTGGACTGATGCATGCACAGTTAGGACCAATGGTCATGAGCCAGCTGGCTATGAGCCCAGTTAGCTCCCTTTTCATACATAGCAGAGGCTGAAACTGCCAAGCCAGGACTGACTGGGGTATTAATACAATATGTTTATAGGGTCAGATACTAGGAACTTGCATCTTTGGCAGTAAAATCCAGAAAGTTTCAGAAAAAGAATAACAAGATTTACCACCATTCATGTAGAATTTCATCTCCCCATTCAAAGTTTCATCTAACACAGCTATACAATAAACTCTAACATTGGCGAAACAGGTGCATGATCTATGAAAACTATTATCTGAAAGTAACAAGTGGTGTTTCCTTTTGGCTAATGCACAAGCCCACAAGTTTGAACGGCTTCAACAAGGGACTTTGTCTTGAAAGTTCGATAAACAGGTGTGTCTATGTGTGTTCATAGGGGAAGTCCTTCATCAAGGATGCTCTGAAATGTATGGCACACGGCCTACGGCACAAGTTCAGCTGTATCAGCAGGAAGTGTGTATCCATTAAGGAGATGGTGTTCCAGCTCCAGAGAGAGTGCTATATCAAACACAACCTCTGCTCTGCTGCTAAGGAGAATGTGGCCGTCATGGTGGAGATGATCCATTTCCAAGATCTCTTCCCTAAAGGGTGAGTGGCCGGTTTAACTTGGGACAGCATGTTCAAATATATTTTCTCCAGGCCTCTCCATTCACCCCCTGGACTCTTCTGATAGTTTGTTCTGTTCTTCCATGTATAGTAATAGTACAATCTCATTTATTCCGTCATTTGGTAGACCTTGATGTATTGTGCTTCTAAACATTAAATCATAGGCATCGTGAGTAATCTGCTTCTCTCTGTCCAGTCCATATGTGGAGCTGGTGAATATTCTCCTCAGCTGCGGAGAGGAGGTGAAAGAGGCACTGACGCGAAGCGTGCGGCTACAGTGCGAGCAGAACTGGGGGGCTCTGTGCGACAGCCTGAGTCTCTGCTCTTCCCTCGCCCCGTCTCCTGCTGGCACTGCTGCCGAACACCAACGTCGCACTCTGCCCTCCCAGCCTGACCCGGAGCTCCCTCGCCCCCCACGGCAAGGTGACAAGGACAAAGCCGGTAAGGCAGGCATCAACAATCAAACACGCAATCGCAGTCAGGGAACACGCCGCCAGAGTCCAGAGGCCGGAGTGGTGGCTGAGCAGGAAGACCCCGAGGCCACCGACATCCGGAGGTGAAAGTGCAGGAGACTGTCCTCACTCTGACCCCTACACCGTTTAAAAACCACACTTGCAGACTTATGCACACACACAAACACACACACACACACACACACACACACACACACACACACACACACACACACACACAGATACACAAACACAAATTCCCAGACAGACTGAGCAGAAGGAAACAAGCCCTGACCTTTCCTGTCCTTATTCCACCCTCTCCAGTCATTCCAGCAGTCTAACATGGTAAACTTGCAGGGTAATTGTGGTGTAGCTTGTAATGTTATGCCAGACTATAGGCCACAATTTTTTAAAATGAATAATAATTGTTATTATCATGATTATTTCAACTGTTAGGACTATTTTGGCTCTAATATAGCATTTCTCAAATCATACTTACTGTAAGATTTGATTATATTTGTATTATTTATTTTATTCTTTATGCAATGTTGAAATATCAAAATGTACATAGAAATATACTTATCTATATTTATATAAACATGTATAAATATAGTTACAATACACAATACTGGTATACTATAGATGACATAGTATATGGTGTGCTGTCTGTTGTTCTCTTCACAGTATTGCACCCATCACACATTGGTCTGTAGATATGTAACATACACCATTTGTTGTTTCAGAGTGAGAATGTGTATTATAATTATAGATACTTGATGATTAAATACGAATTGTACAGGTTTCAAGTCCAGTTCTGGCACATATGAATTGTAGTGCATGATGACCACAAAGCCAACAAACTTGTGCATTCTTAAAGTGAAAATCCGCTCTAAAGAGGAGGCAAATATATGACTATGAATATGGACAGTTATTTCAACCTTTATTTGTATTGATCATAAAGCTAGAAGTAAGGGAGCTGAGACTGATTTCTGATGTCATCAAACACGGTTGTCTGGGCATTAATGAATGGGAGAGTAGCATAGCAGACTCTGTTTTATGGACTCTTTCTGTTTCATTTGTATCAGTGCTACTCCGATGTGTCTCCATTTAGACGCAAAAGTTGTCACGTTCATTGTTAACAGAGCTTCAGAAACTGTGTCTCAGTGATATTACAGATTGATGTCGTGTGTAGCTTCAGGAGACATCATTGTTCGTGTGAGCAAATAATAGCTGAACTGTCAAATGTTATATATATATATATATGTTCTCTTTGAGTTGATTTTTTTTCCAATTAACCGTCAGCTATCAGTGAACTGCGGCAAAGAAAGGATGTCCGATCAAGTTTTGATGCTATGTCCTTGTAAATGTAAAAAATCAACCACATCAAGGTGCCTAAACTTGTAATTGTCCATAGTGACCGCTTCTCTGTGATTTAAGTGAATGGATGATACTATGTCATGGGAAGATTTAATGTTGAGCTGTTTTACAATGATGTTGAGCCACAAAAGTCTTAGATATTGCACTTTGGATGATTGTCAGTTTCTGTTGGACCGCTGCAGGTTGAGAAATAAGACCAGGTTACCAGAGAAGTCCTCTAATCAGAAGGGGTTTCATTTAAGAAAGCCTGGTTTTGCTTATCAACTACAGCTCCAAGCCCTGTATCCCGCATGCTCCTTGGGACCAGATTAAGCCCCTTCTTTAGAAAAGCAATGCTACCTTTTCCCAGTGTCCCAGTGGCCAGGAAAGAGGCTTGACAGAAACCCTCCAGATCTCTGGCCCCTCTAAATTAGCCTTTATTCCTCTCTGGTCCCTTACCTAGGTCAGGAGAGGCATGAAGGCTTGTTATTCTACCCATTACAGCCACAGGCAACGCAGCGAGGACCCAGGAACTGGGTTAAGTCCACACACGGGGGCTCTGGCGCTGTTATTCTAAATGTTATATTTACCAAGGCCACCAGAGAATTCCTCTGGGCCACAGCCAAGAGCCAGCAACACAGTGAGGCAGGAGAGAGGCATACTTTTTTTTCTTTTTTTTTAATGTGATGAGTGACTCCGTCTTTACTTCTCCAGGAACTCTTCTTCTCCTCCTCCTCCTTTAGGTCACAGACAGTCTTTTTGACCATTTCAGGCCAGTCACGTGCCTTAGCTGTGGAAGTGCAGTTTGTGAGCACAGTACACCACATGCTAGGGAGCACTTGGTGCAAAAAGAAAAAAAAATAGAATGCTCAGATTTTGTGGCTCAGTTTAGCCTCTTTCACTTTGTTTTCTCCTGATGTACTTACAGTAAGGTAACATGTTTACTCCCAGTCATATAGAGACTATTATGTGCTCCAGTGGTTTGAATCATCAGTGAGGCTTTCAGGATTTTTTTTATTATTCTGTTGTGGAAGTTGGGATTCCTGTGACATCCCAGCACAAGACATAAGCTAATCCTATTGAGAATGTATTGTATGTGTGTAAAGTGACAATCTGTTCAGCTCTCTGTCATTAGGTTTGATATGGCTTTTTGTAATAATGTAATGGCTTGAATGGATTTTATGGATGTGTTCAGAGGAAATTAAAACTAACCACATTTCCTGTATTGTTAGTGCTCTATTGCCAGATTACGTGTTTTCCTCTGTTAAGCACAAGGACTCTGCTTTCACTGTTGAAAATACAGAACATGGTCTAGAAGTTTGTAACTCACCTGTAACACATTGGGCGTATGATCCTATAAATATCTTTGGACTCCTGAAATCAGATGTATCTTGTTATCAATAAAATATTTTTGTCTGTATTTTGTACATCTTGTCTCTTTCAATATAATTTTTATTTATAGTAGTATAAAATCATGTATGGATTCATTCTTATGGTGCAGCAAGAGATGAAAAATTCACACAAGAAGACAAAACTTTCAGAGGTAAAACGAGCAGGTAAGAGAAGGCCTCGTCATCTCAGGTGTACGCACGGGTTAAACGACACCTCATTCTCGTTTGACTCGCCGCCTCCTTTTTGACAGTGAAATACGGGCTGCGTTTAAAATTTCAAGGACTGGAAATATCCTCCCTATCGAGAGGCTTAAACATTTACGTCAGCGGCTCTGGATTGTATGAAATGCTTTAGGTGGGTTCAGATTGTCAGTTTTTATGAGTTGTCCCAACAGTATATATTGCCTTGCTAAACATTTAGACAGTGCTCTGATTCGAAAGGGACTTGAAACTGTTGTATGGTGCTTCAAGTCATTCTAGAGTCAGGCTAAGTATACTGAGGTACATTTGCAGTGGCCATATAGGGGAGTTGGACACACAGATCCTGTACTCTGTTCTCACCAATACACCTGAAGTGTGACAAGGAAGAAGGAAGGCTTCATGCCCTGTCATAACACATATATATTGTTTGTGTAATATCAGTACCTCTGCACAGTGCGGCCACAGCTTTTTAACAAATGATCTATAAGTGTGTAGTGATACTAAATGACCACTTGGTGGTGACATCGCTCTGCTTATTGATATAAAAGCAGAAGGTTGGAGCAGGTACACAAATATAATTTTTGATAGAGTTACTTATATGAAGCTGCCAGTTCTTTTCAAGATGAAATAAATAGTAATGTAAAGTATCTTATGTCTCGAATTTTCATCTGACCTGAGAATCTAGAGTGTTTTAACTTCCTATTAACTGCCTCTGCCTTAAATTACAGGAAGCAGATGAGAGCACAAATTCACCTGTTGTACCTATAGACAAGCTAATAAGGTACAACAGGTGAATTTCTTTTCTGCTTTATATCAAAGAGGAACTCCAGTGATGAAATTCAGTTTAGTCATCATGGGTTATTATCACTCAGCCTGTGGAATCAGTTATGTAACGTCTAAATCTGTCTTATATATAATGTGGCTCTGGGGGAGCTCAGCAAAGTAAAAAAAAAACAAAAAAACAAAAAAAACCCAAAACAATGTCATCAGGTTTATCTCAGTCTGGGGTTGAGACTTGAGCCTGTGTTAGAAATGGCAGTGTGAGATGTGAAAGAAGTGAGTATTTAGGTAACAGGGAGAGTCTAATGAAAGGTGCTATCAAGTAGCATTATGGGAAAAACCAGTATTTTGGAGCTTGACCCAGATTCGGGACTAAAAGTCAGCACATCTCATCTTCTGCTGCTTCAGGTTTGACTATTATGTATTTACTGAAATGTATTTATGTATTTACTGAAATGCCATACAAAGTTGGTGGAGGATCTCTTTAACTTGATTCCATGATATAAACTTGATATATAGCAAACATTTCCCTGTAAAATCTATTAAACAACTTTCCCTTTTTAGAAAGAAAAGACAGACTGAGATGACTGTATTTCGCCCACTCTGTATCTATGATAACATTCAAAACACATTTCTACACGTGTTGTCATTATTGTCACACACAAATTAAAATTACTGCAACAAATAAGCCTTTGTAATTTAGAGAGCAAGTCAAATATTTATAAATGAACATACTGAATTTTTTTTCTCTGCCCACAGATGAAAAGGGCAGTGAGAGCTCCATGCAATTAGACAGCACACTAATGCCGTTGCCTGTTGGTGTCACGCTACAGTCAGGGAGCAGATAAGTAAGGCCACAAAGTACGAGGCGATAAATTCAGTGACACTAAAGTGTATGGGAGAAATTATGCTGTGCCACACTCTTGTCGTTGTAACGATACATCGAATCTGAGATGGATGACCTCCTGGCCAAACAAAGAGCTGTTGGCTTGACCAGAAATCTCCCAGTTTGCATGGTTGGTATGGCAACGGAGCTCTATCAATATGGAGGCGGTAAAGATCACATCTGAGAGGAAGCTGAGCAGCAGAGAAATAGACTTTGCCTCTGAGCAGAGTAACTTGAGATAGTCAGCCCTGGGTGCTTTGTGAATGTCTGTCCTGTGCTCCATGGTGAACTAATGAATTAATGACTGGGTGCTGAAGTTCCATTGATGAATCATTTAAGAACCATCTGGGGGGTTAATGGGCGCAACTCACTTCACTCTACTGTTGGCTTCTGAGCAATGGACGTCTTAAATTCACCTAAAGTTTGTATAACTTCAAGTTTAATTTACACTGTGCTGAAGAGTTATCTCTAACCTGTTTAGCAGCATAAAATGAGTGGAACCTCTACAGCACAGTTCAGTTTCCTTGGGGAATACATAGTGTGTTGCTCACAGGGAAGAAAAAGCTGACAAAGCTCACTATTCTCGGGTTACTGTCAGCCTCAAAAGGCCCATAGGAGACTGCAGCATAGGATGGTGGAACCTTCATTCAAACACGCAAACATACCAGTGCCATAGCTACCTCACTCAGTTGGTCAATACTGATTTGAATATATCAAACCAGTAACACCTGGACCAGCAGTCTGTTATTTTTTTAACAAGAAACCAGAAGCACAAGGCAAACAGTGCTGTGTTGTTAAACCACCCTAACAGGCCCTGCAGCACATGGGAGTTGGGTGGGGTGGAGTGTGCTGCTTCTACTACAGTATATAAATAAAGGGTGGGTCTGCCTTGAGGGAGTAGAACACTCTGTTAACAAGACTAACTCAACAAACAAGCAGTAAATAATACTCCCAAAGACTGGAGCAGAACGTAACTGAAATCGAGTTGCTTCTTCTGCTACCTCTGCTTATTCAAGCGTGTTCTAAAACCAATGGGTCACTTTGATTTAAGTTCATTTCAATGACGCACTGTACTCTTATTGCCTTTACAGAAATATTCACCCAGCAACCTACAATTGTGCCATGGCAAAATCATGAAGATATTCCATTTGAGTTTGCTTGGAATCTCTTTTTCCTAACTCAAGCAATGTTTGCTACTGCTTTCTGAGACAAAATGGTCGAGAGTCACAACAGCATTGCTGAACATTGCTGAGGAATTTGTTGTTGGACTATTCATGTTTACTACAGCAGTTTCAAAGAGTAATGTATACTCTAGGTCCAGCAAGAATACTTCTTCTGAAGAGAATACTCTTTCCTCCTCTGGTGAATGATCATTAAAGGTTTAATGAGTCAGCTTTGGCAAAGAGAAATGCAAACCTATGTAAAGCTCTGGCCTGAAAATAGACATCGGTTGAAAAAGACCACATTGCCATTCAAATAATATTGTCTGCATTCTACTGAGTGAAAATACGATACCATGGTATGATTAGTGAACAGCGCAGATCAGACAAAAGTAAAATTAATCAAGCTCTCAAGGTCCATTAAACACTGAAAATAGAAGCAGCTCATTGTAGGGTGCTACGCTGTAAGGTCCTGGGGTCTTAGGATCTAACATTTCAACAAAATCCAACCCCAAATTATTAATCTATCTATCTATCTATCTATCTATCTATCGATCTATCTGTCTATCAACCTGTCTATCTATCGATCTATCTATCTGTCTGTTAAAAAAAAATCAAAAATATAAATTGCTTTTCAGGGGCCAAACAACTGCTACAGAATGAGGTGGAGGGGGAAAGACGTTTGTTTAACCAAATGAACTCATTTACATCGGGGGGGGGGGGTTACCAGTACTCGACCTTGGATTTTTAACCCATTGGCCCCTTCGGCCTCCGGTTATCCTATATTAACTCGTCTTTTATTCCCTGTCCTGGTTGAGGGTCCAGACAGGAATTTCCTCGGATCAGTATTGCGTGTTCTCCTCCCATCGACTTGAAGGCCTCCTTATTTGGGAGGAGAACGTCTTGAGTGAACGTGCCATTCATTGAGAGGGAGCGCTGCGGCCGTGACCTCGCCGCTCTCAGCCAATCGGCTGTCAGGGCCGGGCGGGGGTGGGCGGGGCCTCCGAGGGAAATCCTGACGCCCAGTGGCCGGCGCTCGGCGGCGGAGGCGGGGCTTGCGGGCGGAAGTGTCTCCCGACTGGCCCAGCTGTCATCTAGAGGAGAGAGGAGACCATTTACACCGGCTGCAAAGGAAATGCAGAAAAAGGAAAAACGCTAAAATATGGCAACGTCTAAACGATAAGGTCATGACGCCGAACTGAAGGTAGCTATGCCCCGCACGCCATCGATTACACGTCTTCGTCGACGCGTGCGAACAGCGGCCGGGGTTGCGTCGCGTCGCTTCGAGACGTTAAAAATGATGACAGGGATCGGGTAGGCTGTGTGACATTGAACGCACAGGACGCGAAACGGACGAGGTCGTTTAAAGAGCCACACACCATTTCCAACTTGTCGTGTCCTGGAAAATTTCCGTCGCGCCGTCGCGGACAACGCCGCCGTGAATGTCAACGGAAGAGCCCGGGGGGACGCGCCGCGGCCGCCTCGGTGCGTTTGCGCCTCCTTCGAGCCGCTTTGCGAAAGCGCTACGGCGTCGCTGCGGTTATCGGCTTTTATCGGCTAGTTCTCGGCGAAGGGAACTACCCCAGATTCAGAGCAGACAGGAGACGTCATCGGCGTTTTCCTGCATTTAAATGGTCGCGTACGAGGAGGTCATCGCCGAAAAGGGAGGATTATTCGGTAGGTGTCCGTGCTGGGAGCCGCGGCGGCGGCGCCTCGGCGTCCACATATGCGCCTCAGTGCATGGGCGTACTTTAAAAATTGACGGCCGGGACCCGCACGTTTAATCGGGCGTATGGAAGGTGGCGAAGCAGCTGTTAGCTCGCCGCTAGCTGCGTAACGACCTTTTGGAGACGTCAGCTTCACCAGCACAGGCTGTTAGCTGCCCCTGCTGCTCGGGCTGGGTGTTTTCCGTGGTCGCCTGCCTGCTTATCCGGGTGTTATATTTCATGTAGGCCTTCAATGGCCAAGCGAGTTAGTGATTTAATCTCATTGATTGCATCACAAGACCAGGCAGGGTGCAGCACAAGCACGTTTGCTGCGTTTGGCGAGGCTTTAAAACATTTTTTTTTTTCTGAAGGTCTAACAGTCTTGTGCTTTTTTTTTTTTTTTTGTCACACATCCCCCCCCCCCCACACACACCTCCTCGACCCACATTTTAGGATAAAGAAGACGGTGAAAGCCAAAAGTCAACTGAAGATTTACTGCTTGTCCTAAATGGGGGACTACGGGTTTGGAGTTCTGGTGAAAAACAGCAGCGGTAACAAATCTGCTTTCCCTGTAAGGATCCCTCCTCACCTTCAACCCCAGCACCCTCACCACCCCTCCAACCCCCCCAGCCCCCCTTCCTTCGTAAACAACACCTGCTCCACCAATGGGGGCAGTGCTTGGCTGTTCCCCGCTGTAGCCCAACACAGTAACATGCAAGATGAGATTCTGGAGTCGGACAAGTCCAAAGCCTTGGACCTCCAGGACATGCAGGAGAAGTCTCAGGTCCAGACCCAGCCTCAGGCCCTGTCTCCAGGCCAGCAGGAGGCCGGGGGAGGCCTAGGAGAGCTTGAGGGAGCTCTTCCTGAAGATGGTTCACTGGAGAAGGGTTCTTTGGAGAGCAGCGTTGGGAAGGAGAAACTGAGGATGGAGTCCCCAGTGCTAAGCGGGTTCGACTACCAGGACAGCCTGGGAATGGGTACGAGCTGTGCACAGTCCACCTCCCCTTCATCTTCGCTGACCAGTTTTAACAACTGGTCCCCTGCTGTCCCATCTACCCAGTCGCCAGTGGTCGGGGAAGATGTCGGAGGGTTCTTTGGCCCGGCTGGCTCCAATGCTAACGGACCTCCCCTGCTCTTCCAGAACTTCTCCCATCATGCCGGCCCAGGTTTTGGGGCGGGGGGCAGTTTCTCTCCGCAAATCGGACCAGTCTCCCAGCACCATGCACCCACACCTCACCCCCAGCACTACCACCCCCATGGTCAGGGCGTCCCACAGCAGCACCGGCGCTCCCCAGCTAGCCCTCATCCACCCCAGCCTTCCTTCCCTCCACATCCCCATCGCACTGGACCGTTCACCCAGCTGCCCCACCTCACTCCTGCCCAGAACAAGCCCCCTTCACCTTGGGGAAGCTATCAGAGTCCCTCCACTCCCACATCCACTTCCTGGAGCCCTGGTGGGTATGGTGGCTGGGGAGGCACGCAGGGGGTCCGAGAGTACCGCCGGGGGGTAGGTGGAGGCATGACAGGACTTAACTCCATCTCCCCGCTGAAGAAGTCCTTCCCAAACAACCAGGTAGATGAGCTTGTCAAGACTCATCTCAAAAAATGATATTTACATAAAGTCATATGACTGCACACAATACATTTGGCTAGGAGACTTGTAGGAAACTCATCTATCTGTCCTACAGGTTCCCTCTCAGAAGTTCTCCAGAAATAGCTCTGGCTTCAATCACAAGGGCTGGGTGGAAGACAGTATAAGCCGCAGTGACAGCATCTACTCTTTCCAGGTGAGCATACTGTAGCCTGAGTAATACCTACATACTCAGGCGAGTGTTTTGGGAATTACAAGGTTTGTTGTCTAAAAGGAAGAAGTTCAGCTCACTTGACAATCACTTGAAAACAGCAGTAGATGTGGATTATGGTCTCGCATGGCTTGAAAATGCAAATATGTATAACTGCCCTCCAGGGAACAATGATGTTAATCCTGTTAAACATGCTCATCTGCATCAAACTCAACAAATAGGTCATTGAGAAAAACAGGATACTTGACAGCAAAGCCAACTAAACGGATGAATTATAACTTGTTGTTTATGCTTATGTCTGAGCTCTTATCTAGATCATTTGGTAGAAGGAGAGCACTCTTATCATCTGATGTTATCACGTGGCCTCTTGTCCTGATTTATAAAGTCTTGTGCCCAACTACAGCTTTGCATGCTCTCAGCCCAATTCCTTACTAAGTCTTATATATTAATTATCTTAGCTTTCATGTGTCACGTATTAGTCATTCAAATACTAATTTATCTTTCCACTTTATTTAATTAGAATTTGTATTCATTTTAAAATGATCAGGTGGAAGGAGGCATTCTTCTGTCTCCTTAAGTAGCACATCATTTTATCTGATGCTGTCAGAAACTGGAGAGATGTGATTTTGTTTTTTTTTTTTTTTTTAAACTGAGATATGCAGTCGATTTTTGCGTAAACCACTCTGGGATCCATTTTCTGTTTACAGTGCTTTCCTCTAAAGGTCTCCTCTACGGGGATATTTTCTTTTTATTAGCTATTAGCGTCATAGCAAACTATGCCAGGGATCTTGAATCTTGTGCAGTTTTAGATGTGATGTGGGAAGTAAGGAGGCTAATTATTGTCTCCCTCTCATTCAGCAGGAGAGAACACGGTCTTTTGATGGTTTCAGTATGCACTCTCTGGAGAACTCACTGATTGACATTATGAGGGCTGAGCAGGATTCCTTGAAAGGTTGGTTCCCACACTAACAATGCTTAGGAAGGGATAGTTTTTCTCACCACTCGACATAGATAAATAAAGCCATTTATTGCATGTATTAGAAATTGGCTGTTAGGTCACCATGCAAGAAATTGATTGTGTTGACAGCAGGATTTAAGTTTAGAAGAATTTGCATCGACAATGGGTGGACAAGGTAACAAATGTAGTAAATGCCAGTTTGGTGACCATTAAGACACTTGATAAGCTTGATGGCACTGTAATGACACTTTGTGATTCTTTAGTTTGAAAAAACTAAAAAATCAGAAAGTGTCATCAAGCTGATCAAGTGTCTTAAAGTCTTGACGAAAGCAAAACATTGTGCATGTAAAATTTAATTTTTTCTTTTCATCTGTGTGAGTGGGTTTTTTACTGGTAAATACACTTCTTCTTTGTCAATACAGTTACATGTGCTGTCATAATTTTGGGACATGTCTTGCAGCACAAAATGATTTGGTACTATTGTCAACAACAAAAAAACAAATATTTATGAGCTTAGTTTATTTATATTTAGTGCGGTGTTGTGGTTTATGAAGGGCTGGGTATCATTCAGAATTTTTCAACATGGGTGACAATATGATACCTGCGTTTATATAACGACATTAAAAGATGCTACAGTCACAATTTGACTTGCACTCAAGAAGTATTGAGTTGAAATACCCAGTAATATGTATAAAATGTTTCCTTTTTTCTTTTGCTATTTTATCTAACCCCTTTCCTACCAGGGCCAGAAAGTATCACTAAAGGTTCATTATATTGGATTAAATTATTTTTGAATATTCAACCGTAGCTATGTCCTTATATCTGTTTTTTCCCCTCTTTTATTCTTTTTTCAATAGAATATGATTTAAATGGAGTATACGCAGGGATGAATGTCAAACCTCAGTATTACTTTAGTGCCCACCAAATTGCGTCCGTAGCAGTTACTATGTAAAACACCAAAAGCTGGCATTCCATCTCTGATTAGAGTTCCTGATTTAAATCAAAATTTCTCCAAATTTAAAACTCAGATATTCAAACCTTTGTTTAGTGTCAGTGAAAAAAAAACTCTACACACATGTTGAAGTCAAATCAGATGTTCGGTATCAACATTGCCTGAATTAGATCCACTCAGATCAGTTACAGTTCCGTCTTACATGATAGTACATTTCTGTCCTAGTCTCTGTAAATCATGAAAACAATTTTTGCATTTTCTCTTTGATCACAGCCAACTCTCTCATTAATAAAACATTGCAGTTCAGTTTTGTTGAAGTCAATCTTAAAAGAACCCCTCAAAGCCAGCAAATGCATGTAATTTCTTTTTTGAAAATTCTCCTTGATCATTTATACTGTTTTCCTGAAGTTTGTCATGTTCATGTTTTCTATAACTTAATTTACAAGTCAGTTGTCTGACACACACATTCGTGAACTTATCATATGCAGGAAAAATACTAGAATGTTACATTAACATGGACTTTTGTTTCCATTTAAGAATAACCTGAACTACATTTGCTTCACTATTTCATTTTGTTGACAAAATAACTCGATACAATCTCAAATCTCCAATGCTGTTACAATTTGTTTTTTTCCAATAGACACAGAACAGAAAATATTACCCCAAACCACTAAAACATAATGTCAGTTGTCTTGTAAACTATTTATATGTAAAAGAAAAGGAATTCATAGAAGTATTACTCCAACTGGGAATCTTTCAATGACATGGTGGTCTGAGGCCTCTCTTGTTTTTATCACTTAGGACGTTATGGCTTCTCTCACCAGGCTGGAGATGGGCCTCTACCTATGAATGGTATGTGAATGACATTCATACAGATATGTAGTGCTGTTGCAGAGGTCAGGGCTCAAAATAATTGCCTGCTAAATGCAGACAGAAAGTAATTCTGGGCATTTTTAATGCAAGCCAGTACTTAATTGCCATTTAAAATAATTCAGTAGGAATTTACTCTGGTGAGCTCACGTAAAATGAAAAATAATATCATATAACCACACTGATATTCATTGTATTAACAAGTGGTAAAAATGTATAATGATTTACATTACACAGATATGCTGTTAAAGATAAATGTTATGCCTTTTGTATGTAGTATTTTTAAAAATCCAGTCATATGTGTATATTTTTTCTTTCCCCATTTTTGGTTATGATTACATGCCACGATATTTGGATGATTTTATCAGTGTCTAGTTTATACTGTAATGTCAGTTGGAGCCTCTTCCCCACCCCACTACTCCTCCTCCTCCGCCCACTCAAGCTAAAGCTATATTAGAATAGAAATCTTAGATTAGATAGAATAGATCTTAGAAAAAAATAGAATTTCGGTTAGTGGAAATTCAGAATTTCGTTATTTTTAAAAGACAGCAGCCATTTTGTCTGGTAATCCAACAAATTAACTTCCAGCCCTGGCAGTGTTTTTACATATATTTTTTTTAAGATGTGCCTTTTTCAAATGGCCATTTCAAAAATTTTTTGTGTTGTTTTACATGCAGCGAGAAGCTATGGCAGAAGACGAGGTAAAGTTTATGAATGTGTCTTAATTTGCTCATAGTTTTTTAAAAGCAGTAATGATCCTTGAAATGATGTCTTTGCTGTTTTGCTTCTGTGTTTGTCTGCTTGATTTTATCTTTGTCACTGATTATTTATGCTTTGAATTTTGAAAGCTTTGAGCTCCTTTTTCTGTAGGATGTAAAAGCCTCTAAAGGTTGCCTGCTAAGACCTAGTAGATAATGCTCGTGCTTTTAGTGTAACATTAAAATGGTAATCATGGCTGCTTTTGTATAAATTTCTTAACATAATTTAATTTATTTACATCCAAGTACAATGATCAAGTTCCCTTATCATTGTATTAATACATTTTCAGATCTTTTAAGAAATGTGGTTCAGCGTCACTAGCAGTGAGTTAGCATGTTTAATCCAGATCATTCTCTCCACTAGGTCATTCCTCTCTGTTCCCCATGGAGGATGAGCGCTCTTTTGGGGAGGACGAGTCAGGTGACCAGGGGCTTCCGGGCATTGGTTCAGCCCACTGTTTCCCTCACCTGAATGGTGAACGTGTGGAACGATATTCTCGCAAGGTGTTTGTAGGGGGGTTGCCCCCAGACATAGACGAAGGTAAAGGCATGTTATGGCCTCAGTGGATGCTTCACTACACTCATTGTTTTCTAATCTACATTGTTGGCGATCAAGCTATAACAAACAAACATTATTATTTATTTATCTATTTTTTTAGTGTTTGTATGACAAAGTTGTTTTTTTTTTGATTTACCCACTGATTTGCTAACAGTTTTCTCTTTTCAGATGAAATAACTGCCAGTTTCCGTCGATTCGGTCATTTGTTTGTTGACTGGCCTCACAAGGCGGAAAGCAAATCCTATTTCCCACCAAAAGGTGAGTCAAACCAGTTTAACACTACATTTGTGCCAGTGTTCTGACTCTACATCACTGCGATGATGAGTGTTTTCTTGTCGTGTGTGTGTGTGTGTGTGTGTGTGTGCTCATTGTTCTGTTTGTAAAACCTTTGCAGGATATGCATTCCTGCTGTTCCAAGACGAGAGCTCCGTACAGGCTCTGATTGATGCTTGCATTCAGGAGGATGGAAAGCTTTACCTGTGTGTCTCCAGCCCCACTATCAAAGACAAGCCTGTGAGTGTGTTATTCTGTTATATTATATCTCATAAAGAATATTATTGACATGCAGTGGCCTTTGTTTTAGTGTCTGATCTTTAAATCCCAGGAAACTGCAAAGCTTCCTGTATTTTAAATGAGGATTTTGTAAAGATAAACATTTTTCTCACAAAACCTGAATGAAAATTGGACCTGTAACCATGGTTTGTATTAAACGAGAAGGCTGATTTTAGTGGTTCATATGTTATACCCATCTCGTTATATTTGTGTACTCTCATGTGGATGTTACAGTAGGTGTGCCCACTGCAGGGGAATGTGACAAATGTGAAAATAATGACCTCAGCAGTTGATGCCTCTACACTATTTCACCATCATTCCAGGGGCTTCATGTAAAAAGGACCAGCCAACACCAATAGCCTCTGGCAATATCAGGAAATAGAACCAAAGAAATTTGTTAATCCATATTGAATGAGCAACAAGTCGTTTTCCTTATCTAAAATTTGTCTTGCTTAGAAAGGAGTAGGGCCTGACTGAGAGGAAACTGAGGACTTTTTTTTTTTTTATGTGGGATTTTGTAGGTCCAGATCCGGCCCTGGAACCTAAATGACAGTGACTTTGTAATGGATGGCTCTCAGCCATTGGACCCGAGGAAGACTATCTTTGTAGGAGGTGTCCCTCGTCCCTTACGTGCAGGTGTGTGTGTGTAGTTACCCCCAAATGCACTAAGTTTCTATGACTGAAACTGTTTAGAATACATTAACATTAATTCTGTATTGCTATTCCAGTGGAGCTTGCCATGATCATGGACCGTCTGTATGGGGGAGTGTGTTACGCTGGGATTGACACAGACCCTGAACTCAAGTATCCAAAGGGGGCGGGGCGAGTGGCCTTCTCCAATCAGCAAAGCTACATTGCAGCCATTAGTGCCCGATTTGTTCAACTGCAGCACGGAGAGATTGATAAACGGGTAAGTCAGTCTGATGCCAGCGGCTTTTTATATTCATGTCGTGAACATGAAGAGTGGATGGTTGTTAAATTTTAATTTCAACCTATCCAACATGCTGCTGTGCATGCATTCGTATTTTTCTCGACCTCCATTTTAAGACAGCTTTCCTGTCATCTATTCTCTCACTCTCAGGTGGAAGTGAAGCCATATGTCCTGGACGACCAGCTGTGTGATGAGTGCCAGGGCACCCGCTGTGGGGGGAAGTTTGCTCCTTTCTTCTGCGCTAATGTGACCTGTCTGCAGTACTACTGTGAGTACTGCTGGGCAGCCATCCACTCCCGGGCCGGCCGTGAGTTCCACAAGCCCCTGGTGAAGGAGGGAGGGGATCGACCACGACACATCTCCTTCCGTTGGAACTGAGGCGAGAGGGCATGGGAGGGAGACGACGCAGAATCGGGGGAGGGACTGAGAAAGGGGTAGTTTGGGAAGGGGTACGGGCTATGATATGAAAAATAAATGCACTTTTCTTTTAAGTTAAAAAAAAAAATAATAATTTATTTTTTATTTTATTTTTTTTTTTTTTAAAATTGGGCCTTCTAAAAGAAGTAAATGCTAAGAAGAGAGTGAAATCCCATTTATGTTTTGACTTTAAGTGTGCATGAGCATATGGATGCATTAGATTTGGATTTAGACGTTTTCTGACTTGACTGTACTTTCTTTTCGTGTTAGCCGGCAAAGCTGCTTACATTTGTTGTCAAAAGTAACATAAAATTTAAGTGAGGTTCATCATACCTAAATCAGTATACTAACTATGGAAGTTGAGTTTAGGAAGGGTGCATTTTCTTACTTTTTGCTTGCAGGATTAGAGAACAACTGTACCATTTACCAAAGGTTGAGTGCAAATGGTTGGGTTGAACAGAGGAGAAACACTGTTTCAGATGGTTGGACAACTGAGTTTTTCAAGCAGCTCAGTGTATAGCATCTGGCCACGTCAAAAAACGAATTCTCCCCTCAGTCTGGCACATGTGTTTAGATTGCTGGCATGAGTTTTTTGGTCTTGGTTTAAAAGTAGACACTTTGTAACCAGAAAGGGCAAACCAAAGATTGGCCTAAAACACATCATGAAATGCAGACATTCTGAGGGTTTTTAGGATAATGTTGTGTCCTCTTGTCGTACGGCAGAGGAAAGGCTGGAGTTGTCTGGAGTTTCGGTTTCTGAGTTTCAGCTAATAAAGACACAGCCCTCAGGGCTCAGGTATTGGCAGTAGTATTTGCTCACTTTATATTGTCAGGGATATTAGCACTGGAAGCTAACATGCTAATGTAGTACAAACTAATGGGAATGCACAGTCCAGTCTCCCTGAGCTGTCCTCATGGTGTACCACTGCACGCTCTACCATGACTGGAGCTTCTATCACAAGTGTTGTGGTTGGATATGGTAGTAGCTAGAATTTGCTGTCACAGAGATAAAGATATTATTTTATACATGGCCTGCTGATTTTTGTACAGTGTTTTATAGCTGATTATTTTGTCATGAACATATATACATTTATTATGCACTACTTTTCTAAATATTTTTTTCAATAGTCATTTTAGGCACATTTTTCACAGATGGGAGAACTCCTTTTGCAATACCTCATTTTTTTCACTTGGTGAAAAATAATTTTGTACCTTTGTTACTAAGAGATCTGCATTTATGGTAAACTTAATTTAAAAAGAAAATGAATGATATTAATATAATTTTCAATTAGCTTTTATATATTTAAGTGCTGGTAAATCTGAAAATTGTCTGGTGCATTGGTGTGATTCTGAAGATAAAAAGAAAAAAAGGCTATCATTAGCTATCATATATGGATTCTCCTCTGTCCTGATACACATAATTACAGGATCCTAAGGCATGACAAGACCTTTCTAAACAGATTTTGATAGTCTTGAAAATATATTCTGATATTTCGCTCCTAGGTGTAGTCAGTAAGATTATCATTTGGGTAAATGTTTTGGCTTTGGTCAATGTGAAATCTTTCCTTCTATCACCGGAGTGGATATCAGCTGTTTGAATATTTAGATCCTCTTTCTGGAACTGCCTGTAAGTTCTACTTATTCTTGGCATGCATAATGTAATACAGAAATAAAATGGCTAGTGTTAATGCAGGACCTAATGTAATGCACTAGATCTCCTTTTCCTTTTTGACTTTGTTTTCCTTATCTCTTTGAGATCACCTCTCTTATAGCCTCTCTTCACATGATGGAGTCTACCTTCCTCACACAGACATGATGTTTATGCAATCTACACAGTGACAACACTTTGGATGCGTTTTGTATTGTAGAGGACACCCAGTAGGACATAGGTGAGGAGAGTCGATCACTTGACCCCCTTTGTGATGTGGCATGCTTTGGGACATAACCTGAATGTGATTTAATGTTGCAAGTTACCTTTGAGCCATTATGTGCAATACTTATTCTTTCCAGAAACAAGTCTCTGCAGTGTAAGTCATTTAATCCATATAAACCATGCAGTCATTTCCACATTGTTTGTTTCCTATTGTTCATGCTGGTGTCTGCAAGAAGAAGAAAACTAATTTATACCTGAATTTATTTTTTAACATTAGTTTCGTGCTTATTTACTTATTTTGCTACTACCATGCTACTGTGATTGAAAACATTGTATATACTAGGTCGATAATGTATTTAGCATTTGCTATATTTTCAATTGAAATGTATAACTATCATTTTGATCAGATTTTTGTTATATTTTTGGGGTGATGTGTTATACTTGTTGACGTGTCTAGTTTTTCTAATTGCTGTATTGTGCTCCACATTTTCAGATGAAAAGAATATTCTGTCTGTTAGTATTACTTGATTGCAAAATTTCAATAGTTTTTAATTGTATGCTGGGAAGGTTATATTTATTAACTTTTTTTTTTTTTACCTGATACTTTCATTTTTATTAAGTCATTTGACATTTATACGTAAGTTCCAATTTTTATATTTTCTTCCTGATTAATTTCCGCTACAATACAGACGTCAGTTTTATAGTTGGTTTGTAGTATTGAAGTAAAACAAAGATCTAATGTCATATATTCATTTGCTGCCAACTGTTTGTAACTGTATGCATACATTTGAAGTATTTGTAATGTGAGATGTTGAACGAATAAAACAGCTGTGAGGAAGAATAATGTGCCTAATGTTGATCACAACAATTAAGGCTCTTCCCTTTATTCAAGTATTTCCTGAGAGGCCTGTGTTAATTGATATGTCTCCTAAGGCTTTCTAGGAAAAGGGATCGTCATACCTGATGCCATTGTTGTGACAGAGAACATTTTTGCACATCTGGTGAGTTAAGTTGAATCAGGTAAAAGGTATTTATAGGCCAATGCTTATCTCAGACCATAGTGGGTGTTATTTAGCTCACCTAAACCCCCTGTCTGTAGTCTCAGTAAACCACGCTGCTGTCATAAAAGCCTGTATTTTGTCAGTAAAAAGATTACACATGGGCAACAAGATGTCATGAATGAGGTCATAGTCAGAGATTTTACAACCCTGATGCATAGAAATAGAATTCCTAGAACGCGTTGCCAAGTTTTGCAAATGCTGAAATGCATCCAGGGAGTTGTTCAAAATAGATAGTGGTTTTGTCAGAAGAAAACTCATTACTGTTTTGTTTTTGGGTTTGTTTTTCCCAGGAGTAAGTAGAATTAGTTTGTAGCAGTGCTGGGATGTCGCTAAGTACGTCTACTCTAGAAGTGGTGTACATGAGCACGATTCTGAGGTCATTGTACTTCAGTGTTTTGATTACATGTAAAAAAAAAAACTATGACAATTCATAAATATTCTCACTTTAAATAAATGTAGTGAAATATACAAAACTTATGATTGACCAATAAATGTGATGCATTGTTTATAGATTTAAGATGCAATATATACAATCATTCATATTAGCTCTTCCTCCATTGACTATAATATTAAATGGTATAATAATGATGATCTAATATAACAGGACTAATAGTAGCCTTTTTTAAATACTTTGGTTTTTTTTTTTGTTACCTGATACTTTCATTTTTATTAAGTCATTTGACATTTATCGTAAGTTCAATTTTTATATTTTCTTCCTGATTAATTTCGCTACAATACAGACGTCAGTTTTATAGTTGGTTTGTAGTATTGAAGTAAAACAAAGATCTAATGTCATATATTCATTTGCTGCCAACTGTTTGTAACTGTATGCATACATTTGAAGTATTTGTAATGTGAGATGTTGAACGAATAAAACAGCTGTGAGGAAGAATAATGTGCCTAATGTTGATCACAACAATTAAGGCTCTTCCTTTATTCAAGTATTTCCTGAGAGGCCTGTGTTAATTGATATGTCTCCTAAGGCTTTCTAGGAAAAGGATCGTCATACCTGATGCCATTGTTGTGACAGAGAACATTTTGCACATCTGGTGAGTTAAGTTGAATCAGGTAAAAGGTATTTATAGGCCAATGCTTATCTCAGACCATAGTGGGTGTTATTTAGCTCACCTAAACCCCCTGTCTGTAGTCTCAGTAAACCACGCTGCTGTCATAAAAGCCTGTATTTTGTCAGTAAAAAGATTACACATGGGCAACAAGATGTCATGAATGAGGTCATAGTCAGAGATTTTACAACCCTGATGCATAGAAATAGAATTCCTAGAACGCGTTGCCAAGTTTTGCAAATGCTGAAATGCATCCAGGGAGTTGTTCAAAATAGATAGTGGTTTTGTCAGAAGAAAACTCATTACTGTTTTGTTTTTGGGTTTGTTTTTCCCAGGAGTAAGTAGAATTAGTTTGTAGCAGTGCTGGGATGTCGCTAAGTACGTCTACTCTAGAAGTGGTGTACATGAGCACGATTCTGAGGTCATTGTACTTCAGTGTTTTGATTACATGTAAAAAAAAAAACTATGACAATTCATAAATATTCTCACTTTAAATAAATGTAGTGAAATATACAAAACTTATGATTGACCAATAAATGTGATGCATTGTTTATAGATTTAAGATGCAATATATACAATCATTCATATTAGCTCTTCCTCCATTGACTATAATATTAAATGGTATAATAATGATGATCTAATATAACAGGACTAATAGTAGCCTTTTTTAAATACTTTGTTTTTTTTTAGATAAAACTTCGTTTTGCAAGACTAATATACTTTTACTCTGGTTAAACTTACTTGAAACTTATCGGATATGTTTTATGGTTTACATTTCCACAGGTAAATAATAATTTAACTAACATAACGGTGGCTTTTGAGCCCGTTTCACAGAGACTCGGAGAGACGAGGACCGCACTTTGGAAGTCATATTATTCAGATAACACTGTCACCTGCTGGCTGACGGCGCTGAAACTTCACCCCAGGGAAGAAAAACTCGTCCACGAAGTTGGTTCAAGAGTCATGTATTTATGTGTTTATTTGTTTTTTAGTCCTTAGTAAACGCAAGTCTGTGTGTTGTCTTTCATTCCCTGGTGGGGCAGAGTTTGAGAGGGCGGCTAAGGCCGCGCCCGGGCCCAGGGTTCGGCTCCCGGCGGGTCTCCGGTGAAATGGATCGGCCTCGACGGGACCGGACCGTGGGCCGGACCGAGCCCCCGCGGCGTCGGGGGGAAAGTGCGGGAACGAGCGGGCAAGAGGTGACAAAACCGCCCTAAAAGTCAAATTGCCCGAAACGGGCGATGGGACTCGGTCCAAGAGGAAGGGGACGAGGGAGGACCGAGCAGCGGGAAGATGGACGCCGGAGCCGGCCGCGGATACCGGAGGAGGAGGTAGCCATGGTAACGTAGCTGCTAGCGGTAGCTAGGCGTTTGCTAGCTGGCTAGCCGCGAAAGCGAAGCTCGCATTAAAACCAGCAAAACGAGCAGTAGTTTATCTTGGTTAGGACAAGAAGACGAAAGTTTCTGTTTTTGTTTTTTAATGCCTTATTTAAAATCCGACCAACGTTTGAAAATGAACATCTCTCCTCATCAGGTGCCGGAACAGATTCCGCCTCTGTCAGGGGAGATGTTTTCTTTTTCTCTCCGAGACCCATTAGCAAAGCTACAAATGGAAAGAAAAAGGTAAGACCGTGAGCAGGGACAAGGAATAACAGAGAGAATAAACATCGAGCAATGGAACAACAATGCACACAAAACATTTTGTTGTTCAAATATGCTAACTCTAACTTTTGGTTAATTGTAATAAAAAGAAAATGAAGCATGGTTACATGTCCACTCCTTTAGGCCTGGTGCAAATCCAAATCTCTAGCATATCTCTCTGTTTAACTTAATTTTAAGAAGATCTCTTTCTGCTAGAGCTTCTTTATGGTGACCGTGTGCACAGATTACAAAGAGCATAAGGGTGGACTTGAAATATGAGACTTATCGCAGAGGCTCACAGTTCAGCTATGCTGTATATTGCAGCATCTTGGATGTAAACATTAACCAAAGCACCACAGTCACTTCAAAGTTAAGCAGCAGTCATAGTCAAAAATCTAGACCCCGCTCGATTGCTCTGATGATTAGTAATTTATACAGTGAATGACATTTATTTATTTTAAAATTCTTGTTTAGATAACTTATCAGTATGTTAACATTCATTTAGTTTGGACTTCAGTCATGGTAATTTAATATTAGCCAATACAAATCAAAGCGAGCGTGTTCTTTTAAAGCCAGTGAAAAGTCTGGTAATATAGACCTTTTCGCAAAAGACATTTTGATATGTCACAGTAGAAAAAAACATTGGTTTTAAAAAATAATAACACCAGTAACAGCGATGGCTTACTGCCATGTAACACACTCGCCTTACTGGGACACTTGAATAGAACAGAGCCATTATTAATGTTATCGGTAACACCTGTGTTCTTCCTACTACTATGACAGGACAAATAGTTTACTTTAAACAAGGCCTATTGGGAAAACCAGTCCGTACCTCCTCATCCACCATACAGACCCACGTGTTCATTGTATCTTCTGCACCAGTCAACTAGACCACAAAGCTCTTTTTTACTCCTCCCTCTTTCTTTTACTGGGCATGTGACCCCTGTCCTGAGTAGGCCAAGCTGGAAGTTCTTAGGACCATCTCCAAGATGCTGAAGGAGAGCCGGCTCATAAGACAGAGACTCATCGCCCTCAGCCCGGCCCTGTGATGCTGCACTACCTGAAATGGCTGGTCACTTACAAGTACTCTGTCTAATAATCATCATCAGTTTCTCCGCACCATTGTTCAGATATATTTAGTCCCTGAAACATGCAGTGTTGAATACCAGTGTTACAGCAAGTTACAATCTGTTGATTCAACTGTGAGACCATAAAGCAATTGGAAGAACAGCATTTTACACAAGATTCAATGGACAATGTTATTTTATTAAAAGTCCATTTTCACGTATTCGTTTGTTTTTTTTGTTTGTTTTTTTCAGAAAAAACTCCCTTAACTACCACCAGAGGGCACCACTCACTCTAGTATCAATATCTGCTGGGTAATTCTCAGTTACAGGTCACACAAAACTATACAGTATATTCTTACCTTGTAGTCCAAGTAATTTTATTACCCTGTCACAGAAATGTCACAAGCTAATTTTACATTTCTGTCAGTTGTAAATGTCCATCAGTTATATTAATGATGATTGGTAGTATTATATTTTTCACAATTAAAATGTAAGTTACATTCATTACTTGTGTGTTTTACCTTTCAAATAGTGGCTTGTGTTGTGCGTCTATAAAAAGCTAAGATAATTTGTCATCTTCCTGTATATGGTTGCAAAAGCTGCTACCTTGTGAGCTGCAGTTATAAAAATAGAAATGTGTTAATGGTTTTGAGGTTAACCACCAGGAACTGTTAGCTTGACAGATTCAAATTTTTAAAAAGTAAAGAATGCATTTTTTTTTATTCGTTAATATAAAGTTCTCATAGCACAATAAATTCAAATGGTTTAATTAGTTGTTTAATTAGTTATAGCATTTTTCATTAATAAAAAAAAATGGTGAATAATTTGAAGTAACAGGCTTGAGTTGAACTTGTTCACCAAAGGTTTCAGTGATGAATCTGCCATGAGAGGTTTCAAGTTTCCTCCTTTTAATAGGATTTATATTAGTAAATCAACCTTGAGAGCAGCATACGGTTGTGATTATTACTTAAACCAAGGAGGTAATGTTTTCACCTGTGTTTTGTTGTCTTGTTTATTTGTCAGCAGGATTACACAAAAGGAACTGAACCAATTTGCACCAAACTTGTGGAAGGAGGGGGTATGGGCCAAGGAAGAACCCATTAAATTTTGGTAGGGATTCCTTTAAAGGGGCAGATCCAGGATTTTTTTTTTAATCACTTTCCTTAACATTGTGAGATGAGAGGGCTTTTTTCCATATTTTCCAATATTTGGTCTTGGTTGAGGTATGCGCTCTACTGAGTGCCAGTCTAGTTTAAAATGTAAAATAATTGTTGTTAAACCATGGACAATTTACTTTAAATTGTTCTGCAGTTTCTTAATGTTTTGATTGATGAGCCTCATTGCCTCTGTGTTTAGAGGCCAGTTTTTCTTTTTTACCCTTCTCTGCCCTGAACACAGCGTGGCAGCCTTATCGGAGTTCTCACTAAAGTTCATACAAGTGTTGCCTCTTGAAGTACATTATGTGCTATAATATAGAGAACTTGATGTTGTTAGATAGTGTACCACCCATATTTACTACAGCTGCAAGTATTTTAACATTTTATAATTACATTTGTCATAGCTTTTGAATTTAAATTTTTTTTTCTTTTTAACTGCAGCCTATCTTCTAAAAAGTTTGATGACAAATATAGTAGTAGTAGTAGTAGAATTGCTTTCTAAAAGTTCCTGCAGCAAAAACTTCACAGCTGATTTTAACATGATATTTTTTTAAATGTGGTTTAGGACATTATCAGTTCCCTCTTTGTACTACGACTACAAGCAGCCTGGTTGTACTGAGTTATGTATTTATATCATGCTACATTCAGCTTGTGTGAACACAGAAATTAAAGATGCCTTAACGCTATTTCAGAAAGGAATCCTTGAATTCACAGGCTGATTTAGTCTGCAGCAAATAGATTTGGTTGTTTTGGAATAGTAAACAGGCAGCTATTCTGAGTGTTTTTACAGCATTGAGGATAAATGACTGTTGGGTTGGTGATTATCAGTTAAACAGGCCTTTCAATCGGAGCTGTGGTCTATAAGGAGACTAGCAGGCTGTGGGAGCTGTACCTCCAGACTGCTGAGCATGTTGACTGGTGGTTTGCTGCATTGTTTACATGGACAGAGGCCCCAGGATGTTGTGCAGATTGAAACAAGCTGGTTTTGTTGCTCAGGACCTGTTCAGAAAACAATGTAGTCAGCAGATAAAGGAGATATGTTGGAGTGATTTATAAAGACACTGAGCTGTAAAATGTAATCTAAGGCAGTGAAATAAGCTGTGTATTAAGTATTGTTGGGGTATAGCTGTTAATTCATGTTTACATAAGGTCTCCTTGAGTTGTTGCAACTCTAAAATGCAAAGCCTCAGGATAGACTAAAACACCTTTCCTAAGTTACATCCCATGTTGGGTTTATTCAAATTTTGACTTCCTAGATAGCAGTTTTGGTTGCTTGTGCTTCTCATTATTCGTTATGTTTTAACAATTACTGTACTACTTTCTGACCGACATAGCTTAGTGTGAGAAACAAGTCTTACAGGACGTATTCAGATTTGATAGCTATGTTATTACAATACACTCTGGCAGTGTCCAGCAAATAGTTTTGTCAGCTAAATCACCAAAGTGGTCGACCGACTGATAGGCTGAGATTGCTTTATCGTATAGCATGGATAAAAACATTGAAATCTAGTTATTCAAAATCCAGTGAGCAGTTAGGCCCACATGGCCAATGGAGATGCCTTAAATGAAACCATTCCCATTAAACATTTAACATAAGATTTTGTTCATTTTACCATATTCTAATGTTAATGGTAGCTAAGAGAAGCAACTGCATATTTTTTAAAAGTATCTGGTTTGACAACATTTAACACTCTACTTTCATTTATCCCCATAAAATCAAAGATATAAAAGCAGGAATCAACATGATGGCATTTGTTAAACCACAATGTAATCATGGTGCCTTGTCTTAACATAGATACCAGCTGCTTAGAGCCTTTATTTAAATTCACTGTCAGCAGAGGTCAGGGGATTGAAATCTGAAGGAAAAGAAGTGCTGTCACAGAACTCATCAGCATTAATTGAGTAAACAGGCAGCATCCCTTTGCAAGCCAAGAGCAAACTGTTGTTAAATGTTAGACTAATGTGTCTGTTTTAGTGCTGTTGGCTTTTCAGAGAAACATAGGAAATATTTACCAACTAGACTGTCCTACATACCTGAAAATGCAAACCACGCTATATGAATATCACAATGATATATCAGTTTGCAACAGTTATATTTTCATAATGGACCAGGCTTGGTTTTCTTTCACTGTGTCTCAACATAACTATGTGTGTGTGTGTTGTATGATGATTGGTGTCAAGCTGTAAATCATGAAAACGGCACTATATTCTTAGCAGACAATAGATCACATATAACATTTTTCTTACACAACACAGATTCCTATACTGGTAATTATAGTTATTCTTGGGATTGATCTGTCGTTTGTAAAATCACCTTCAGAGACCATGACAAATAATGGTAGGAGAGTTTGTCAAGGTGATGTTTTACCTGTGCATCACCTGGTTGTGCTGCACTACAGTGTAATTACTTTGCCTGGAGGAGCCCATGCGGAAGGCGTCACTCTCACTCCCTGGTAATCTTGTTGACTAATTTTTCGTAATTGTCAGCGTGGTCTGATAATACACTAATGTGACTTCATGATGACACAGCTGATTTTCAGGAGGAAATTTTAATAAAACCTTTTTGAGATCATAGTACTGAGTAGTTTTTGGGGTTTGCTTTTTACATTAAGTGTGGATCAAAATTACTTGCTACCCGACTATCAGGCTATACAAGACAATCTATCAGGGAGACACTGTATCATGTGCATTTCACGTTAATATGATTGTGATTTGTTTTTGTGAGATTGGGATTTAATATAGCTCAAATGCTTTCATCAGTCTGGTGGTTTAGTGTTATTTGTTTTTGCTATTTTATTATAATGACGTGACTTGCTAAAAACAACAGTGTGTCAAAACACAATGAAGCTGCTGAAAGATCCATTAACTAACCATTGCATAATGACTGCATTGACTAAAGAGCCTGAAGTTGAAAAAACAAGAAAACACATATGACCTCCTCCAGTATCCCAGTACTTAATTACACTTTCAGACTGAAGCTGGTTTCCTCTTTGTCCTCACAAGATGTAATGTCTTGTGCATTTATTTACTTTGAATTAGTTAAAAACTAAACAAATTGCATAATTAAGGTACTTGTGCATACTTTTGTTATCTCAGTTTCATTGCGATAGTACCCAAACCTGTGGCTTCATTTTCATCTTCATGTCAATGTTCAGAAAAATGATATTTAAAAAAGTTTTTTATCTTAAGGTAAATCAGGAGTGCCCCCCTAGGCTGATTTGTTGATTATCTTTTTCTGTGCTTTAACTATTATGGTGTTGGAAATGTGTTATAGCAAAGTGGAGATGTAAAATCATGCATGTTAATATGTAGAGCAGGACTGCAGTTTAAAAAGTTCACTCAAACCACTGTGCTTCAGCAAATAAACAGTTTTGGGAGTGGTGGGTGTCAGCTTTAAAACACAGGATTCATCTGAAGGCTTGCGGGCCGAAATGCAGACCAAATAAACTCCTCTCCTCAGATTTGGGAAAAACATCTTAAGAGCTCATTTTACTTTTCAGTGTAATCCAACCTACCTTATACTTACGACGACATTAAACATCAGCTGTCTTGAAGTTGTCCGTCGTTCTGCCTTTCTGGTTTTTATTTTTTAAGGGTAGTTTATTTTGACGGTCTCCAGATGAAATATTGATTCTTTCTTGATTGGCCTGTGATGGCTCCAGTGAAAAAGTCTGGGTTGTTTTTTTGTTTAGAAGTGTGTTTCACTCAGCTCTTTTTAAATTCGTTTCTAGTATGATGTGTGATAAAGATAACATAATATGACCATTCCCTGTGCAGATTTTATATGCAGGAATATTCAGCACATGATTGTGGTTTTTAATTTCTGCACCCTTTGATTAGAGCAGAGTATAGACAGAATGGTTAAAAACAATGTTGTCCCTAAGGCAGACCTTAAGATATTTAGGGGGTGTTTTTGTTATAAAAAGCACCCGGTTGACTTTGACAATAACAGCTATTTTAAGCACATGTGTGAATGTATGTGTGTTGCTTTACTGCACACTTTTTCCAGCAGAACTAATGCAACTGAAGCGAGGTGGAACAGAGAGAGAGCAGTGCTAATTGGTGTTTGGGGCAATCAATATGAGCTGAGGACTTTTGCTCTCTGGTCTGCTGCTGAGCCCCCCTACAGAGACACTGACTTTGTAACCTTTTGGTTGGATGGTCACATTTCAGCAGCTTTGTCATTAACTTCCCCAGTGCATCTTCACAGTGGGAGATGGACCCAGCAGGAACTCTCTCGGTGCTGAGACAAGTGGACAGCATGGAGCTAATCGCTCTTGGTTTCTGGAGGAAGGACTACAAAGACAGGAAACACTGGTGGCACATATATAGTATTTTAATAAAGCCAGCTTTCCAATAAAACTGTTCTCATATACATGTTTTTCCGTTTCTTTTGTCAGACAACAGTGCAAGTATTCAATAGGGACTGAAATGTGGCCCATTAAGACTACATGTTAACAAGCTGCTGCTCTGCACTGCTAAAATCCTGATTGCATAACAGTGTTGTTGTCTGACAGAATCACCGTACACAGTTAAAGACAGCGGCTGTAACGTGATTTTTGGCTGTGTCAGCTGGCATGCTTTCATTTGACCGTTCACTCAGTCCTGCCCCTCAAAAGCAGAGTGATAGTCTGATAGTACTGGCCAGCTCAAAACAGGGTCTGACAACTAAAACTGCGCTTGACTGTTGTGCAATCCTTTTTGAATATTGCCATTTTCCAGCAAGTTTTGTGGATTTCAAGCTAGACGTGGTTAAATTGCTTTGCCTTAGGCATGTGTAACAATGATACCAATCAAAGTAAGTCTGATCAGATGGACGGACAACCTGTGGAGCAAACATTAGCAGAGAACAGCACATCAATCACAAACTAGTACTTTTATGCTTAGCTAGCTACAGATGGTACACTTAATGTATACACATGCTTTTGCTTTTTAATGATTTTAACAGTGAACCTACCCTTCTTTACAAGAACAGTGTTGCTCCTTAATTTCATAGTTTTCTGTCTTGATTGCCAGGGGATGTGGTGGTTCACTTTTATTTTTTGATCTGTAGGCTTTAAATTCTATCTTTAACTTTTTAACATTTTTTGCTGCTGTCAGTTTGACATCCTGGATATAACCCTCAAACACATACTGTAGACCATTGTGTTTGCATCTAAAATAGCACTTTTGTTTTTCAAAAATTTGATAATATTTCTTCAGGAACAGCAGTTACTGACAAAGAAAGGGCAAAAAAGGGGCAGACCTTAGCAATGGGTCAATTGAATGAGCTTCACAAAGGCTTGTGTCTGTGGAGGGAAAGCCTGAACTCACACCTGCGGAGCAATACTAGTGACTCTCTTCTGTGGAAAGTAGCTAAGGTTTGTCCAAAAAGTTGAATTAGTTTTGTCACCAGGTACTTTTGTGATGAAAATGTGGTAAAGGAGTTTGAGAAGTCTGTAAAACTAGCAACAAAGGTGCTAAATTGGCAAAACTGCATGTAAATGCCCCCTGAAAATGCAATAGGAACTGTCTGTGCCAATTCATTTTGAAAAAACAACAACCAGTTTTGTGGCATTCGGCTGACCAGTGGTGTAACTCCATCACTCAGCCAGGCAGTCAGTCATGGGCTTTCACGTTTATAGGGCTGGAACTACTGTTGTGGTCCAGCCAAAAATCAGGTTACTTCTGTTTATTTGAAACTGACTAGACAAGCCAGTGCTCAAACGTAACAATACTCATTTTATTGATGATACTTTAAACAGTGAAAACAAAACAACAACTGCTGCTACTTTGTCCCCTAATGTATCTCGATGCTACTACTTCAAACTCCCACATGTGCAACTAATACTGCTAAGACCCAAGTTTGAATTTGTAGTTTTTTGTAGTATTTTCTCATATCCTTTTCAAGTATTGCATGGTAAAATGCAATGATACTTTAAAGTTAATGTATTTTGGCTAATTACTAAACAATGTACAGTATGTTACTAGATTTAAAAGTTAAAATGGTTATGTTCGAAAACTATCTGCAACGTAATGTTATGATCTTAAATCCCAATCAAAAAGGCAATGTTTACCATTGATAATCTGATAAAATATGATTTTAAAAATTCTAATTATTTAGTTTTGTTGTTTTTCCTACCTTACCACCACCATTGTCCACCTACAACCTCCTAGATTTTCAAGCTTTTTGGATCCTACAGTAATGTTGTTTTCAGTCTGTGGCTAAATGTTGCCAATGACTATTGATCTCATCAATTCTTCACTTTTATTTAATTTTCAATCATGTACACACTCTCACACTCAAACCCATGTGTCTGTACACTCCATGCGCCTATCCGTAGGGAGCGGAGTTAAATCACAGAGAGGCTCCTTGATTGAATTGCATGTTTTCACATGAAAGTGAGCTCATGGTGTGTGAGCACTTTTGGTTCATACGGAGACTGATGATGTTGAGGCGCTGGGGAGTCGAGCACCTGATGCCACTGTAATCCTGCTGATTACAGAGAGAACACAGCCTCTCTGAGAGCTGATCACAGAGCTCTGGACAGAGCGCTCCAGTCACTTCACAGGTGGCCTTTGAGTGTGTGGGCATCTGTATATCAGATAGACACAAGAACAAGGAACCACACAGCAGAATATAGAAGCAAACTGGAATGAGACTATAGGACATGGCATTAAATAAGCCCATTAATTTTGCATCAGCAGCTTTTCATGTCTCTCCTTCGCTGAAAGAACAATAAACCTAACTCGGAATGACATGAAACCTTCCACTGTTTATCTTTTTACGCCTGTTTTAACATCCGTGCACCTTTTTTCAGGTGTTCAGGGCATCACATTACCTTCAGGGATGATTCCCATCAGTGAGTAGTTAGAGGTTGTATTTAGGAAGGGGAGAGCTGTTGATCCACTTCTCATGATGTTTCCTAATACTCTAGAGCCCTACAGGTATGAGCTTCAAACAGGCACGAGACGCCTCTGTCTCCACCGACAGAGCAGAGACTGGGACTAATCGCAGCGGGCGCCACACACCTCAGGAAGGTAGCAATTTTCCATCATTACCGTTAAATCCTGCATAAAAGAACCGGATTCCACAGACCTAATTACAAGGTGTTAATAATAACAATGTAATGACAGTCATTTTAAGGCCTGCCCAAAACCATAATCCATCTCCCAACTGACTCTCACATTTAAGTGTGTGCTTGCTGTACAGTGGTGTCTTAAATTTAAATGCACCATGATGCTTATTGATTACCATTGTCATTACTCCCACAGTTGGTGTTTCAGGTCCTGCGAGTTGGGGCTTGAATTGGGAGCCCTGTCAGCTTTTGTTAAGTGGAAACACAGCTCTTCAGATGACACACTGATGCTTCTTCATCCTGCTGCTGCTGATGCTCTGAGACAGCCTGGCCGATCCACCAGCCTAATTGCAGGATGGGAAAGAAATTTAGCAGACAGGGTATTGATCTGCAAATATCAGTAAGCCACACACACACACACACACACACACACACACACACACAAAATGCCAGGGCCTCAGTCTCATCAGGAATTCCTATGCATTAATCATTAAACATTAAAACTATTTCCCAATGCTTTCATTGTCAAACATTCGGGTCTGCATTTTTGTGGAGTAAATAAAATAGTCTACTGCCGTCAGTAATTGTGATTACGTACTTACCTTGGGAGCTATTTTCAAGAAACAATCTTATCCCTGTGTAATTACTGCTAAATGAGGCTGGTGTGTGGCTGACCCGCTGTCTAGTTGTGGGTGTGGCACCACAGGAATCCCGTCCAGAGCGCCCCCCAGATCACACCGTCCAATCACAAGCCCCCCCCTCCGGCCCCGGGACCGAGACGCATCATTGGCTGAAAGTCCCCAGTGCCTCCCAAAGTTTTTCCCAGCTCCAGCTCTCTTTCCGTGTGGACGCCGTGTGTTTGCACTCCCGTCACAGAGAGAGAGTTATGTGTTTTCTGGATTGGGATTAAACACCGATAGCAAAAGTCGAGAGGATGTCTTCCCCCGGGGACCGGAGAGACGAGCTTTCCACGGACGAGGACGCACGACCGCCGCGGCTGAAGACGCGCACGGCGCAGAGGCGCTGCCTGCCCTTCAGCGTGGAGGCGCTCATCTCGGACAGGAGGCCGCTCAGCGCGTCGCACGGAGAAAAGGGCAAAGACGCTCCGACGGACGGGCCCGATGACCTGACCCGACAGTTTGTGTCTGTCAAATCCGAACCGTCCGAGCAAGGGGACAGCGCATCTTGGATATCCAGCCCCATTAGGACGTCTACGCCTCCCCGTAAGTGCTCGGGGGGGGTTTTGTCTTTGATTTTTGCTATCAAATAATAGTTTGTATAATTGTTTCAAGTCTTTGGGGCCGATATCACCCACGGAAGTATCCAGTCTAACACATTTTACGTATGAAGTGATGCAGCAAAGAAATCTCTGTTCACAGCTGGCTCCAAGTTCATAGGTGATGAACTGAGCCAGCCATACCTTAAATAAGTGTATGAATCAATATACAGATGCGGTCTGTTTTTCAGTCAAGTAAAGGAAAACGCATATGGACAGACCGAGAAACTATTTTTAAGAAAAGATGATCAGTTAAATGTTTTAAATACTTTTTTCTATCACTATTTGGCCTGTTTGCAGCTGCACCCTAAGGATTTTTTAAATAATCAATTATCTGTCCAAAACACAAAAATCAGTTCACATCATATCAAATTGAAAACAGCAGCAACCAAAACATTTGGAGAGCTTCATCATGTTTCCTTGATATATTAATCATTATCAAGATTGTCAGTAATTTTATTTTTGTTTGTCGATTAACTCAATAATCAACTATTCTTTTAAACTCCTATTCTTTTATTTGGATATAAAACAAATCAAAAAGTATATTACAATTTTAATTGTACATCCAACTCTGCCAAATTTTAGCTTCACGGTTTTCTCATGTCCTCCAGGTCAGCTTAGTCCAGCAGTCTGTTCCCTGAGGAAGCACAAAACCAACCGCAAGCCTCGCACTCCCTTCACCACCACGCAGCTCCTGGCCCTGGAGAGAAAGTTTCTTCAGAAACAGTACCTGTCCATCGCCGAGCGGGCCGAGTTTTCCTCCTCCCTGTCGCTGTCTGAAACCCAGGTCAAGATCTGGTTCCAAAACCGACGAGCTAAGGCCAAGAGGCTTCAGGAGGCCGAGGTTGAGAAACTGAAAATAGCAGCTAGTGTTGGACCCAGGACTGTATTGCACCCAGGCTTCTCATCCTTAAGTTTCCCCCTCAGCGTCAACCTGCAGGCCGGTTCAGCAGCACTCTACGGAATGGGCTGCTCATACAGCCGCAGCTCCGTTCTTCCTGCTGCACATCTGGCCTTGTACGCATCACAGGTCGGCTACAGCCTGTTCCACCTCTCCTGAGAGGAAACAGCAGTACGCAAACAAAGTGCTGTGGATCTGGATGGGTGTAAAAAGGAATGACGAGAGTTTATCATGAAGTCATGCACCTTATGAGAGACTTTTCTGCGAAGCATCTGAACCTGAGCTGAAGTTTATTGATCAAGGATAATTTTAAAATCTCCATTTACATTTTGAAACCTGTGGAGGGACAAGGATAAAGCACCCCACGATGATGTTTTTAAATCCTGATTCGGCAGGGGTCCCTAATGAATGGAATCTTGATCAGGCCACATGTATCTCGTCATTTTCCTGAATACCAGATCGTATATATTGTAGCTTTTGATTTGTCTTTTCTACTCTTTTTGTTTATTCCCAATGATTCTTTGTTCACTTGTCAGCCTTGAATATGCAGGGATATAAATAAGAGGCTACAGTTGTCTATGACATTATGGGCAGGTGAAGTGCATGTTTTAAAACCAAAGTATTCACAAGTAACACGTTTTAATTTATGATAGCCCTTAGATTCATATATGTCCTATTAGATATCTCCATTTTTTAAAGTTAATATTCTTTCTGTTTGACATTAAATTAAAAAAAAAAAGTTAACCCTCTATTTTGTTCTCTTTACTTGTTTGTGGAGAAACATACATAGTGGTTGATCTCAGGTATTTGGTGAGCTAATGCTAGTCTTGCTCAAATGCATTTGTGTCATGATACACAGCCCTAACTGGATGTTTCAGCCCTCTTAGTCTGCTGGTCTATCTGCTTCTCACATCCAGCTGCCTCGACTTATGTACTCCTCATTCACCAAGAGTCTCTCTATGGTTCTCACTCCATTTTGTGTGCTATGTTTTTCCAAAAATGCTCAGGGTGCTTAGAAATTATGACGATAATGTTCCCAGCAAACCTCTCTACCAATCGTCTATGGTGAACAGGAATATTGTAGATCTCTTTTCTCTGCAGTGCTCAAGTAGGGGTGGATGACGCTTTCCTTCCTCTCACTGCACTGTGAACACTACCAGATTGATTTTTGTTGACATTTATTGTTATCAATCTGAAATGCAGCTATTTTCAACATAAACTGTCGTTTCCCATGGTCTTGCTGTTTGCAATAGGCTCCTTTCAAAATAGACATTTTGACTTTAAATTGTAGAAAAGGCACAGATATTACTAACGAGACTAAAGATGGCTCTGTTCTATTCAAGTGTTCCAAGTAGGTCCTGACAGAGTGACAATCATTTTAATGAATTTTAATGAATGGGAAAAAACCAATGCAGCATTCCGGATTTTTAACTCTTGATCATAAATAGTCTAATTCCAACTTGGAACATCAATTTTTCTGCCTCTCGTGCTCTTGTTTGGATTTATTGCTTAACAAAGGATATTTAATCCGCCGTTTTTTGAGTTAAGGGCTTCAGCCAAACATTTCTATTTTACATTTTGTAAGTTTATTAGTTTACCACACTACAACAGTAAACTTTTGAACCTAACAAGTGTTGCAATCTTAAATGATTAATGTGGAGTTGCTCTTGGATAGTACTCTTAAGCTGAACATGAACGTTCCAAGGCGACTTTGTCCTAAGAAAACAATAAAAAATCATTTGCTTTGAGGGAAACGACTGAAATTTTGCAGCTGAAACATCAAGTCTCATCTGGGTGTTGAAGTTTGTATCCATTTGAATTTGAAGCTCCCTTTGAAGCTTTATGTTGAGTTTTCTGTATTCATTAATCAAGGAAGCTTTGAAGTAAGGAAGCTGTGCATGACGTACCAAAACATCTTAGTCGCACCACTGAACTATTTAGCTCACTAATCTGCTTTAGAGCTTTACACAGGAGTTTGAAAACATGGTATAATACTGTATGCACCTCACTAAGGCAAATAAGTTGGGCTCCACTGTATGTACAGTATAGGTAGATGTTCAACAGGGCGGCCCAAGTGAAGAGATGCTGCATTCCTTAATGAATGTTTATTCAGCCAAATTTCCCCAGAAGAAAAATTAAATTATGTTTAAATTAATTTCTGTTTAAATTTTGTCAAATTATGTTTGCAAAAATGAATGTTTTCTGCAAATCTCTGCACATCTTACATTTTCTTAATTGCAAACATGTTTTCATATCGCTCTTTGATAGCATAGGGGTAGAGATTTATTTGTTTTATGTGAACTGTATTTTTAAACTGTATACTTTCAGTGAACTTAGTCTCTCTCTTTGAACTTTGTAATGCAGCATTATACCAGGCTGTCCCTTCGCAGTCAGTGGTTTAATTGTCCTTGTCTCTGAACTGACTCCACAACACTGTGAAATTATATGTGTAGACTTAGTGATAACAGAACAGAGCATGGTCTCTCTCTCTCTCTCTCTTTCTCTTCCTCTCTCCCTGTCTCCCTCTGTAAACTTAGAGAAAGCTTGTTACCATTAGCACATATTTCACAGTCCATTTGTTCCCCTCCATTTTGAAATTAAACCTGGCATTAGGCTGATAGTGTGGTCTTTAATAGCTTTGATTGCCCAATAGCCCCAGCCTCCACTTTCAGATGTTTTCATTGTGAAACCTTAGTGGAAGAAATGATCACAGCCAAAAGTGCAGCAGCTGACCTCTGATAAATAAATAGATAGAGGTTTGCTCTTACAATACTTAAATACAACGATATTAAAAGAAAAAAAGAATAGACATGCAAATCTCACAAAGAAGGATATCATTTTTATGAAAATGCTTTGAGATGTTATTCAAATACTAACTGAGCTGAGTTTCTGAGGCAGAGGGTTCTAATCATGCAAGCTTTCCCTCAGCCAAGAAAGCAAGGGGCTTCAGCAGTCTGATTCAGACAAATCAAGTGTGTATCTTACAAAGTTTCAAGCCTTTTAGTACCAGATTCCCACTGGCAGGACAGCATCTTAGTGCTACTTTAACTTAAAGAAGAAATGTTTTACAAAAATGACTGGATTCTGTCCCCAATTTCTTAGTAAGGACCAGTAAGCACAAAAGCAACAACTAATACCTCCATTAACCAATATATGGGTATGAGCAGGGTCTGAAATTAACACCCACCAAGTGATAAATGTTGGTAGATTTTCTGTTTGGCGAGTAAATCTCAGAAGATTATCCACCACACTGGCAGGTAAATGTTTGTACCAAAACAGTCAGGTCAGACACACGTATTCCATCAAGACCTGCCCCTACTTTCTGTTTGCGTAATGCAGGTAACCTAGGTAACGTCTCTGAGGGAACTCACCTGCTGCCGGTCTACTACTAGCTGATCGGGGGGGGGGGGGCTGCAAATTGGCATTGGCCTTTAAGTTGGTATTTAAGATATTTCCTTATTATTGCAATGAAATACTGTCACATGTATGTAAAACAAAAAGGCAATGAGTAGTGAAAATGTGAATGTATCCTTTAACGGGCTGCTTTTTGCATTAATCTTCGCCTTTATGTTTTGTTAACGTTATTCCTACTGCTCTATCTCTATCTAATAAATAAATCCTGTGTTTACAAATCACTGAATAGACCTTATAGAGCTATCATCAGCACATCAGTACATAAGCCTGGTTCCTAACCCTGAGGTCTTGCAGTTCTGCCATAAATCCACAAGGGGTAGCAGCTGCCCAACTGTTGCTGTTCACTGAGTTCAATCAGGCCATACAGTCATTACCACTCTCATATTAATAGACTTATTCTTGGCATTTAAAGGACATTTTAGCGCACTGTAGATAACAACAGATCATCCTAGACAGAGATTTAAATGTTATCTAACTTGCAACTTACAGGCTCTTAGATAATGCCTGTTTAATTCATCATGAGTGCACTGATGAATAAAAGATGAAACTCTTATGTGTTGTTCCGTTGTGCCGGTGGTAAATGGCACGAGTTTGGGGATTGGAGATTTCAAGACTTCTGCTGTGTTGTAGGGCAGAAGCATTTTGATCCTTATACATGCATCACCGCAAAGCAATGTTGAATCAGTTCTGTTCAGATTGAAAATAGGACCGAATCTGATTGAGAATAAGCGGCTCTTTCCCTCTTTTTTTAATGTGAAAAAGGCATAGTGAAAAATACAGATATTCACAATATTCATAATAAGCAGCCATTCAATTACTTCTATCAGAATGGCATTTCATTAACTTGACCACACATGATTTATGAATCAATTTACCTGTTAAAAATGCAGTAAAATCTAAACAAAGCACCTAGAACCATTGTGTTGAAAGAAAAGGGGAGTCAGTTTGGGATTTCTCACTGCCCTTCCCTTGTCCTGTCCCTGCCTGTTAGGCAAAACACATTCAGAGGAACATTTCACCCTTTAACTGCATAGGAGCAAAGTTGTGATACAGTATGCGCTTCATCGCACAACAGAAAAACACCGAAATTTGAGGAACGCTTTTTACCATGATGGTCGTGATGTGAGATAAGACAAACAAAAGAGGACTCGGCTTGTGTGAGAGTGAGAGTGGATTTTTCTATTTTACTCCACTCACCTCGCAATGCAGAGGAGTAAAGCATTGACATTTGTGATTAGAAGACATGCTTTAATCTCGTCTTCAAAGCTGTGAAGCAGGTGCGTTTCCCTGGACAATCCCTGCTCTATTCTCCATCATTGCTGTGGATTTTCAAGTTGTGCATCTCTGAATGCCATTTTTTTCCTCTACGTTTCTATCTGACTGTCTCAATTTCATACTGACACCTTGTACATCACATTTGATGAAAGGTAGGAAGCTATTTTCAATTCTAATGCAATTAAGCACACAATCAACCTTAACCACTTTGCTGTTAATTCAATTTGTGTGCTGTTTGTAATGGCACACAAATTGAATTAACACAAACTTAGCTGTAGTAACAATTTGAGAAATTCCTCACTGGGGGAATTTGATCTTAACTAAAATACTTGTGATCAAACACACATACACACACACACACACACACACACACACACACACACACACACATATACACACAGGCATTCCTCATCCTCTATACTCAGAGTAATCCAACCTCTAGCAGTTTCTGCCTTTTGTTTAGTTTAACTAGTTTTCAGGAGACGTTTTCCCTCAATCATACAACATGACCTATTTAAATATAAAGACACACCTAAAAGCTCTGGCTTTGACGTCATAGGACAGAAAGCCTCCTCTGGGGTTGTCTGGTTTGGTTTTTTTTGCAGATCTGGGACACTCATGGCAGCAAGGGGAAGAAGTCATCGCAGAAATGAGAACAATACACTTCAGGATATTATCCTTTTTTAAAAATTTTTGTTTTAATCTTTAAGGCCTTAAAACCTAATTTTTTTCACTCTCTTTCTCTCTCACCCTCTGTTTTTGTCTCTTTCCCCAACACTGGAGCCCTGTGGATTTTTCTTTTCTTTCCTTTTCTTTTTTTTTTTTTAAAAAGGGTGTTATTGAACAAAAACTGCTCTCTCCCCTACAAACCACCTGCCTAGAGTTTTTTCACTGACATGAGTGTATGTGTGTCTCCTCCAGTGGAGCCCGATGCTCCTTTGAAGGCCTGAGAGGCTCAACATTGCTGTGGACCTCGGAGACCAAAGAGCAACATGAAATCACTTGTTAGTCACTGTTTATAGTGATGTAGATTCAGGACATACCGTCCTCTTTTCTCCAAATTGATATGCCTGCATAGTACCATTGTCTTTTTTATGTTGTTCTGAATTGACTCTACCAGATAGGACACACCAATGTCAACTGAATTAGAGTCTCGCAGAGACATCCATACATTGCCCCATGGGAGGTTTATACCCCCTGACCAAGCCTTTTCAGAGTGGTGCAATATGTAGCCTTCACCATTGTCCGTGTCTCCTCGCAGATCTGTGTGTCCGCTCTATCTCCTGAGATCCTATGAGTCATCAATCTTCCCCATGGCCTCTATTGTACTGAAGCTGACCAAGCCCTCCAACACTCTCTGGTAATTTAAGAACACCCTCAGTGATATGAGATATGCACACTGATATTGAGAAATACAAAGACTGATTTCCATGTCATTTAGGTTCATCTGTGGAGAAGTGCATTTTTGTTTCTTAAAGTACTAAAGTTAGGCTTCCTGCTTTGTCTGTGATGTCATTTTAACTAGAAGTTAATCCATCTTGAAGAAGTAATTCTAACCCTCAGTAAAACAATATAAAATAAACTGTGAGCTGTTTGTGCTTGATTTTATTCTCCACGGACACATTTACCAGAACTAATAATACCAAACACGCCTCTTGTAAGGCATATAAATCAGCAAGCAGACTTGGCCCCCTGTCTGGTCACATATTGAATTACTGATAAACAGAATGTGGGTTAAGCAGGGGAGCAGATTTCCAGATGGGACAATTAAAGAAGATTAACATAGCCCTCAGAAATACCGTCCATGTCCACGTCCTCTCCTGCACTCTGTCTCCCTCTTGTTGATGTAAACCCATCAATCAGCCACAACATTATAACCAGTTACCAGATGTTATGTATATACACACACACACACACACACACACACACACACACACACACACACATATATATATATATTCTATATGTTTGCCATTCAGACATAACTTTAAATCTATTACCTGGTTTTAATTTTTGGGCAGATTAATGTATTTGAACAACTACTGGATGAATTGCCATGAAATTTGGCAATGACATTGGTTGTCTCCAGCACATAAATCTTGTTGACTTTGGTGATCCCCCGACTTTTGAGCTGGAGCCACCAGCAGATCAGGGTTTTCGAATACCTTGCAAAATATCTATTCCACCACAGTAAATACATTGGCACAATTTTTTACAGACCTTCATAGTTTCTGGACTGTGTATCCTTGGCTCATGAGGTAGAATTACTTTGCTGCCATCAGTTTTAGTGTGTCTGAGTTGGTGACTGAGAGGAAAATTGTAAAGCACTTTGGATAAAAGGTCTACATAAATGCAGTCAATTTACTTATGTACTACCTGTAATGTTATATTGCTTAATTTAGCCATGCTAGTTGCATGGCTTTATGGATAGCAACAATGTTTGGTTATTCCACCACTTTGGTCCAGACATTCATTGTATTCCATGGGATGAATTGTTACAACTTTGTCGAACCCTTAACTTTTCATCTGGTGTCACCATAAGGTCAAAAGTTTTATCTGTCCTATCCAACAGCTTTGATTATGACTTGTTACTTTCCCATCAGACTTTGTGTTTTCTGCTAATCAGCAAATTTTGATGTGCTGACGCATTAAACTATAAATTTGTACATGGTATAAGTTAAACCTGCTTAACATCAGCATGTAAACATCGTCAATGTGATCATGTTAGCATCATGACTTTAGACTCTTCATTTTGTAATGAAATATGGCAGCAGGATGGAGTAATGAATAGGAGACCTGGGTTAAATTCCCAAGCATCCACCCACTGTTGTGTCCTTGAACAACACGCTGAATCCCTACCAACCGCAGGGAGGCTGTTCGGCAGCTGACCCTCCTCTGTGTGGAGGAACAGCAGGGAAAAGAGATTTTTCCTATGGGAGTCATATTGCATTGTTATAGGCACAGTAAGCCTTAAAGTGGCTTACAGTGGGTTATATGGGTTACAACAGCATTTGGTCAGCTGGTGAACTTTGAGATTTTTTTCCAAATCTTTGCTTTATTCCCTGTCATGTAGCTGCTATAGGAAAGCGTATAGAACAGAGAGTCGCACAAGCTCTTCTCCTTGTCTGTTGGATATTCAACAGCTTTTAACTGTAAAAAAAATAAATAAAAACCAGCCAGTCAGGTCTAGCCCACAGGGAAGCTGTCAGTTGTCCTCTTTTGTCTGGTTAGAGGTGTTGGAAAAGGCCTGATTTTTTTCAGATGGTTGGAGTGGGACGCTTAATTGAACAGTTGCGTGGCAGAGACAGAGGTGGTAAAATGTTTTTTTGATTGTCTGACAACGACCAAATGAAGGATCCAAAAAGTCCTTGTTCCCACAGCCTCTGTGCCTCTCACACTATTTGTGTATGCGTGTGTGTGTGTGCGTGTGTGTGTGTGTGTGTGTGTGTGTGTGTGTGTGTGTGTGTGTGTGTGTGTGTGTCGGTGAGCAGGTTTTCATCTGCTCTTGCTCATGTGGTCCCATCTGAACTTTCCAGAGGGTAAAAGAGGCTCCTGCTGTGCTCCTGTTTGACAAGTCCCTTCCTAAAATAGACCAAATTGTGTGTGCTGTCTGCTTCCCTCCTATGGAATTGAAAAACCAACACAAATGCACAGCCACATTACCATCCTGCAGTAACAACGAGTGGTTGAGGCTTTTCTATTTCTGGAATGTCCTTTTCCTCTGTTTATTATTATTACTCTTGTAATGACTCATCATTGCATCAAATTTCAGTGCTGTGTGCATTGATCTGGTAAGTGAAAGCAACAGAATGACCAACTTTGACTTCAGCAGTTAATGTGTTTGAAAAGGGCTTTGAGTCCAATTACTTGTAAATCTTAAGATTAATAACAACTCCTAAAGTTGTGTTATATATTTTTGTGAAATGCAACTTCCTGCGCTTGTCATTGCTGACTTTGTTCCCCTCTAAAAGGAAGATAATACTTTTCTCCTCAATGAACATTTATTTTTTACTGTTATTATAAAAGAATAGAACCTCTTGTTCGTTGAAAAGTACAAATGGCAGACAAGATGAGCAACCCAGAGATTTGGTTTTTAATGTTTTGCTGAACCTTCAAAGTCCAAAGTTTTTGGCTTCTTTAAGGATCCAAAAAATTCTGTGTAAGGGTTTGTAAAACCAGAATCACACTGTCAAGTTTTTAAGTATTATTTTTTTGACCTTTTCATAATTCGCTGTATTTTTTTCCAAAGGAAAATGTATGAAAACATGTGTTTCCAAACTTCCAAACTGGTAAAAAACTACACTGTAACCTAATTAAAACCACTGAGTCATGAATTGAATAATAAGACTGTTAACTTAAATCACCCAGATTAACACTGATGAACAAAAAATGAACATTTCTGTGTTTTTCTAGATTCACATTCATTCCCTCAAGGAGAATGTGGACCACAGCTGCTTTAGAGCTAATTTCTTATCATTACATCTTTTCACAGTCTGCTCCCAGTTTCCTCCAAAACTCTCAAGCAGTCTTTCCATCCCACTGTCCTTATCTCCCTCCCTCTCCTCCTTCCTGCTCCTTCTCTCTCTCTGTTGGGGATGTTTGTTCAGCTTGTCACTGTGTCATCGCTCAAGTGGGATGTCTGTTGCTGAGTGGTCTTCTGTACTATTCTCCCGGTCTGTTAATCCCCTTTTCTGGAGGAACAGAGCAGAACCAAAAAAATATGCCTTGCTTTTATATTCTTCAGGGAATGGCCATCAATAGTTGTAGTTAATGTTTACTTTCCCTACCCTCTCTCTTCTACTATTCCTATCAAATACAATCTAATCAGTGGTTTACTATATTTATTTTTTACCATAATTAATTACAACATATGTTTTTCAACCATCTATCAAAAATGTATGAACAATACAAAATTTGAGGTTTGAAATGATTCACATAATGTTACTCGCATAAAGTCTAATGTATTGATAGAGCGCGCAGGCCTGTTTTGGAGTTAATCCAATGATTATGTATTTCACTTCCATAATGTTGGGGAACTCAAAAGAGATACATTAGATAAAGACTGAAGAAAACTGGATGCAATATATTGACTTTAACCCCCAAAAAAACTTTGGCTCTTACAATTCTCATCATGCAATTCAGCAGCGTCTCTCATTGATATCATCTGAAGACATTATACAGTGTGTAGTACTTCTGGTGATGAGAAACCATTTGTCAGTACAGAATAACAAAACCTGTGCGGTATTAGTATGTAGTATGTAATTCAGCAACAGCTGTGGTCTGGAGAAATTATAGTTAGATAAAGGCAGAGTTACAGTGGGTTGTCATTATACCTTCAAATTTCCACAGCATTGTAAATGACATCTTGTTTTAACCCAAACCAAAACTAAACAAAGTTGATAACAAGACAGTCTCTACTCTGCTGGGAGTTGTTTGTTTTTTTTGATGAGATTTTCTCCAGTTACATGCGAACCTGAAAATATGGAAGCGGTGCTTTGTGATGTAACAATAACCTCAGCCGTTGAAAGAAATTAGAATTTAACACATTAATATGAAATTGCATGATTCCCAATGTGGGTGTTCTACCGAGAACTGAAACTGTGTAAGAGTAACACATTGCCATTACTAGCTACAGTGCGGGTCTCTGTAATGATGCACAGTGTTTCCTTTACAACCTTTTGACAGGCCATTTAAAATGTGTTGAATATTGAAGAATTGCATTAACCTGGGTAGGCACAAATGGTCATCAGCTGCTGTCCTCTGGTCACAGTCGGGCCGGACAGGCAGCAGCCATCCCCTGTCTTCAGCCCAGCCCACAGTTTCAGTAATCACTCTGCTGCTCTGTCTCTGTCAGTTCCTGCTGCTGATGTTGAGCTCTTAAAGAGATGAGACGCATCTGCGCTCTCCCACAAGCTAGCTGATTAGCATTAGCATTGTCACAATTTACCCATTGGGCATCATCCCAGCATGATCCTCACAAAGACCCGTCTCTGCCAGACAGAACCTCTCTCCAAATATGCTTCATCACCCTTTTGCACCCTGTTGAATACACTGTTCATCAGCCAGCCTCATTTGCACCCAGATTATTATTCATTGTATGATTTAATCTGCATTCAATGATTTGGCTTAGTACTCATTTGACAGGCTGCAGTGATGTTATCAGCTCTGTCTCACTGAAGGGGTGATACGATCTGATGAGGGTGATATGAGCAATTATGCATCCAATACATCAAATCTGTCTTTATTTCTTTGGAGGATTTGATAAGGCCGAATTTAGCAAAGACCCTGGGTCAGTTCATTTTCGGCTCATCTCCAGTAGAGGTCACTCCATTACACAGTTTGACACTGCGAAGTTAGTATATTCTCTGATATTTAGTTCAGATGTTTTATGCAACAAAACAAGTACTCTGAGGTTCATGAGGAGAACAAAAAGCAAAAACTATTAAATAGAAAAGCAGTGGCTTTTGAATTAAAAAGAGAAAATGCAGTGAGATGTGAAATTGGTGGTAAGTGGATTATTGGGGATGTTTATTTCAGTTCAATTCAATTTTATTCATATATCATATCAAAACAGACATTATCTCAGGGCATTTTCATATAGAGCAGGTCTAGACCAGACTCTTTATAGTTATTATTTACAGAGACCCAACATTTCCCCCATGACCAAGAACGTGGTGACAGCAGCAGCACAAAAAATGCCTGTTAACAGGTAGAAATGTTGAACACATCCTGGCTCATGATGGACGGATGTCTGCCTCGACCGGCTGGGATGAGAGACAGAGAGAGAGAGAGAGAGAGAGAGAGAGAGAGACAGACGGGGGGCATAGCACAATAACGGGACTAATAGCTATATATATTATGGTTATACTAACAGGGCAAATAATATTACTAATGGGACTAAATGAAATGGTAACAGTAGTAATCATAATAATTAAAGCAGTGGGTGTTGATCAGGATCATGGAGCAGTAGGTGGTCAGCAGCCACAGATGTAGACGCTGCAGCTTGAGAGTCAGGAAAACCTGCAGAAAGTGACAGGAGGAGAGAGGAGACGAGAAAGCACGAAACTATGGAGAGAGAAGAGTGAGAAGACGTCAAGTTAGTGACGAGCATTGATGGGATATTAATCCGCACAGGTGGAGAGGAAGAGGAGGAGAGAGGAGCTCGTAGCATCATGGGAAGGCCCTGGCAGTCAATTGCCTTTTGCAGCATAATGAGGACTTTATCAGAGAGGAAGGTTTTAAGCCTAGTCTGAAACATGGAGAGTGGGTCTGCCTCCTGGACCCAAACTGGAAGAAGGTTCCACAGTAGAGGAGCCTGATAACTGAAAGTTTACCTGACTGTTGCTGTGTTCTTCTCATAAGAAGGCCTGTTACTTTTTTCTCAACCCCTACGTGCAACATCGTGTCTTGCTTTCACTTGCTCTTATCTCATCCACTTACAGATAGCTGACAAATCAAAGGAAAACCCTGATTAACTATGTGTTGCTCCACTGATGCCAGTTGGAATGATGAATGACAACAAGGCACTGCCAGCGGCCTGCAGCACAAACAGCAAACAGAGCAAGGGCGGGGGAATAAAGTGGAGGAGTGTGATAATAAAGAGTGACGAAGAGCAAGAGTAAATGAAGAGGAAGAATGAAGGGGCTTGCTGCAGAATCAGACACTAAAGGTCTTTGGCACAAGTTTTATCTATTTTTGAAGCTCTGGAGGAAAATAACCTCTTGTAGAGATCAGATATGTGTTTATATGCTTTTTGAAAAATTTCCCATGGTTTGCGAGGATAGCGTCCCCATAATAAACAAATTTCCCTTGAATACTTGTCTTTTTGATCTCTCCATTCTCTGTCAGTTGAAAACAAATATAGAGCAACTGTTTTCCTCTCCAAGAACAGCAGAGACGGACAAACATTGTGCCAGCCCTTTTCAGCATGCAAAGTGCCCTCGTGTCTGTCAGCATGTAACAGTGTTGACGCACTTTGGAGTCACCAACACTCTCGCTCTCATTTATGCTTGTCTTCGTGACATGTGAGGTATTAAAATTACATTAGGCTCCAGAGCAATTATGATAGTGCTGCCAGTTGTGAATAATGCATACTTAATAGAGAATAATAATGATTATTTCAAACTGTTTAATTGCATTTTAATTCCCCAGGATCCTGCCTGAAGTGAGAGGGTAAAAGGAAATCGTTAAGTATATTAAAAATCCACTTTCACACAGCCAGGTGTGCCCGTCTATAAGAAAAAAAGCATGTGACCACAGAGGACACTTCATTATGGATGTGACAGTAGTGTGACTTTGGTTATACTTGTGGTCTATGTGATATTTACAGACCATCCTTTTAGCTTCTTTTTAAAGTGGTAAGTGTTTGATACTTACATAAGACTCTGTCTCTCTCCTTGCCCCTTTCTTTCTCTCTCCCTGTCTCAGCAAATCATTTCCTCAGGGCCAGTCATTAGCATCATCTGAAGTTGCCACATCTAATGTCACTTCTTCGATGTGCCAATCTAAAAAGACAGTATCGCTTTAAGAATCTCACAAGCTCCACCAGGAAAAAAAGATGAGGAAAGGAAACAAATTCTGTGTTTAAAGAGTGCAGTTGACATTGCAAGGACTCCCGGTTGGGCAGTGGAGTAGGTGATAGTTGCGCTGCACCGCACACACACACACACACACACACACACACACACACACACACACACACACACATTTACCCACACATGCACACTCACCCTGTCTTGTTGCCACCTCAGCCATCACTCTGAATGATGTCAGTCAAATTAATTGCTGTTCCCTTCCCATGGCATGCTTGAGGAGGTTTCACAGAGGCAAGGACAGTGCGGGGCCCCAAGAAAGCAGACAAGTCTGTGTGTGTGTGTGTGTGTGTGTGTGTGTGTGTGTGAGTGAGTGTGTGTGTGTTTGTGTCTGTCTGTGCATGAGAGAGAAAGAGTGATCATCACAATATTCACAATTTTTCATATTTCTAATGAGCAAGAGGTTAATTTGACTTAAAGATCCATCCTCTCAATAGTTTGAGACTTGCTGCTTAATGAGAGTCATTAATAACTGTCTGACAAGACAAACCAACAATTTTACTCTAAAATTAATCAAATTCAGAATTTTAAGGGTGTGGGGTGCTAGAAACATCTACAGATGATATCCATTAGCTTTAATAAATAAAAACTTACATTTTAATTTTTCATTTGAGAAACAGCAGGCAGATCTGAGAGGGAATGTTTAACTGGGTCTCATGAAATAAAATCCATCACATGTCCTTGTCACTGGCCTGCACTGCCCCTTCACACTTCAACTGCTTTGACCTCCCCCTTACAACCCAAGCATCCACATAGATTAGGGTGTGGAGGTTCTTGTTAAAGGTGTATTCTTAATCTACAAAAAGTTACTGAAGCACTGAAAACTTGCATTTAAATAACCTCTGCGTCCTCGTTTATGTTATGACGCAAAATTCATGTTTTAGCTGTTAGGTATTGATTCAAGAGTCCAGCCAATCATTTGAGGATGAAAAACAACATGAATGCGATGAATGAAGGAGAAAAAGCAACAGTGGGGCTAAAGAGGCGTCACAGGGATTGCTCGAGATAGGGCTATTTACTTTGCTAATGATAGTATCGCCACACTGAACACACATACATGAACACCAGTTATGTGAGAGAGAAATTTTGGATGTGAGACACAGCTGGTCCCATTAGGTTTTACCCTTTAGATTCTGGTGTGAAATGGAAGTATGTTGTGTGGATGTCAAAGCTGCACAGCCAATCACACATGCACCACTCAGGGGATTTCATGAAAATGGACAAATACACTTTTATTAAGCTGTGCACTGAGATATTTCCACATGACTGAAGCAAATACTGCACTGTTTTGTCTGATGGGTTATACTGAAATGAATGTAACATAGCAACATGTATCGAATGGTCAGAGCTCTATAACAACTGCATACTCTAAAGGGATTGTTTTAGCCAACTACACACACCTCCAGCTTTTGTTTGTGTCATGAATGTGGCTAACTGATAAAGTAAGTTAGCACATAAAAATACAGAACACCAATCAGAGGTAACTGTTGATGATGATTGCAATGCATCCTATTTTTCATATTCCACCGTGCAAAGCATCTCATTATATAACAATTACCGGGTCTTATTTTCATGGTTTTGGCCAAAATTGAATAATCTTGCTGAGAGTTGGATTAGAAAACTAATATCACTCTCAAGGAGATGGTTAGCTTATTTTAGCATTAAGATTGGAAGACCGGCTCTATCAAAAGGTTTATGCTGAGTTATGTGTTGGACTATTTCTGACTGGGTGTAGAGATTTCCTGGAGTCTTGTCACTGTGAGAATGCCAGACACTACAGGAAGTCGGGCAAGACAGCTAAAAGCCATATTTTCCACAATGCTAGAACTATTTGTTTATCTTCTGAGATCTGGGAACACACTGCCATATCTACAAATGCATCTAAAGGGACAAAGAAATACAAGCAGTCAGACAATAACATCACAGGTTTCAAACAAACAAACAAACATGCACTATAGAAATGATTACACAAACTGTCCACTGTCACCACGCATCAGTTTTCAGACTGACATTGTCGTTTAAGTTTGACGTAGTGTACTTACCTATGTTATGCACACTAGGGCTGTCACTTTAAATTCGAAATTTGACCTATCTTCTAAACATTGGAAATTATTAAAAATTAGATCTGTAATTGTTTGAAATAATAATTCACAGTGTGTAAGCGCAACATAAAATGCACTATCCATCCAATCCATTGTTTGTCCTAGATTAGACTACCTTTGTTCTTTTTCCAAGTGAAAAATTTAGAAAACTTTTGAGAGCTGATTTGAGGAAGCAACTTGGATTCAGAAAATCATAGATAAACATTAGGATTTTCCCCCGACTTTTAAAATGCAACTGCATTACAGCAACATTATCATCTTGTCACTCAAACGAGGCATCGAATGGACATTATGTTAACATAACACAGTTTAGGATTAGGTTAGGTCTCTTCTCACCAAATCTGCCTAAACTTTGGGCTGGTTTACAATTTGCCTGATCGTCTGTCTGCCTGCGTGTCTTGCTCTGTCTCATTTCATTATGGTACTGTCAGTGTTTCCCAGATTTCCTCAGTGATGACATTGGGGAGTGTAATGCTACTATAATCAATACTAATAACAGCTGGACCTATGAAAATAAGACCCAAGTTATTATAAACCAATATTATCCTTTAATAATTCACATTAAAGAACAAATTAAAACAGGTTTACTCAACATAATTAAATTAATTACAATTCTGTTTTAGCCCAAAAAAAGCACATCAGTCAAAGACACCATGAGTCAAGCAAAACCTTTGTTTAGGTCTTTGCCTTTTCCATGAAAGAGTCAATCTGATGTTGTTTATGAAAACTACAGGACACACAAAGTAACAGGAGACACTCATCCGTAAAACACCTTCAAGCAGTGAAACAAATAATTCATGAGGTGTCTGTTAAGTTAATTCGGTTTAAAGTTATAATGATTTGACATTTCAATGAGATATAAATAACAATTCTGAAACCATAACAGCAAAGAGACATAGTCTGCCGACTGACTGGGTGCATTTTCCATGTCGGTGTACCTGTACTTCAAAAAAACATTCAGATCATATCTTTCTTATCCCATCTTTCTTTTAAAACATTAATGAATAAAGCCTGGTGTAAAATCAAATGTTTTCATTCTAGCTTTAATATTAGCTTGCCTTTGGATGGACTTTACTCACATTTTCATTTATGTGGAGAGGTGATTTGGTTTGATGCTTTGCTGCAGGAATCCTTGAGTCGCCCAAGATGTTAATATAATGAGTAAAAGTGTTTCTGTGTGTTGCCATGTAATTTGTTATAGTGTGCATGCTGAGTGCTGCAGCCACACTGCATTTAAGGGGGCATGTTTTGACAGTGTTTGTGTTTGTGTACGTGTGTGTGATGATATTGAAGAGAGCAGTGTCCGACAGTATTAGGGAGTGTGTTGCCCAGTCATGGGATTATCTATCCCAGAGGCGTGTCACCACCGCTAAGCTCCCAGCTCCCTCACAATACAGCAGAGAGTCTCAATCTCAATCTCCAAAATCCCCTCTTCCTCTTTCAGCTGCTTCTTCCATTTGAAGACAGTGACCATGGTGAACATGGCAAGCTCACTCTGACAGTCTGCGCACAGGCGGGCCACTCGCCTTATGCAAACACGGGTACATATAGGGTCACCGTATCCTTCAGTCAAATTAGGAGTTAGCACAGAGAGCAGCGTCCCTGTCTGACGTCGATCAGACTGGCCTCAACAGGAACACTTGGACTCTTAGAATTAAGGATGAGTCACGGCCGTGAGAGTCATGAGTCATTTCTTATTTAGACTGACCGTCTCTATGTTGTGGCCTCCTGGATACAGTCTGTGGCAGCCCAGCAGGATGGAGAAGGCCTTGCGGAAATCTGCATTGAAGGCATAGATGATGGGGTTGAGGGAGGAATTAGCCCAGCCGAACCACATGAACACGTCGAACGTGGTGGGGCTGATGCAGGGGAAAGCCTCCCCTCCACTCGACTGCTCGCAGAAGGGCACCATGCAGTTGAGGATGAAGAATGGGAGCCAGCAGCACACAAACACCCCCATGATGACTGACAGCGTCTTTAGCACCTTGGTCTCCCTCTTAAACGTCATTTTGAAAGAGCTCTCGGACTCTGCGATGCTGGACCCTCCGCCCATGCTGTCATGTCTGTTTTTGGCGCTTTCGGCTGCTCGCTCCAGGGCAGAGATCCTCCTGATTTGTCTGTGAGCAATGCGATAGATCTGGGTGTAGGTGGCCACCATGATGGCCACAGGGATGTAAAAGCTTATCAGAGATGTTGAGATGGCGTAGGTCCTGTTCAGGCTTGAGTCACAGTTCTCCGGGCTGTGGTACGATGTGGCATTTATACCTGAGCCAGTAAGAGGGGTGTAAGGTTTAGCTTGGGCTTTGTGCCAGTTGAGCTGCACTGGGATGAAGGAAATGAGGACAGAAAGTGTCCAGGCTACGCCGATCATCACATAGGCCACTCTGGGTGTCATCTTCCTCTCATAGCGAAAGGGGCTGGAGATGGCCCAGTACCGGTCCAGGCTTATCACGCACAGGTTCAAAATGGATGCTGTGGAGCACATAATGTCAAAAGCCACCCAGGTGTCACAAAAGGAGCCAAATGGCCAGAATCCAGCGATCTCTGTCACCGCCTTCCACGGCATCACCAAAATGGCAACCAAGAGGTCTGACACTGCCAGGGAGATCACAAAAAAGTTGGTCACTTTAGAGCGAAGATGTCGAAATTTGGTGACAGCCGCACAAACTAGGGTGTTTCCCATCAAGGTGGTGAGGATGAGCAGCGAGAGGAAACAGCCGGTTAGGACACGGCTGGATGGTGCATCATCCAAAAACCCACTGTCGATGACGGTGGTGAAGTTCTTAAGATCCATCCCTGAACATGTGTGGGTCGGGGAGCGTTCATTTAAGTCATCCTGAAGATTCCTGCTACATTATACCCACCAGATTAGAATCTATGAGGCTCCTGTGCTGCAGCCAGGTCAAAAATCTCCATCATTGTATCTTCTGATAAATGACGAAGGATTAGATGTTTGAGCATAACCCCCTCTAGTGTGGAGATTTGGCCCCTGACCTTGTAAATTAGATCCGACATCATCATTGGGACTACGGCACTGAAGAGGTAGGGTTGACTTAATTCCTGGGTGTAATGAATGGAGCTCTTCTGTCTGCCCGTTGCGCAGGTCCCAAACAGCTGTAATGTTAGGAATCCCCCCTCTGCTTACTAAAGTCACCAGCAGCCCTTTGGATTAAAGAAATGAGTTACATAACATTGGATATCTGTATAAATAGATGACATACAAATCAAACATTATTTAAAATTTTTTTTTGTTCCTGCTTATGTAAGCTCTGTGTAACGTAGGCTATACTTATATGGCCGATTACATTGCGTACTGTTTATGATCCTATTTAAAACACCGCTTTTGGTACAGCTGTCAGAGCAGGAAATTCCCAAGAGTGCATTGAACTTATTAAAGCATGACTTGATTCAAATCAAGAGTCACACCTCCTCCTCCTGCATTAAATACCCCAACCATCGCTTTTTGGTTTTTTATCTTGGAGTCATTGATCAACATACCCACCTCTTACTCACAGAAACGCGGTCGACTGTAGCCTGTAGCCTTTTTTTTTTTTTTTACTTCAAAATAATTTCCCCATCGCCTCCGTAACAACTTGATAGCGCCGAGTCCATCCACGGGGCATCGCAGCCTCCTTGTCCGGACCAAAACAAACCAAAGAACAGTCCGGTCATATCCTCGATGGGCTCCACATCGCGGACTGTTGCGCACCAATAAATAATACGCACAACAGGATCCGAGTGTCTCTCAGCCATCCCCGCTCTCGCTGCGTCCCCCCCCCTGCAGCCTGTGGGTGCGCGTCCGCGGCCACGGACCTCTGCGCTCCGGCGGCTCCGTTTCCCACCGGCGCTCTGACGTTGTCCCATTCAAGAGGAAAGGAAGAAGGGGACGGAAGCGTGTGGACGCGGCCCCTCTGGCTATTATCAGTTCTCCTATGTGCCCAGCGCGCAGCACCACACAGAAGGTAACTCTTGGCTTTTTCTTGAGTTGGCTCTCACGCAGAGGTTAGAGGTTAAAAAGAATCATAGTTTCGATTTAAACCCGCCCGTTACCGGTAGTGTTTTCTCTTAATTTGCCCAAGTTAAACATGTGCTGTGGTGTAGTTTAAAGAAATAAGACGCAGGTTTTAAACCTGAGTCAGCGCATTGGGCCAAAGACGCGGGTCAGTGGTTTACTGAGGCCACCTAATGGAGAAGGAGAACAATTGCGTCAGTGGAAGCAAACGAAGCTGGCGGGACATAAACCTCGTCTGAAGGGTGTCACTTCTGTTCAGGGTTTTAATGAATGCAAAAGAGAGTTTATGAAAGAAATGTTTATGCCAAGACTGGAGATCAGATCAGAAACTGCATCCACCCATGCCAGGGTTTTCTTGTGCAGACCAGAGTCAACTCAAGTCATCATTTCTGTCTGCCCTGACTGAAGAATTATCCACTGCTTGTAAAAATCCTGGCAAAATCTGTCTGCAAATACCCCTTGTTTTTATTTATTTATTTATTTGTTTTATTCAGTTCAAGCTGGTATCTTGCATGCAGAGCATCATGGGATGCAGAAACAATCATGACATGCCAGCTGTCACCTTACAGTGATGTAAGTGCTTCTGACAGGGGGAAAAGAAACAGCTTTTACCCTTTTCCTCCACAAACATCCACTATATAAGGCATTTAATAGATAGGCCAAAGCCCTGAGACTCAAGGAGTGATGCAGATAAGAAAAAATACACTTTGTTACCCAAAATAATTTCCCTTTTGCCATATTTTTCTTACCATCTCTTACTCTATTCTCCTGTCCTTTAGAGATTATACAAAATGACAATACTGTTCCGTACATTGGTCTTTTTTCAGCAGAATACTGAAGCAGGTTAGGAGCCACTCCAACACTGACAAGAAGATAGGAACAGATTTGGATGTTATAGTCTGTGGAGAGAGGTCGGTGATTATACACAGAATATGGCATCATGAGGTGGCAAAAAGTTTGTTTCTGTCCTAGGGTAAAAATATCTGTTTAATATCATCTTTAAAGCTTATAAATTAACATGAAATATTTCATATCTTGTCTTAACTCTCAGAAAGTGTACTTCCCAAATTATCAAACCATTCCCTTAACTTCAACAGGCTCTCTCATGTCATCAAATGCTTAACATGTCATCTAATCACTATCATTGCTGTGCTTAACCACCTCCACCCAAAAATCATCAAAAACTGGCCCAAAAACCTGCAAACTGGTGAAATTTTCAGCATCATTTTCTCCCTGTTTTGTTATGATTATGTGTTGATTGTTGCCCTTACATTTGTGTCTTCTTTTGAGTTTCTTTTTCTGTGACTAACACTCTGAGTGCTAACGTGCATCATGGACATCAAAGACCTGGCAGCCAGACAGGAAACACAGTTCAAAGGTCAGAGGTGTGACCAAGGATAGATAGGAAGAGCTCGAATCTTACTTTTCTACCAAAGGTAAAACCTCATCTGCAGACATATTTTTTACATAATCTGTAAATCACCATATGCTCTCATGGATCCAGGATCTTCAGCGTAAATGTTCAACTCATGATAATTCTCCTGAGGGTTGTTGGTCTGATGCAGGATGATGGGTACCCAGTCACACACAAAACATACAAGTACTATGAGTAAGATAGCTGAGAGCAAAACAGGCTGTTTTATGAGCCAAAATGTTGTGCTGTCTTGTGTTTGTGTGGGTGTGAGACCATATTTGTGCAGGTTCATATGAATTTATGCGTTTTGCTGTCGTGGAAACATGAAACTCTTACTGTTCTCAGGATGGGTAAAATAGATAAAAGGGACAATGATTCATTGTAGTTCTCTCTTACTCTGCCTTCCCGTTTCTTTTTTTTTTTCTCTTGCTTGTAAAGCCTCTTCTCCTATACTTTCACAGAATACCTCACCCTTTTGGGTCAAACAGGAGGTGGGAAACTTTCTGCCTACTCTAATTTTGTCCTCTAATACTTTCTCCTCAACCTCTTCACCTACCATAGCATCATAACCTTTGAGTATTGAAAGACTTCTTGAAGATTTCAATACTGAGTTTAGCTCATGAATAAAAAAAAATCTACTTGAGTGCTTTATTTTAATGTTTCTTGTGCACCCTTTGTAGATTTCTACCGTATATAGAATGAATTGATTCTTATTTGTGGGGCCTTTTTTTCTTTTGGCATCCAAATAAAAAATTGTATCAGATACACAGGATTAAAAATTCAAAGGGATTTACAAAAATTCAGTGGGTAACAAATTCTGAAAATATTTGATTTATTTGAAGGCAGTAGCACAATATTCCTGAACTAAAAAAAATGTTTTTCACATTGTGAAAAATACTTTGACCCATCCAGTTAGCTGAATACATTGGATGAAAAGTCTGAGGAAATTAACAGCTCCATATAAATAAATAAATAAATAATGAAATAAATATACATAAATAATACTGATAAATACATGAATGCCACTTTGGAACATACTGAATTTGAAATTGTGTAAAAATGTGTATCTAATATATTGACTGCTCATTTCATTTAAGGATAGAACAACTAAAAATAACTCTGCAATCATTAACCACTAAAGCTGTAGACAACACAAAACAGGCTAGAAGCTTCATCTTCCCTTTGAGTTGTTTAGCTCCCGGACGAACAGAGCATACTTTTTAAAAACAGTGTCCTTGTTATCTTCCCGTTCCATTGAGCAGTTGGTGTGATTCTGGGAAAGGAATAGAGAAGGTTAGAGATTATGTTTCATCTGGATACCCGCTACTGGTGCAAGAGTCACAGAGTAGACAGTCAGAGTATCTTTTGAGAAATCACACACTAACCATCGGTAGACTGTAGTTTACTGACTGTAGTTTAAGAACGAAGAGGTTTAGCTTAAGTGTTTTGACAAGAACATCCTCCACTGTCACGTTGTTGAGCAGGTCCTTCAGCCCACTGACAAACGTCCCCACACAGAGAGACTGCAGTAGGAGAAAGACAGTGCAATTCCAGGCCATCATGTCAGACAACAAACATACATCAGGAATTGAACTCAACATATCATGAAGATGCAACGCTTGGTCAAAACCATTCAGAGGGCAGATGGTGTTAAGACGTGACACTTACCGCATTTTTAATCATAAATTGTGAAGGTACTCTCAGGTGAGACTGTAGGAATAGAATATTAATCTCATTAACAAAGTAAGCACTGGATGACTTTAACAGACAGATTATGACATTATCAGTCATTTTATCCACAGCGGTCACTTAAGAGTGTTACATGAAAAAAAGTGTGATAATATCAATGCATTATACTTACAGATTCTACTTTGTCTAAGGTGTTCTTGAGTTCGGAGAGAGAATCCAGTTTCCTTATAATCTCATTGTTTAAGTTCACATCTCTACGAGCAGTGTAGCAGTGATGCAACATGACAACGAGAGCAAATATGGACGTCTTCATACTGTAGCGTTGTCTCACTCTCTTCCTTAACAGTGTCTTTTTGTTGCTTTAGCGTGACTACTGATGTGATCGGTGTCTGTTGATTCTTCTTATATACGGAAGCCAGTGGGGAAAAAGGAAGTCACTGATGTCAGAATTCTACACCTACCTGGAAATGATCAGTCCATTTATTATGCAATATAATGTGCAAATTTAAAGACTGGGACAAATTAGGCCCTTTTAAAACATTTTTTATAAGATCATATGAAAAAGATTTTGAAAACTTCCACCAGAAAGAGAAAAAATATCTTTCATCACCTCTGCATGAATTCTAACAATCCTGTTTCACTGCATTCTCTAACAAGACTATCTTGATCAGAAAATAGGGGGCTAGACAAAAGTAATTTGTTGCCCAAAGTGCTCTCTAAAAGACAAGAGAAAGCAAAGAGAAAGTATAATATTTAGAAAATGTGTGCACAAACACAAATAGAACAGGCCCTCAACATTCCGTAATGAGATGTTAAACCTGTAAATTAAAATTAACAGGTGTTAACACAAAAACACTAGGTAACCCACTTCCCTTTGTTATCTTATTTTGTCAGAAAATTATGGGGGGTTTTTTTTGTTCAAAAATAGACAATGCATTATTTCTTATACTCAAAATTTGAACATTATTATCTTCACAGCAGCCATATAGCTTATTATACATGGTTCAGAATTGATGTTGTTTATCTATACACAATCAGTGATAATGTCCAGTCAACCACACTTTCCAGTTGAACCTTAGCAAATAGATCAGTTTGATTGGATTTCATGATAGAAAGTGAGCACTTACTGCTCACAACCTATCAAGAGATGATCATTGACAATATTAGGTTTGAAAATGTCCTCTTTAATGCACCAGTAGGTGCAGGAGGTGATCTAACTAGGTCAGTACTGTGAGGTCTCTTTCCAAATGTTATACATGTACCACATCATAAATGAAACTGAATGCAAAAAATATCAGCCACCAATTACGAGAGATGTACGTGGGTTGTACGGGTTTGTCTGTGCACAGCCTTAGAAAAAAGGGAAGTGCTGAGATGGGCGACACATAAACACACACAAACACACACACACACACACACACACACACACACACACACACACACACACACACACACACACACAAATGTTCTCCTTGATCATCTTCTTCATTCAGTTTCTGTGGTTAGGAAAAACTGTTTATGACTATGTGTCATACTTCACAGTAATTATTCACTGAGGGTGATGTCATTTTTTTCTGATGTCCAGTGGAATAGCAACACTGATGAAATATGCCATTTGTGATTTCATGAACATCTTTAAAACAGAGCCTGTAAAATGATGTGGGTGGAAGTCTTGTGGGGATGTCCCCTGCACATACCATGGCAAGTGAAGACATGTAAAGTTAATATTAGCACAGTTTCACTGAGTGCATCCTACAAAATGGATAAAATAAAATCTTAGCCACAGTCTGTTTCAGATGAAACAAATTGAGGCCTGTCAGATTGTGCAATGAATGTATGCTGAATGTTAGCACTGCAGTGTAAACAGAAAAAAGAGAGCAGTGGCACTTTATCAGCTCATGTCATCCATTTGCACAGCTCTTATGTTTTCGAAAGTTTTCTTTTTAATGGTGATTACAAAGTGTCACACAGCCAGTGTATTTGGTGTCACTTCATGTCATAATCTCTGTGTGTCTTCACGTTTAATTTGGACAGTCGTTTTGGATTGACTTCCAACAATTTTACTATGTTTCTGCCATAGCTGTCAACTTTCATGTCAGGCAGCCCAAAATTGCACAATGTAAATGGTGCTTGATGCAACTTGTTACAGTTTATAAGTGATTTTACCAAATTTGTTGTGTTACTATTTCTTATTTCCATAGGCTATTTTGGATATTTGTTGTGATTAATGCATAATATTATAGTATATACAGCAATAGCATTCAAATACTGATTTGGATGTCGATTACCATGGCAAAGGTAAAACCTTTGAAGGTTTGAGGAATTTGCATCAGCCATAACTAATTATGTGAAGACTGAGAACTTTAAATCCTGCTGACTTTCTCACTTCCAGACATCCGGCTAAACGCTGGCTGAGGTGGGTGTGCTCATCAAATTGTCAGGCTCAGAAAGGTACAGAAATTGTTGCAGCCTCCTCTTATTTGACAGCAGAACAGTGTGGTGGGTTTTAGACACTGTTCCAGCCATCACTTCAGTTGAAGCATACAGAGGCCTGTGTGGCGGTGACGTCGGGAACGAAACACTGATAAAACCTGCACATACCCAAGTACCATGTGAGCTTTGTTTGGGTATGTGGAGCTGCTTGAGCCCACAGACACCTGGTATCCCAAATATTATGTTTTATCCTTTCAAGACTCACACTTTGGCAAATTGTTAACTGATTCTGATGTTGTTTTATAGGAGTGATCATGAACATCCTGAAAGAATATAAGAAAGGCATCAGTCAAACTGAATATGTATACTGCATTTGTCCTTCCTTCTTGCCTAAGTATTGTACGGCTTGATGGTGATGATAAGATGGTAAACTTGGTAAACTCACCCGCTAAACATCAGTATGTAAACATTGTCATTGTGAGCGTTTAGTAGACTGTGCCTTAGTCCAGCCTCAAAGAGCTACAAGCGTAGCTGTGAACTCTTAGCCCTGTTTGGGCTTTCTCTGACTTATTTACAGTACGTCCTCTCACATATTATTGAACTTCTTGGACTCTCCCATTTTAATAAATAACTATTTAATTTTATCCCTTCTTGCTGTCACCATGTCACAGTTTTCACAAAGGTATCACAATGCTACATAAGATCCAAGTGACTGTATATGTTGAGGAGTCATGCTCAAATAAGTTTATCTTGTTCAGACGAACAAGAGGAAGAACCCAGACTCTGACAAGACCAATTAAATGTATTGGCCCAATTAATTTGTCCTAGACCAGTTTTAGCAGTTTTAATAGTTTATATTAATTTCTCAAATTGCAATGTTTTCCAAAATGTGCATCTAGATCCTCAGGAAAAATTATACAGTTTACTAGAATTTTTAGATTGGCTCATGGTTTAAATTTGTATTTATTCACTCCTTGGAATTCGACCAAATCAGATTAGGATGACTAACACAAAAACTTTTCTGAATGAAACTACACCGGCAGTCAGATTTAAAAGGTAAATAAAAATGACTGCATTCTCCTTGTGCAATTTTGGGAGCTACAAAGAGTCACACGGAAAGTGCAGTGTCAGTACAGTTTTTTTCCAAACTTACAAAGTGCTGTGAATTGACCAAAGTTTGGTCTTTTCTCATATTAAAACAAGCTTTTTTGAGTGAATAACGTGACACTGCTGAAAATGCAGTGAGAGACCACAAGCTATAATCAAATGGAAACCACAGTTTCACAGTTTATTTTGAGTCTGTACCCAATTTCTAAAAAGCACACAAAATCTGCAAGTACATTTCTCTTAAAGATTTCAGTATCTGTAAATTATTATTGGAACTGTAACTTCATGACTCACTGCATCTAGTTTGTAGATGTGGTTATAAAATTTTGCAACTGTCATCATGGAAGTTACTGGGGTGTTTTTTTGTCTGTAACACCATCAGTGAATAAAGAATCAGATGAGTATGCAGGTGTCAAATTGTGGATGATTGAGGGGAACATCGGCACTGTGGTCTCAGCAGGGGAATCTTTGCATAGAGGAAAAGTCAGAGAATGGCTAGAAAGAAAGAAACTACAACTGTTGGTGTGCCATCACAAATCCAAGACTGATTTCCAAAGCTTATTCTTAACTAAAATATCCACTTAAAGTGCTGGGTTTTTTTTTTGTGTTGACCTAATAAAGCTTAGAGCCTGCATGAACATGTATGAGATGATGGGCCTCTGGGTACCGATTCCTCAAAAAGCCCCTCTCCGACATTGCACACATCCAGGCTGACTCAATTTATGAAGTTATCACAATGGTTTCTTTGTGATGAAATCTTCAAAGTAAAGATGGTTTCCAAAAGCAATCAGATGAAAGACGTAAATAGAAATGAATGCAAGCAGTTCTGACTAAACCTTTCAACTCTCCGACATATCATATCGCACTGAGGCTCAGGTTTAGGGGCCCGTGACCGCTTGGGCCTGTTCAGCAATCCATCCATTGTGATGGCTGTGGACAAACACAAATATGTGCACGGGGGCCTGTTAACACTGACCGCTAACATCATCACCCCAGACTGATTGCTGTGATCTATGCGGTCGGACTTTCTGCTCATGTGGGAAACATTTCACTCAGTTCACCTACATGTGCAGTGGAGATTAACAGAGGAAGCACCCTTTGCAATTGTGTGTGCATTATTAGCTCATGGAAAACTTATCGTGTCTGTAACAGAGTTGGGTCTGTATGTTGTATTGCTTGTAAATGTAATGTGGGTGAACCTGAGACTGCTGAGTATGAGTGTGGAAAAAATTTTGGTCAACCTGTGAGAGATTGTGTGTTGATAAAACATGAACCTTGCATTTCCGTTGAGACAACATTTAAGCTTGAGCTTGATGAATTAAAAACTTAACTTGTTCCCATCATTACTAGATTTTAAAGCTATGTACCCAGAAAGTACAGGACTGAATCAAACCTGATTCCTTTAAAGTCTGCTTGACATCTACCCGTGTCATGTGTCACAGAGTGCATGAAGTGTACTTGCTGACAATGATAAGCCATAATCTGAGTGTTTAAATTTGCACATGTGAATGTGCACCACGGTAAAACGTACTCTTCGGGGACATTGACTCAAAAGAGCTTTAAAGCCTAACTTTTTTATTCACGGTAATACCAAGACAAGGTTATTTTTAAGGATAACGGATGATGAATAGTTAACTAACAATGAGAAGGAGTAAAAGAGAATTAAAACTTTAGGTATATTACTGAAATGAAAACACAAGACATGGTGTCCTTTAAATGGTGTCAAGTTTGTTATATGCTATATGAGGACACCTTGGAGTGTATTATTATGCTGAAAATCAACTTTCCTCTGAGAGAGACAAAAGTTGTTTTCAAATTGTAAAGCATTATTTAAGGCTTGTTTGCTTGTTTGTTCAGATTATCCCATGGTTAGTTAGTATAGCTGCATGAAGAAAGCAAGAGGATATTTCTATCCTTCACAATGATGGATAACTATTTGGTTTTAAACAGAAACCCAGGACCATATTACAGCATATCAGAAATAAACAACGAGAGAAAATCTCAACAAAAGGCTCGGGAGCAGCTTATTTTTTAATGAAGTGATTGAAAAAAGCCACATGATCCACAGTCCACAAAATAGATGCAAAAATACAGCATCTAATACCAAAATAACAAGTGTGTCATATTTACTTTAGCTCTTTCATTTTTACATACCTGTTTTACTATAGTAAGATTACTTATGGATAAAGTCAAATATATACATTTTTATATACTTTGCTAAATGTGTTTCTAGGTTTTTGTCTTAATTTAGATTATTTCTTTTATCATGTGATATCAAACCATCTTTGTGGCAAGCTACATATACCGCACACTTCCTTTGAGGGCATAATGTAACAAGCACCTCTGTTCTTAGATCTCATCTGAGCAAAAGATAAAAAAAAAAAAAACAAAACCTACAGTAGTTCATTTCATTACAGATGTGTAAAACCAATGTTGTTACACTACAGACAAATAAGAAAAAAAACATTGTTCGAGAAAATGGAGAGAATATAGTCCATATGCCTCACTATCAATCTGCACTGTTACAGTAATGAATGTACAAACAAGGAAAGCTTTCTTAAGCATTTGCCAACTTGAGGCTGTGTATCTATAGCGCACAAAAGACAAACATCCAATGAACAGTTTCCCATGGATACGTCTCATATCAATTTAGATATTTGCAGCTGCAGCCACTGCAGCTTAATTTCAGCCAGTTAGTAGAAAATCACTTTCCTCATTGGAGCATCCTCTCTCTATGCTGGGTTGCGCTCCAGTTTTTCTTCCATTCCTCAGTTTCAACTCTCTACTCACTTCAACTCATAGAGGACTCACTGGCACAGTAAAATATATTGACATTCATCTGTCTACTCTTTTCCTTTCCATTCCCAAATTTGTCATGTCCCCGTCCTTCCTTGATGTATGAACAGATCAAACCCCCACTTCACTGTGGGTGCGGAGGTTGTTGCTTGTTGGTGTTTCCTTTGGTATGTTATGGGGCCATTTTCTTTTTACAGTGTGCTAAAAATTAAGTCTATGATTGTGTGTGAAAAACATTATCTAAAAGCAGTATTACTTGATTGCTTGAAAGTGTCATAACTCAAAATTTACATATAATCACCTTACAAAAGTGTTGGCAAAGAGCTGCCTGTGTATACATTCAGCAGACACAGAGCACCTTTACCATTCATTTGGAGATATGTTTTCCTTCCACCTGGTGAATGTAATGTCTACTCACAAGCCCTTTTAACTCTGTTTCGGTCTCCACCAAATTGCAGGTTAAATATCTAGCTCTTTAGCTGCTAAATGTTCCACTGCATACACCAGCTAGTCACTAACTTTGTCCTTCTGGTCTGGAACAGGGTTTATGAGACCCATGAGAGTGAAACATTAACGGTGCAGGCATTAAAAACAAAACAGTGAGCTGCGAGATGTGGTGATAATCATCTGTGGGTTCATTACACAGTCACTCAATAAATTGTTGATATAAAAATATTCACTCTAACAAGGAAGCTAAGTACTGTAGATTGATAAGAAATTTAGTTGCATATAAACTACTTTGGCTTTAAACTAAATGTAGCTAGAAAATACTATAACCAACCGTGGCAGAAGGGTCTTAATGTAATGATTCCAAAAAAAATTTCAAGTAAACCAGCTGCTGACTTGAACTAACTTATCTAAGTCATAGATGCTTGACAAATTATCATACAACATCATCTGTCACCTTGAGGCAACACTTATAGTGTTATATAATATAGTCAATCAGATAAAGCATACGTCATAGATAGGAAGAAAACTGTTGACTCAAATTAAACATTTGGACTCCCTGGTATGCTTTTATATCATTCTTAAAGGCCATGATTTGATGTGACTGTTTATATGGAACTAAGAATTAATCCTTGTTGGTGATCCTATATACTGTACAATCTATTAAAAGATATTCATTTTATAAAATAGCCCACTAATTTATGCTGTGTTTGTCATTACCACCACTTCTCATGATGCAAACAAGAAACCCAGTTCAGAAATTTTCATGTCCGAGCAGCCGTGCTAACAGCAAACACTGAACTTTGTTCATTTTCTTTAGCCCAATCAAGTGTTTTGAACATCATCTAGCAGGAAAACATCAAGTGCTTTCGGCCCAACAATGTCTCGTGGTGTGTATTAAATGTATGACAAGACAGGAGGTTCCCAAATGGTCTGCTTCCACTTTTTGCTCCAACTTTTTGCTCCAACTGCAGCAGGCCTTTCTCAAACATGGAAGTCATTTGTAACATCACATGGACATAAACACTTAACAAAGAGCCACTTCACAAATGTATATACATATATATACGTATATATGTATATATATGTATATATATATATATATATATATATATATATATATATATATATATATATATATACTGTTATATTTCATACCGTGATCCACTGGGATGTAAGGTTTTTGTGGCTATAGAGGTGTTTTTAGCCCTTTACCTTCAATGCTTTCAGCGTAATGCTTAATCCTCCAGCATCACATTGCTGAAACTCCTCCTCCACTCCTACATCATGGCGCTCCTGAAGAGCAGCAGCGTGAACTAAGTTGGCTTCATCCTCATAATCTTCACTCTCCTCATTGTCCTCAAAGTTGTCTGGATAGTTAACTTGTTCTGAAATGCCAGGAGCCTCTGGAAATACTCTAAGAGAGAAAAAAATCTGCTTTGTTTTGGTCATAAAGAACCTCTATATTTAGAAGATCATATTGACCATATGTTAATCATATAGGTAAATAAAATAAGCTATTAACAAAACATGAAAAAATGTGTTGCTTGTAACCTGCATGAGGATTAAAAGTATTTTTAAAATATATTTTTACACTAATTCATATGTGTAAAATTATTGATTTGTAGAAAATAAAAATCAAAATAAGACTAAGAGTAAAAAATAAGGTATTTTTAATAAAACCTTGTTAGACCAGAATCCCAACAAGTCAGTAGTAGAACTTCAAATTGCTTTTTATGTTTGACCAACAGTACTAAAGTCAAAGATATTCAATATAGGATCATATAAAAAGGTGAGAAGTGGAAATCCTCACATTTGAGAAGCTGAAACCAGTTTGACCTTGTGCTTGACAGAAGATTTATATGCTTAATTTTTATAGTTTGTGTCCACCCATTTTCCTGACAAATTGTTTTAGTACAAATTTTTTGTTGGCTTAAATGTAACTCAACTCATTGTTGAGTACCTGTTTACAGTTTCCTGACTGTGGCCAGAACATTCAGCTTTTCATGTGTCAGTTTGCTGCTTGTAAGAAAGTTCCAGTTAAAAAAAATGAGCAGGGTGTCAAACAAGTCACATAAAATTAGATTCAAAAGGCATCTACAGTTAGGTCCATAAGCATGAGGAAAGTGACACAATTTTTGGATTTGAAACAAAGAATCAAGATGTGTTTGAAGTGTAGACTTTCAGCTTTAATTCAAGGATGTTCACATTAATCCTTTAGGAAATACAGCCATTTTTATACATAGTCCCTCATTTTTAGTGGCTCGGAAGTAATTGGACAAAATAACAGTATTATAAATGTAAGGATTATTTTTGTTACTTGGATAAAATTCCTTTTCAGTCAATGACTGCCTGAAGTTGTCAGTGAGAAAAAAAGTGGTTAGTTGGGTTGAGGTCAGTTGACTGAATTGGCCATTAAGGAATCTTCAATTTCTTTACTTATAGCTAAAAGTCTACACTTCAATCACATATTGATTTGTTCATTACAGATCTATTGTGTTGGTTTACAGAGGCAAATTATGAAAATTGTGTCACTTTCTAAATACTTGTGAACCTAACAGAAATATTTAAATATAAAATAAATAAATAAAAATAAATAAAATTCCCTTTTCAAATGCAATACTCACAATACTAGTAGTTCTCCACATTTCTGGCTTGTGATCTCTTACAGAAAGCAGAAAGCAGCATCTTCTTGGAGTGAAACTTTAACCATTGAAACTTCTCTCATTTTCCTTTCCAGGCTCAGAGAGGTAAAATTATCCAATACTTGTCAAAAAGATAAAGATTAAGGGTAAACTCCTAAAAATGAATAAAGATTTGCATATAAGAACTTTGTTAATCAACTCACGACCTCCCAAGGTTATCTTGTGTCCCTTTTCAGGGGGCTAACCCAGGCTCTAACTATTTCCACTCTCACTAGCTTTCACAGTAAATTGACACTTGTGCATTGATGCATTATCAATAATAATCTAATGTTATATATAATAAGATAAAACTCATGGGAAACATATTTCTGCAGAGCTTCTGCTTTTAATTTTAATATAATAAGTACCTTTTGTTGGTAATACCTCTGTACTTTTATGTAAGCAGGATTGTTCATCCAGGACTTTAAGTTAATAGCACATTTTTACATTTTTACTGGTATGTTTACTTTAGTAAAGAATCTGAGTGCCTCTTCTATCACTTTTAAGAAGACTTATGTTTCCAGCACTTTCATCCTCATCTAAGTCCTCAGGATAGTGACCATCAGGGTGGTTTTGTCCTCCAACACACAAAGCAGCACAATCTTCCTTCACCACATCACTGAGACTGCCCTCCATATGTATTTCTTCTCTTCCCATAAGTTGGACTGACTTAGAACATGCGGCCCCAGTGTGGTGTCATTGTCTGTGTTTTTTGTTTTTTTTTACTACATGAATGTCACAGCTCTCCCCTTTAGGTTCAGTCGCAGGAGCCCAGTTGGTCTTTGTATGTGTGATATTCTCTAGGTGATCCTGCATATAGGCAATGCTAGGTATACAGGCAGCACTTGGCCTGTTGTCTGAGTTGAGGCAGAGCATCCTTTCTATCGAAGAGGAGATGTGGTCTGAGTACATGTCGGGCACAGGGTCGTACTTCCCTTGGGTGATCTTGTATTACACACTCAGGGGCTTCGTGGCAGCAAAAGGAGGTCTGAGAGCACAGGTCTCATAAAGCAGACGACCGAGATGTTGGACTTGGAGCTGTACGGGGACGTCCTGGAAAAGTTCAGGACTGAGGTAGCTGGGTGTCCCAATACATGTGGAGGCCATATCAGCTGTTTTGTTCATGACTCTGTCCCCTAATTTTACCACACCTTGCTCTGTTAGCTGTATGTTTGAGGGTTTGATGACCCTGTGTAGTATTTTAGCTGTGTGTATATAATTTACAGCCAAACTCACCCGCACAAAACACCCCATCACGGCATCCTCGCTGAAAGACTCCCCTTGCTTTCTCTCTTTTACTTTGTCATTTAAGCTCCTACTATCACAATAGTTCATCACAGTGTAAACATATCCGTCATCAGGGTGGCACAGGCCTCGCTGCTTGCCACTATGCGGGGGTGCTCCAGCCTCCTAATGATTTCCGCCTCTTGGTGGCAGGTCTCCGTTTTCCTGCTTCGTGCGAGCTCTTCCGCTCCACACGCCTCGTCAGGGGCACGTCTGCCGTTCCTCCCCGGCCCAGACACAAAATCCTCTCATACATCTCAATACGATTTCAATTCGTTTTTTTAAATTAAAAAAAGCACCTCTTACATTTCTTTCATTGTGGCCTTGCATTTTTGTGACAGAGTGATATGTGCCCCCCCCCCCGCCCTTTGTATTTATGTGTGTATTCTGCATTGTTTTTGGTTTCGTTTAATTAGTTTCCTTTTTATTGCTCTGGATATCATAATGGCATGTTGTGATATGTAGGCTCTTACAAAAATGTGGGCCCAAGAAATATGCAGTCTCAGTGGGCCCCCTTCCCCTTTTCCCCATGCATTCGTAGTAGTTAGCCCGGAAATCAGTAATGAAGTGTTTTAAAGTTATATTTCCCCTCATGTGAGAAAAGGTAAGGGTCCGTTTGTGCTTCTTTTAAAAGTTGAGGTTATGACCTGCAGCGTGGCTCTATCGTTTCTTGCTCATTACACCAGGTGGCGCTATGGAAGTGAACTGCCTGCAACCTGCCAGAAAGCGGCTAAGGAAGAAGAGTCGCCGGCGCGGGTCATTGCGCATGTCGACCAGGGGAATAGGCGCATACTGTTGGTCTTCCTCGTTTCGTTAGTCTCTGAATTTCTTTCTGATTTAATGCAAAATGCCACCAAAGGGTAAAGGTGGCAAGGGTGGCAAAGGTCAGTGGCCATTAGAAATGTACTTTTTCTTTTTTTAATATGTTGCATACTTCTAGCCTAAAGTGAGCCTTGTTTACTCCCCAGTAGCGTTTGACTCACCCACGTCTCTGCATTATAATGAAATAGCTCGCCAGGTTGTGAAATCCTGCCTCTTATGACTGTGTGTTGCTCTTGTTGTCGTGTTGTTGCCTCGGTATCTTGTAGGATCTGCTTCGTCAAGTTCAGACGCCGATAAGAAAGAGAAAACACCTAAAGGAGGAACCGCTGTAAAGGTGATATGAGTAATAAAATTTATTTTTATTTTAATCCACGGCTTCATTGTTTTAGTCAAATGTGATATATCCGGGGGAGATTTTTTTTTTTACCAGACGATCACAGCCCTCGTCCTCGCCCCCGACCCCAGAGTGACTTGTCCGCTGCGGCCACGATGGGACGTACGTGGTCAGCGACAATACTCGGAAGATTAACCGAAGGGACCCAAACTGTACCAAACATCCCCCCGAATAAATACCAGTCATGCCACAGTCAGAGGTCACTGAGATCATACGTTTTTCCCCCCGATTCTGATGTTTGATCTGGACTTCAACTGAAGCTCCTGTCCCGTATCTGCATGTTTTTGTTTTTTTAATCATTTGCACTGCTGCCACATGATTGACTGATTGGATGATTACACAAATAAGCATGTGTACAGACGTCCCTAATAAAGTGCTCCGTGAGTGAATAATTGCTAGGCCTAGAATTTACGGTGACATTATCCATTATTTTACAAAAGGATGTTTAACTCTGCTTTTATGGTCTGTGTTCTGCAGGTTCGGCATATCCTCTGTGAAAAACATGGAAAATGCATGGAGGCAATGGAGAAACTGAAGGCTGGAGTCCGTTTCAGTGAAGTAGCATCACAATACAGTGAAGATAAAGCCAGACAAGGAGTAAGAACATAGTCTCATAATCAGTTGTACAGTTTTGCTCAGGTTAAACTCCATTACTGTGTCAATTACAACTCTTTTATTGCACATATGATCCCATAGTAGTAACTGTAAAGCCCAACAGTGATGGACCTCTGTATTTATCCTTGAAAATTTGGCTTACTGGGTTACTATTTATCATATTCCATAATATGTAATCAGCCATATTCAGACACCAGTATGCCTGAGGTTTGGCTAGGGTCTGGCTTTGGTTGACATTCTGATTGTGTCATTGTTTCATAGCAGAAAGAGCACTGCACATGGCTGCATTACATTTAGTAGTTAAAAGCTGCATCTGAAATCAGGCACCTCCCTCTTTGAAGTGTACTTTTCAAAAACTGAATACGTCCTAATTGCTGGTGGTAAATATGGAATACGTATGTACCATGGGAGATGGTACATATGATATACAGGCCTAAACCTCATAATGAGTCCTGAAGGGTGATTGATTAACGATACTTCTTTACTTCCCCGACACTCGTAGAAATGTGTAATATTTTTCCCCAACTCTGTTCTTCTCCTGTTCATGCACACCTGTACCCCACCTCAACACCTAAACGGTTGTATTCCCAAATACTTGGAAACCTTAATGGAGATCAAAGCTATTTTCATCAAAGTTAAGCCGTTGTTGCTCATGCTCAGTTCCTTTTTTTCTACTGTGGTACTCATATTAAATGCATCGTGTGTTTGTCATGACTCTTATGGTGATAACAGGGTGATCTGGGGTGGATGACACGAGGATCGATGGTTGGACCTTTCCAGGATGCAGCATTTGCCCTGCCTGTCAGTTCCATGGATAAACCCGTCTACACAGACCCTCCTGTCAAGACTAAGTTTGGGTACCACATCATTATGGTAGAAGGAAAAAAGTGACATCAGATTTGAAATTAGGACATAAAAATTCCACCATTGGCTATATTGTGAAACTGATTTCATTTCATTTCCTGATTTAATTCTTTATGTTTTGCCAGAAGTTTAGAGTAAGAAAAGAAAGTTATCTTGGTGTGAAATACTCTCATGTTTGTCTTTGTTAAATATAGCTTAACTTTTACATTAACATAATCACCTGGGTTTTCTTTTTCAGTCTGGTAAAGTTTGTGGAACTCAAACCACAAATGGCCAAATAAATGAATCTTCATTCATGCTATACATAATGTGTAAGGTTTGTTTGTGCGTGTATGAGCAAGTGACAGACTTGGTGTAGGAAGTGTTGGTCCCACTCCAAACAACTTCTGCTCTGAAGTCTTTCAGAAAGGGCCATTAAAGTGATATCATGATATTCTTGTATTTCAGAAAAGAAACCAAAATTGGTAATGATTGCAAAGCCAGAACTTTTCAAAAGGTATGAAGATAGTTTGATTACTCGTGAAGTTTCTGTTCTGTCTTTTTGATTACTACAGTAAATTGACAAATGATCGGTTTCATTTGGTAAATAAGAGATGAAACAATAAGGGGAACAAAGCTGACATTACCAAGCAAGATGTTGCAAATAAAGTATTTTTAGAATGAGGTTTCAACAAATGATTATTTGCATTATCAGTTAATCTGATTATTTTATCTCAGGCTCTTTCATTTCCTTTATAAAGATTTGAAGCGAGATGATGTCATTAAATGACTTGTTTTGTCCAACCAACACTAACACCTAAGGATATTCAGGTCACTGTCGTGTAAAGACAAAAGCCATAAATAAGCCTCACATTTGAGAAGCTGGAACTAATGTGTTCGAGTGAAATGGTTAAAAAAAAAAAAAAAAGCAGTTGATTATTTTTCTGTTGATTGACTTATTGATTTAACAGTTAACTGTTTCAACACTATTGGGCCACCGGCTGTTCAACTAACCCGACTGTACAACAATGTACAATATACTGATGATTGGACACATGAACTTTTGACTGAATTTACAAGTATCCCCTGACACAGACTTCACTGATCTCTATCGTTACCATCTATACGAACCGTTTCTGATCAGGTAAAATAATAATAATAAAAAAAATCCGCTAGAAGGATGGTTAACGCGGGGCAGACCGGCGTGGTGACATCCAGGCGGCTAGGGGGCGATAGCGCGCAGAGGCTGGGGGGGCTGCACCGGACCCGCACCGGGAAAAGGCAGTTGACGTTGTTACGCCTTGCTAGATGATTGGCGAGGTAAGATGGCGGCGCCAGAGGAGCCAGAATTATCCCAGGCGCAGACCGAAAAACTGCTCCAGTTTCAGGTAGACAGCCTAAATACAGCGCTAACGCGTGTCCGTTTGAAACCTCACATTCTTCTGTGTTCTAGTTTATACCGAATCGCTGTAAATAGGAGAAACGGTGCGCGCCGGAGGGCTTTTTGCACAGTCAACTTCGGTAACATTACCACCAGCCCTCTAACGTTATCCGTCAACTGGAGTCACAGCTAACGTTACAAAGCTAGCTAACATTAGCTAAGCTAGCTAACAAGTAAGCGCACTTTAAGGGCCTTAAGTGGACTTGCTTAGCATAGCGTTTGGTTTGTTGTTAACCACATTCACTCCGTAGATGCTCATCAGCATCAACCGTGCTGCTTATTTTATGTAAATTTTGACTTAACGTCAACTTGGCTAACGATGGGTTTCCACTGACGCTCCCTTCAACACTTGCTGAGTTAACATTAGCACAGCAGTAATGAGCGAGCTGTCACTGAAGTTTCTCAGCAACACATCTGTTTGTAGTTATGGCAAATGAAAATGTCAGGTTTAAGAAAATAACAGAGATGCAACTTTCCTTGCCTCTTTATTGTGGCCTGTTGTAGCTCTCATTCTGAAGTTGAAGAGCTGGCCGTTTAAAATCCCCTGATATTTCGGTAAGCTAGCTAACTTTTAACGTTAGCTTTCTTGGGGAAGATTATTTTTGATTTTCTGTTTATGTTGACGTTAATTTTGAGGTTAGGTAGCTGCGTAACTAAATGGTAGTTAATCAGCTATACTAATAACTTAAGTCTAACACGCTTGACAGTCGAGCCAGTTTAGTTTTGTATGAATCTTACTCACTTTCCTCATGAGGAACTTGAAACAGCAAAGCTGTAGTGAGAGAGCTACTGGAGGAAGCCCTGGCTGTACACGTACAAACGCACTTTCTCGCCTTTCTGAGTCACTTGAGGCCTTAAGTCTGTCTCTCTTGTCTTGTTTAAAAGGACCTAACGGGGTTGGAGTCGATGGACCAATGTCGTCGAACATTAGAGCAGCATAATTGGAACATAGAGGTAAAGTTTTTTCCTTTTGTTTTTTCTTCTTTGAGCCTCTGAGGACTACAATAAAATGCTCATGTCTACGTTCACATTTTCATTCCTATACAGTCTTCGATTCTTGTTGTCTTGCTCTGACTCATCTGCCATTATTCTCTTTTAAATTATTGATGGACTTGACTCATGTATGATGGACTTAACTCCATGTGTTTCAGGCTGCAGTACAAGACAGACTTAATGAGCAGGAAGGAGTGCCCAGTGTGTTTAACCCTCCACCATCCAGACCATTACAGGTCAATACAGCAGACCATAGAGTATATAGTTACATCGTGTCAAGGCCACAACCCAGGGTAGGTCTGCAGGCTTTCATGTCTTTGCATTAGGATCTCTCTGCAGAGATCTAGAATATTTTCACCTCATAAAATGTGAAATAAATATACAGGATTCCTGTTAAGTCCTCATACAATATTTTGTAAAACATGGTCATGCTTGACACATTGCCACCTTCTCTCTGGACTTTCTTTATATGTTTTTTTTCCGTTGTTAATAATGCCACTCAGATAATGCTCTAACATAATAAGTTAAGTGACTGTGTTAATTTTAAGCTTGAAAGACTACTTAGTCTAAGTGTGTTTTTTTTCTGTATGATTTCTTTGATTTTAATTTCCTTTTTATTGCATAAAACATAGAAAATCCTTATCGTTGATTTTTTTTCCTTTTTTTTTCTAATAAACTGCAATGGTTCTTCTTTTCAGGGATTACTAGGATGGAGTTACTACCTGATAATGCTGCCATTCAGATTTACATATTATACACTTCTGGACATATTCAGGTAATTCAGTTACATTGATTTAAACTTGTAGCAGCTGGATAGAGGAAGGCAATTGATGCTAGAATGTTTTTTGTGTTTTATCTTTTTTTTTTTTTCCCTAAGGTTTGCCCTGCGGTTTATCCGGCCAGATCCTCGTGGTCGTGTGACAGACCCTGTTGGAGATGTTGTGTCCTTCATTCACAGTTTTGAGGAGAAGTATGGCCGTGCACACCCTGTATTTTACCAGGGAACATATAGCCAGGTAAGTTTAGAGATATTGGAGTGCAAATGCCCAGTTAAAAATACAAATTTTTATCTGCTCTGAATGAAGTTCAGTCATTCAACATGTTGTATTGCTTTTGTTTACTCCGACGCATGTAGGCACTGAATGATGCCAAACGGGAGCTCCGCTACCTGTTAGTGTACCTTCATGGGGATGATCATCAAGACACTGACGAGTTTTGCCGGTATAATATTTATTTTTTTATACCTATGTCTGTGTGATATACAATGTTAAATACCGACTATTATATGTATAGTACATTTGCTAGGGTTTGTTTTAACTCATGACACAATCTGCTTGCTTTTTAATACATGTTTTGAAAGTACATAAACTTTATAGTATATGTATATACATATATAACCTTGGTGTTTTCTAACCATGTGCACTTGAAAGAAAGCTTCTCTGTTAAATTCAGTGTTTTGTGCTACTGATGTTTTATTTCATAGCTCCACATTATGTACAGAAGAAGTCATAACCTTCCTCAACACACGAATGCTCTTTTGGGCGTGCTCAACCAGCAAGCCTGAGGGCTACAGAGGTAAGCAAATGTATTGTTATCAAATTCATCATTTGTTGTGAATCAACATATAAATCAGAATCAGCATATAAAAAAGAAACCGTTTACATACTAGCCACCATAAGGGCTAGCTGTGATATATTTTTTGTGTGTGTGTGTGCGCACGCACGTTTTTTTTGGGGGGGGGGGACTGACTAATTAAAGTAGTAAAATGTGAAGTAGCAGCGATGTGGAACCAGTGAGATTTGACTGTATATTTGGGTGTGGTTCAGTGTCCCAAGCGTTGCGAGAGAACACCTATCCATTCCTGGCCATGATAATGCTGAAGGACCGCAAGATGACAGTGGTGGGAAGGCTCGAGGGTCTGATTCAGCAAGAGGACCTTATCAATCAGCTCACTTTCATCATGGATGCCAACCAAACATATCTGATGTCAGAACGCCTTGAACGGTATAGGGAATCAATAAATTCACAATGGATGTCTTTCCTTTTAGACATTTCATCTAAGTTCAAAGAAAGTTACTTGTTGTCTTGGTTTTGATTGAGGTTTAAAAGTATGACTGACTTGAGAAGTTCACTTTAGTTTTCTCTAGTTTACAGTCCTCTGTTTAATGCCACACTCTGTACTGGCAAAGGTTATTAGTGTGCAGTGTAATGATACTAGTTTTGTGTCAGGGAGGAGAGGAACCAGACCCAAGTGCTAAGGCAGCAGCAGGATGAGGCCTACCTGGCCTCCCTTCGTGCCGATCAGGAGAAGGACCGGAAGAAAAGGGAGGAGCAGGAGCAGCGCAGGCAAGAGGAGGAGAAGGTCCGACAGAGTGCTCTTGCTGAGGAGCGGAGACGAAGAGTAAGTCTTGTTCTCTATTTATGCCGTGGAGACCTTACCATACCATTTTTAAATAGATAAAATACAATAAAGTCTTCCGATTCTGATTCATGTTGTCATGTTTTGTTGTGGTACTCCAGACACTCGAAGAAGAGAAGGAGAGGAAGTCTGAATGTCTTCCTCCAGAGCCACCTGCAGATGATCCAGAGAGTGTCAAAATAGTGTTTAAGCTGCCCAATGATACACGGGTGGAGAGACGATTCCTCTTTGGGCAGTCTCTGACGGTGAGAACCACAGTTATCAAGGCTTCGTTTACCCGGTTGACCGTGGTAGATTTATCTTATCCAGTTTTTTTTTTTTGTTTGTTTGTTTTTTAAGAAGGTTTGACAATGAAATCAGATTTTGTCAAAGCTCAAATAAATTTAATTCATTGGTTGTCAAACCATGTGCTTTGAACAGCAATATAACAGGCTTTTCATTCTAGCCAAACAACACATAATGCTTAATGTTAGTCTTGGGCTGGAACAAAACCCTGCACTGCCAAAGCATATGGCCTATGGCCTGTGGTTTGGCACCCATAATTAGAAGTACTTTATGGTCATCTAAAACAGATCCGTACCACATGTGGATGAAATCATTTTTTCAGATACTGCTATTCTCTATTAAATTTTTCTCGGTGCTATAATTACCTATTCACCTGCCTATTTTTTCTTTCACAGGTAATATACGACTTCCTGTTCTCTTTGAAAGAAACCCCAGAGAAGTTTCAGATAGTTACAAACTTCCCTCGCCGAGTCTTGCCCTGTCTCCCAACTGAGGAGCAGCCCAATCCACCCACACTGAAAGAAGCAGGACTCAGCCGCTCCGAGGTCCTATTTGTACAGGACCTTACGGACGATTAAGAGATGACATACAGTACCTCCTCTACATGGAAACACATTTTCCTTCAACGCCCACCGCCCCCCCCTTTTTTTTCCTTTTACTTGTTTTGTTAAATGGCCATTATGCACAAGGGATCATTCAGATAAATCCTGACCTGGAAAAATGAAAACAACCCTGCATCCAGTCCTTGTTTGGTTGTCAACAGGGTTCCCAGTAGCCTGGAAAGTCTTGAATTTTATCAAATAAATATTTCTTGAAGTCCCTCCTTGAACTTCTCTTTGTATCCATGTGGAGAAAGAAGTTTGCTTTCGACTGTCTGTACTAGCTACCAGTTAACTCCTGTCCTTCCTCACTAGTAATTGTTGCAGCAAAGGATTAATCATCTACTGAAATATATACTGAAACAGTAGCATAGCTTTGTGCAAAACCAGAACCATATCCCAAATTAGTACATGCCAGTGGGGCAACTGAGAAAGTCGGGTTGTATTAATACCTACCGATAGACACAGGAGCAGCATAGAAAACTATGGATTTCTATGGTGTGAACGCCTTGGCTTTTTCCCCTTCTTTTTCTTTGTCAAAACTTGATGTTTGCTCCTTTTGTCCTAATTCAACAACCTTTTGCCTTAAGTTTACACATGCTTCCTCCACAGTGACTGACAAGCACAGAGCTGGTCTACGTTTGGTTTAGTATTGCTGTAATTGTTAATCCCTGAGATGTGGAGAGCAAATGTACTACTTCAGTGAGTAGGCTGGTGGATTTGGACACAAAGGAAATATGGGAACCCTGTTTTAAATGAGCCATGACCTGTACATAAGTTAGATATTTAAAACCTCCACATTTACCTGACTCTTCTGTTTTTTGACTCATCTGTCATGAAATGACCAAATGCAGGTTTGTTACTATGTAAAGCAGACTGCCTCAAGCTCATAAATTTAAAAAGAAAATATTTAACAGAGGCCACAGCTTTTACATGTGGCTTTATCTAGTATAGTACAAGTCTGCCCATAGTGTGCCTGTGGTTACTCATAGATGCCTGTTTTGCCTGTAACATCTAAATGGGCTCATGTAAAGATGTAATTTTCCAACTATAAATTAAAAACATTTTAAAAACATGTTTTTTTTCGAGGATGTACGACTTTTTTGTTGTAAAAAATTATGCTATAGATGAGCAGCTTTTTTTTTTTTTGTCTGTCCCATGAGTAGATGGGTGGGAAAACAGCCTGAAAAGAAATTTTAGGTTTAGTTTTGAAAACTTTTTCACTTGAATGTTATTTTAGTACATGAAGGGATTTGTGTCATCATGTAAGTACTGCAATTTGAAATTTCAATAGCTTTAAGTGACATGAGACAAGTGTGATATTGGTATACATCATACATTTATTAGTGAACAACCCTCTCAGATCAGCCACAACAATTAAAAAAAAATATGATTGCACTACTTGGTAAAGCATAACTAGCAACTTTCATTTAAAAAAAGTACAAATCTTAAAAATTTCAAACATTATACAGATGTATATATAATACACTAACTAGTTATGTTAAATGCTACAAACAATATGATTCCAATGGAATGAAAAATTATAACATTAATAAGAACTATTTCCTATATATAATATATATTAGTTGTCATCCCGCCCCCCCCCCCAATACAAACATGGAAAAAATGAGGTAACTGTAAATGTGCAAGTACCAAAGCAAAATATCTGCCCAACACAGAACACATGCCCCTGGCTCTGTTGGTGGGTGGGTAGTCTGGTGTTCAGGCAAGGACCCCTAGAGGCCAGGGAGAGTAAGAACAGTAAACCGCTATCCCACCACAGCAAAAATCATTGGTAAACAATAAATGGCATCTACGGAGCAATCAATCACATCCTAAATAAATTTTAGCTGCTGGAAAACATTTTTGCACCACACAAGCTGTGAGATTATTCAATAACTCTTTAACAGAAAGACTACAAGACTCTATTCTCAGTTGTCATTAAAAATTACCTCATTACCTAGGCCTTAATGGGAGGCTCTCTTTTAATTTAACAGTGTAGCTGGATATTGTCAATTAAATATTTACTCTAAAAATAACAGTGCTAACATCAACATGAATTAAGGTATCTATATGTGAACAATACATTTTAAAATATTGATACACTGAGAGGAAGAGCCTGATAGGCAGGTACAGTACTACACTGAAATAAGTATGACAACACTTTATTCTTTTTTTAATCCCTTAAACTATATTGATTTTCACTGACATTGTTTTGGGGGTATTAGTATAACATGCTTTAAGAATACATGGGATCCATGACAAACTATTGCATTCACGCAAGTGAGTTTTCATACCTAAAAGCAGAACATCTAGCACCTTTTCACTATGGCTTTTGATAAACTACAGTAGTTTCAGAGCATGTTATTTTCAGTCGTTAGGGCAATAACAGTAACACAATGTATGTAAGAATTTCTGGATTCAAGACCAGTTTTTTTTTTTTTTTTTTAATATATAAAATGAAGTTAGCGCAATAAAATCTTGTAGTCATTCAGTTCTATTACAAATGTGTGCAGTACAATGCATGGCAGTTATCAGCTGAGCGTTAAGATCCAAACCCCCAGAACCCAAAGCCAACTAGAGCTAAAAATCAGTCTGGATCTGGTTGACAAGCATGCATATTGTGCACCATTACATAGGTCCCCACCAGATTTTGAGATACCCTCCACTATAACACACTTGTTTAAATGTTTTTTTTAAAGTCATGCAAACATCTCTGAAGTAGATTTGGGAGTGAATTAGGTAGAGTAGTGTGCACCGCAGCACATTTAGAAATGGGATCACAACCGCTATGTCTCAACATATGGTTTGAGTACAAGAACAAAAGTCAAACAGGTTTGAATAATACACTTGTAATGAGTTGCAGTGTACATTGCCTCTTTTCAGTGAATATTAATAACATATACACTGATCTTTTTTTTCTTGCATGCCTGTCTTTAAATGATGTAATAGCTACTATTTCAGACAAAACAGAATATTATAATTGATTATATTAAATTATTTATGGTCTGAGGAAAAACGACCAAACTAAATTCAGATATACCCTTTCATGGCATCCTTTCCATTTGAAATGGACTGTTCTCCTTTATTTTTTATATACCGAGAGGCCCTGAGTGATTTTTTTTAACTTACAATATATGCCAGCGAATAGATATGTACACATAGGTTAATTCTCAGAGCTGTGGGTTTAACTCATTAAATGGCTTCTTTTTTTTCTCTTGAAGGTGGCACACACGTCAAAGACTCACATTCACTTTAGAAACAAAAGTAGAGAAAAAGGCAAGATCCCTTTACACATAAAAGCAAAGGTTACAACTGCCTGTTAGTGCTTACTGGGGCAGTTAGAGACAAGTGAATCCATAGCAAAAATTCATGTTACACTTCTCCCTCCCACCCCAAATGTATCCTGTTTTTTTTTTAGTGGGAACACAAGCAGGGAACTAGAAGTCTAACAGTGTTTCTACACTACTGAACACTCCAGCTTTGTGTCATTTGAAGGCCGTCTTGATAACTGTGGGTAGACAGCTGGCCTAACATGGAGAGTCACCAGTGACTTCTACAAGGGTTTTCAACATTCTTCTGTCTTCCAATGTTTATCTAAAAGCATTCACACTGAAGCTATACATACAGTTGATCTTTTACAACACCATTACCATGGCCTAAGACAATGACCTGACCAAGTTACCAGAATATAACACATACCAATTCACAAACATTGTTAGTGCTCCAACTGTTTCCTTCAACGTATTTTCTCTAGAAGTTAAAACCAATAAATAAACTTTTTTTTTTTTTTTTTTTTAAACAGCATACTTTTAAAACAAGTGGAAATGACAAAGCATTTTCAGGATTAGTAATAGGTTTGTGCTTGTCAAGGTCATAAGAAGGCAGATCTGAAATCTTGAACAGTAGGCTATATCTGTATATTGGATTTGGCTCACAAACAAAGAAATAAAAAGCCCAGTCCTCCTAAAAGGGCAAGAAAATGTTCATTTAAAACTCGACACTCACTGCACATATTGCTTTCTGCACAGGCCTCCAGAGGTCTATGGCATCAGCACAGCCTTCAGATGAGGACTCCCATCCTTTAACGCAGTCAGGGTGGAACCACATGCTAGTCTTCCCTCATGGCGCTTTCTGAATAAGCAAGCAGTTCTTTTAGTATGCTTCTTTGTCTCTTCTTTTTCTTAAAATTTGATAATTTTGGTGGCAATGCTTGATTAAAATATTGCTAGTCTGAATCCACAGTTCATGCAAATCCTAGCATGCTGCCCTGTATCCAGTGGTTACACAATGCATTGGGTCTGTGAACAGGACAAACATACACGCACAATATGCACACACGCATACACACTTGCCAGAGGAACAATGCTGACGTGGAGGGTGGATGTAGCACTTGTGCAGTTATGCCAGATGACCTCGAAAAGATGCAGTCCATTAATCCATGACTGCTTTTGTACAGATCTGTGTTCCAGAGTAGATTATCTAGGGTAGAAGATAACCCCAACAGTTGCATGTCCCATAACCTCAGGCTTAACAGAATCTGCATTTAACCACAGCAAGTCACACTTTCACAATAGCATTGGCAAAATCTATAACAAATAAGGGGTAAAACTGTTGAAATTATCAATACATTATTGCAAAACATACATTATTAACAAGTCACTTTGCCCAACACCTACACAAAACATGCATCTATGATGGTCAGGCGTCGCCTCCAACACAGATAACCATGTTGAAGTATTCCTAGTAATTTTTCTGCTAATTGCACAAGGTGTCCAGCCTATGATCCTCCAGGTTCCCGACTCACCTCTTCCAATGCCGGATGCCCACTATTCATAAACACCAAAACCAAATCCTTTAAAGAAAAATGAAACCCTGTAAACAAAAGCAGCAAAAAATGCATTGTAGGGAAATCTTTGGAATCTGCAACGAGGGGGCAGAGAAAGAACTGGCTGGCGATCCCAGAACTCTGGCTATAGGCTGCAATAGGCAGTGGGTTTCATGAGACTCAGACCATGAAGCACAGCAGAGGTACAACAGGTTCCAGAAACAATCCTGGATTGCTTATTATTTAGGAAGGGGGCAGGAGTAGTGGGTTGGTAAGCTATATTTACTGGAGGACGCAGGTTGGGTGGCAGGTGTCCCCAGCTTTGGGACACACTCTGGTTTATGCAGCTTTCCAGTTCAGCACTCAGCAACAGTTCTCACTCCACCTCCCGGTGTACGTCTGAGGCATCCGCTCGGCAGATAGGACAAGTGCGATTGGTCTGGAAGTAAAGCACAAACGTTAAGTATGAAAACGCCAACCATTATAGATTTGACAGTACTCATACAAAATGATGAGAAAAAAAACTGGAATCAACTTACCTTTAACCATTTATCCACACACTTCGCATGGAATTCGTGGTTACAAGGTAATACCCGAAGTAGCTGCCTACACTCAAAGTCACTAAAGCACACAACACACCTGAGGGGTGGAAGGGAAAAAATTACCAGGCTGAAGATACATCTATATGGACTCAACATAAGTGTTTTTTGTTGTTAAAAAAGGTAAGGGCAAGGCTTACAGCGTTTGTTCAGATAGATGATTTTCTGAGTTGAATCTGTAGGACGGAAGTTGCTCTATATCTGCTTTTGTGAGTCCACGCGGTTTGGCCTCCCCTAACCTCTCTGCCAGATTCAGTAATGCCTACACAGAGAGAAAGAGAGACAAGGAAAAGATGATCTTGATTAATCTGGACTCTGTTAGGACAATTCTATTTAGGATGTGCAATGTCATGAGGCTGGCATATGCTCGGCACAGCCACCAAATAATTTTAGTCGCAACCTTTAACATTGGAGATATGGAACAGTGCAAGAAGGAAAGAGGTAACCTCTCCTCAAGAGATGATTGGTGTTTCTAGCTTTTAGAATTTTTGGCTAGATATAAAAAGAAGACCAAACTGTACATGCTAGTCTCTACATGAATTCTACAAGGTCAGAACTCGTGTACAATTTGCAAGTTAGTAAATCTTTTACTGTTACCTCAAAAAAACAAACAAACAAACAAAAAAAAACCCCTTCAAAACCTAGTTTTTGTAATGACCAGTGGAGACTTAGTTCTTCTCAATGAAAAGAGCTCCAGCCCCCATTTGCTGTATATTTAATGTGTGAAAAAAAGAATGAATGTGTCCTAATTTTGTTTTCCTCTGACCACCAAACTACCACACCTCATAGTTCTCCATCTCCACATCATCCACATCCAGGTCTAGACTGATGGCTGGGCCCACGGCGGTTGGAGGCACAGGAAGCATTGACCTGAGCAGAAAAAGAGGAACATTACCTGTTGAGCAAACTTTTACTGTGATCATAAGCAGCACTTGTTCTGCAAAACCAGGAATGAGTGGGAACTAGGGCTACGGTTTCTGGCATTTCATCATTCGATTCATTTTTGAATATCAGACTAGCAAATCTCAAACTCAGCTGCAGCATTCTGACACAACCAGTAGAACCATCAATCACTGAGGCCAGTAACTTAGTATTATCTGGCATTTTACATTTAAGTAAATAACAGTATGATTAAGATTTCCACACTTCATAAACCGGGTGCTTCTACCGCAGGTACTCACAAGAAGTACGGGAGGAAGCCGGGGTAGTAAGATGGAGGGGGCGGAGGAGGGGGGAGAGGTTGCTGCAAGCGGTACCTCTGTCCGCTCACTCGCCGGGGCAACATGTGGGGATATGGCTACAGAGAAAGAAACACACACACACACACAAATACACACACATTAATGAAATTGTGTAAAAGAAAAGTCTGTGATTAGAGTAAACTTCTTTAATTTTCTCCTATAATAATATGAAGTTCAAGAAAAATCTGACTGTAAAAAAAACAAGCACAACAGCACACAAAAGAGAAGTTTTACAGTAATGTGACAACTTGTGACATTCGCATGTGGTACGAAGTATTGTATGGGATTACAATATCAAAGTTAGTTCTGCTTATAAACTATAAGTATTTAATTTGGAAAATGAAATGTGCTTTCAAACTGCAAAACAACAGCAGGTAAGGAAATGAGAAATGTATATAATTACTGCTTCTTTTAACTAAAGTGATGTTGTTTATTTTTCAAAGAGCAAAAAGAAAAGTGAGTAACATGTCTAATACTGCTTAAGAAAGTGACAAGTTATGGCATTTTTATTAGCCAGTTACAAAAAGGAGCTAAATTGAATTTTATTAAGTAACATAATGAAAACCATGAACTGCAGGTTTTGCCACTGTTTAGCTTTATGATTAAATCAGAAAAGTTTTTTTTTTTTTTAATCGCTCCAAAATAAATAAGGTTCACACACCTTTTGAGCAGACATTTTGACATGTCGCAGCAAGAAGAGCACAAGATTAGTGATCCATTCAAGCAATTACTACAATGTAATAATTAATGTTATCGTTACATCTGTGTTTGACAGGTAAAAAATTATATAGTGAAAGGTTGCTATTAAACATTGGCTTTACTAAACCTATTCCTCCCGCTTGTATGCATCCTCTCGGTTAAGAAACACTCTCTTCTGCCCATTCTACCACCCAGGTGCCTTTGAGAAATTTAGCTAGGCCCAGACTGCTGCAGTGGAGATGCTCAGTGGCCAACAGCATTAGAATGCAGTTTTCCTCAGGGTTTCTGCAGGGTTCATCAAGTTCAATTCAAAACTTTTTAATAGCCCACAGATGAAATTCCACACCTGTTTCTCTATCATACCAGCCAAGGTATAAAGTATTTAAGCATATGCAGTTAATTCAATGAATGCATCTTGGACCTGGATAAGCAACATTAAAAACTGGAATGATGGAATAACCAAATAAACTGATAAGTTAATTCAGGTTCAGTTAAGTCTTTGTTAAAAGGTGGCACAATAGTGCTAACTGAAATTCTATAAAAGAGGATTGAGCAGCCTCCCATATTCCCAATCCACTGTCGAGACAATCCCACTTTTAAAGTTCAAGTTTCTCCCGATAGTCCCAATCAGATTAAGCAATGTTTTATAACTAATATAACTACCTATGGCAGTCAAGACATGTCTGAGACTTTTGTAAATCTAATTTCAAAGTTTTTAATATCCCGTAAAGCATTTAAAGAGGAAACTAGAATAATTTGATGATTTTAAGACTTGTTGAGACCCACAGATGCCCTGCGTACTGGACAGCCTCCAGCTTTGAATGTGTCAATCTGAGTAGGGGCAAAGCAGGTAGTTCTAAAATGAGTTGTAAGTGCACTGTCAATTTTCCAGAGAAATAAAGGTCCAAAACTGCTGAGAAGTTATCTTACCACTCCAAAGGGAAGCTCCTGATGCAGGGGCTCTTGAGGAAGATACTGCAGGGGCAGAGAAGGAGGCAGCGCTGGTGGGTGATGAGAGGGAGGGTAGGAGAAGGTCCCTAATGGGTGCTGGTCCCCTCTTAGGTCAACTTCATTCTCTACCCTCTGTAGAGGCTGGGAGAAGAGAAAAAACATTGCTATTAGACTCAAAGTATGTATCAACATGATCACTGGTGATTCTACATGTACTGTATTGTGTTTTCGTTGATTAACGTGTTTATACTGTCAACTACTCACCATGCGTGGGTGCTGAGGCTGTAAAGGGACAAACTGGCTCAAAGGAGTAAGGTGCGGCGGCGTGTGGGGGGGTACAGATGGGGTTGGGTGCAATACAAAATGTTCGCTGGAGATCAGGGGTGGAAAGGCTTGATAAGACACTGGCATATGCTGCATCGTACATGCCTGTATGAGCTGAGGAGGGGGGGAAAAAAACGCAAGAAGGAACATATATTTAAGCAAGTAATCTTCTTTTTGGACTTTTGTTTATATCAGTAATCAACTCAACACTTTGAAGTAGCCTCCACCTAACTAAGGTAAATTAGCTTCTAATATTACCAGTAATGCTGTTATAATGAAAGCAAGTTGTATGAGTGCAGTGAATAGAGGCAATGCAATTCATAAAACCAGAGCACTGACAATACAGCACCCGACTAGTTATTATTCTTAAGTGTGTTGGTTTCCAAAAACAACAAGCTAAATGTACTACAGAATCATATGTTTCTGGCTTAAGTGTTGCTGCTAATACTTGTGCCAACATCAAGACTATTTTACAAGCAGCAACTTATTTGTTAGTCATGAACAGTGACAGACTGCATGGCTGATATAGTGTGCTACATGGATGCCACTGACATTTGGGCTCTTCCTTTTCAAACTCACAGGAGGAGGAAGGCAGCAGAGCAGAGAGAGCTGTCCGCTGAACATTACCGAGCATGCTGGGAGCTGCTGAGTGTTGCACCCTGGAAGGGGCTGCCCGGTGTGGATGGGAAATCCGTGGGTCGTCACCGTTGTAACAGTGTATGATATTGGAACTGATCCCTGGTGCATCTTTTAAGTAAAAAAGTGGGAAGGGGGAGATGGGGTGACTCCACAATCTGCCTAAAACAGAAGCCTGCCTGCCAAAAAGAACTCCTTATAAACAACTACACGACACCCTGAATGTTTCATATTAAATCTGCACAATGCTAATACATTTGGTCAGGCAAGACAGCAAATCATATTTAATAAATGTTTGATCTTCTTTACCCACCAGGTTGTTCTGGTTCTTTTACCTGGTCGTGTAGATCCACCATGATGGGGCTCTGCTGAGGCAAGTGAGCAGCAGGGTGAAGCATGCGTGGTGGTGTGCTGGTGTGGCTGTACTGTCTGGACTCATCTAAAGAAACCTGTTGTTGATGCTGGGAGAAAAGCAGATGATGGATGTTCTCATCCTGGACCAAGGAACTGTGCAGAACAGGTCTGTCTCGTCTCCCCCACTGGCGTCTCACTGGTGGGCTGTAAGATCATATAGAAAATATGAATCATTGCCACAAGTAATTCAATAAATAATCCCTATCACCCATAAGTGTATCAGGTAAGTGGATGATATATTGTTTACTTAAAATGAGCTCTCATTTGCCTTCGTCTAAGTGCACAGCAGCTTTCCCAGACAGACCATTTAAATGTTTAAATGTTAAAATTTTTGGTATTGAATGAAGGGCTATACAAAAAAAATAGAAGTCAGTTTAGTCATTTAACACTGCAAACTAAAGAGAGTCACATCCCTGGTTTACACTACTAAAAATGAATTTAAATGTCTTGGTATCAGCATATACCACTAATTACTAGCATACTATTGACAGACACAACGTAACAGATTTTTCTTTGATATTTTACATATCTTGTGGGGAAACAAGCAAGTCATATTTATGAATGTTTAGTACATGGGCATGTGTTGCAGTGGGGACTTATGGTGCTTGAAAAACACTTATACTAATGAAAAATGGTGACGATTGCATTTCTTTTCTGCCTACAGGTAAGAGAACATGAACGCCACACAAAGCTGACATTCTATTGATGTTCTGAAAGTATCCAAATCTAAATCGTTATATACAACAAAATAAATAAATCTATCTTTAAAAGAAAAAAAGGCTTTAGCAACGATAGGGCAAAGACTTTACCTTCTCCTGAGATGCACTGGGGTGTTGCAGGGCTCTCCAAAGAACCTCCTCGGGTTTAAGGGGGCTGTTGGTGGCAGCCTATTTACTGCTATTTCCCATGGTCGCATTGGTGACGTCGTACAGACGAGTCACGCTCTGGGAAAGGAAACCGTACACTGGAGGCACTTGTATGTTGCCTCTGATTGTCTTAACCCTGCAAAAAACCCAACAAACAGACTTTTTAACAATTTTGCATCTTTGTGCTTAAGAGCCTAGTATATATTTTATCTACCGACTGAGCACACTGTTTAGCCATTGCAGAAAATGGTCAGTAGCATTTTAACACCCTAAATCGAAAATTCAGATTTTCTAATGTTATACTACACAACCCGGCAGGATTAGATATGATGTTTTAAAATATAATTACATAATTGCATGTTAATAACACAGGAAATGAAAAAAAAAAATCAAGTCAAATTATTTGTCACCTATCTGAGGACCACTCAAGGTATTTGGACCCCACTTTGGTGACACTTGCTCTACTTTGTAGTCTAGGTTATATCTCAAGTGTTTAAATTTCAAATCAGCTTTGCCGTAATTCCCCTAAAATTCAGAATATTAAGAGCAAAGAAAATGTCTGTGACCTCATATTTTACTGAATCAGAAATCAAGCATGCGGGAAGGTGTTTTGGTTAAGAGAATTATATAATCATTGAATCATTACTTCAACACTTCAGTTCCAGTGACATTATTAAGGCTTGTAATATGTTATTAGAAATGGTTTATATCAAAAACTCTGCACTTAGACACATGCATCAGGAAACTTCTCCATATTTTCACGGTGACTGTTGCTAGCATTCTCGACCTACACTAGGTCTGCAAGACCAGTTCACTCCCATTTCTAGATGCATGTCCAAAAATACTCCAGTTCCTGTGTTAAGTTTTTCCGGATATTTAATTCCACATCTGCTTTTCTTTTTTGTGAGATGACATTTGCTTGACTGACAAAATTATGACTGTTGTTTAACTAAAATATCTGCCTGGTCAGTTAGTACTTTATAAATGGAAAATTCACTGGAAAAATTTCATATGTTTAAAATAGACCGTGTCAACACCTAGTACGAGACAAATAAGAGCATGCTGTCTACTACAGGTAACTAATAAGGTGGATGAATATCCAGGCAATTTATAACTAAACGAATGTCAGAGCTAGTGAAGAAAAGGGTCACAGGCGTATAGCTGTTGAGTTACACACATTTCATTGTTTCATATTTAATTTTAGGGTATTAAAAAAAAAAAAGACTTGCCCTCTACATGTGTTGAGTTTACCCTGAAGGCTAAAACAGAGTATATTCAGATGTGTTTTAAGTGGCAGTGTAATTAATAAGGTGTATTCGGGGACAGGATAAATAGGGGTCGCTGCAGCCTGCCTGAACAAAAACATGGAAAGCCATGTGCTCAAAAGACAAAGCAACAACAAAAGAAGTGGTAGGCAAGCGGACCGCTCGCTGCCATGTAGTTTTAGGAGGCCACCGCTCCGTTACACCGTTTCTCACTGTTTTACAACGATAACAAAGCCCTGCGCACATCGCTGCGGAAATCAGAGCCGTTTTTCTTTGTGGCAGCCGTCGGTTCCTCGCTACCAGGGCGAATCCGACGTCCCCCCCCTGCCGAGGGGGGTTGCTGCTAACTTTAGCCAAGCTGAGCTAAGGCTTTGTCCGAGCATAGCAGGACGGAGCCGCACAGGAACCAGCGAGCTATTCGTGCCACCGAGCTCACACACGACGACGACAACAACAACAACAACAACAACAACAACAACAACCGCTCAGCCGCCGCCGGGTTTTCTCCCCGCGTAAGCTAACGCGTTAACACCACAGACAAGAGACCGCGGCATTGCGCGGACACGTCCAGAGACGCGAGTTGTTGGCCGACAGCACAGCCCACATCTTACTTTCTTAGCTAGTTTGCCCGCTCGGAGAGAAGGGGAGGACGGCAGGTGTCTCGGGTCTCCGAGACGTCGCGTCCCGTCGGGTTGTCCCTCGCCTGCGATAAGCGCCTCTATCGATCCACCATCGCCGGACGGGAACCGACGTTAACGGAGGATCGACCGACCGCTGTTTCCTCACCGAGATTTTTTTTTTTTTTTTTTTGGACAACGTCTCCGACGGAGCTGCCGTTAGCTTTGCTAACGCTAAGGCGACGCTTCCAACTGCTGCATTACGGGGGGGAGAGATAAACAGCGTTTTCCTCCGGTGGCCGCTCGGCGTCCTGTCCGCCGTGACCGCGGCGTTTACCTGAGCGGGAGACGCCGTTAAAAAGCGCGAAACGACGACGTTAACGACGCCGCGACACTAAACATTCCTTGGCGCGTGTACGTCCCTTGAAATGCATTGTTGCGGCGAGGCCACGCCCCCCCCCCCCGAACCCTCCCCTTCGGACCAATCGGCGCGAAGCAAACGCAGACAGCGGACGTCCGGACGGTCTCGGCCACAATGTATCGAAACGTAGTTTACAAACAATGAGGGCCCCGAGGGATCACAAGGTCGCGGAGGACCGGGGCCAAACGTCCGAGGATCGGTGTCCACGACCCCCGACGTGGCGTCCGGAGACAACGCGAACGCGGTCTCCTGACGCTGCGCCTTTTTATTTTTATGCTCTGATTGTATTTTCCCACCTTTAGCATAGACAGATTCGCAGTGCTTTCTGCAATAACAGTCACCAGAGAGAGGGGGGGGGTAACTAGGTACATTCACTCAAGTACTTTAATTTTTTTTAAGGTATTTTAACTGTGTGTTGTCCTTTTTTCTGCTACTTTATACCTATAGCCTTCTACTCTTCTGAGGGAAATTTCGAACTTTCCCTCCACTACATCGATTACACGGTTGCTTTTCAAGTGAATATTTTATAAAATGTGATGCAGTGTTCTAGACGGGACTATCGGGCAGTATATAAAGCAATTAAAATTACAGCTTCACCTCACAGTATATGCATTAAAGTATTGATTACATATTAAAGAAAAGTTGGCTAATAATAACAGTAGTAATGATCCTGTAATACTGAGTAACACTGACAGGAGCCCTTCTGTACAAGTGCATTTTGTTGATCATAATTATGAGCTTTTCTTCAAGTAAACTTTTGAATCTAGTTCTTTTTATGTGGTATTGCTACTTTAACTATAGTAAATGATGTAAACGGTTATTCCACCCCTGACTGTCATTATAAGCCCAATATAACCTTGTCAGAAAAGTAGTCCACAGGTCAAACTCTTTACAAATAAAGAATCTGGTCAAATATTTAGCCACCTGAGCATCATCGACACGAAAAGTTTGGGAATTCTCCAATTGAAGCATCTCCCTTGTGGCAGCCATTCAAAAAGCTAAAACGCCAGTGATCGATTTCAACGCAAAATAAATATTCCTTTTTACTCATCACATTCAACCCACATAACCCAAGGGTTTATTTGGAGAGCCATCTGCTTCACTGTAGGTCTCTTACTCTACTGTGGCCGACAGTCTGTTTTGACTCTCACTGGAGGCCACAGTGTCCTACTGTAGACTGCCCAGCCAGTTATGTAATATTGCACTTGCATGATCAAGTGAGAAACATCCTCCATCAGCTATTATACGACATTCTTCATTTAAGTCTTTGCAGGACAGTGAATGCAGCGTCCAAAAGATGTCACGTGATGCTGCACTTGAGAATTATCAAGCTTTATTAGGCCTCATAGGCTTCCCACCAGGCCCAGTTTCTCCAGTAAGAGTTAATAAATAATGTCTTCTTCTGTTTTGACTGCTTCACTGCAAAGCATTAGAGCATATCTAGTCGTCTGAATGCTTCCAAAAGTCGGCAACAAATGAAAAGCTGACTAAGGAGAGGGGCAGGAGTATGCAAGAGAGACTAAATGTAAACATTACAACATCGCACTCGGTAGCAGCAAAACAAGGAGGGGCTGGAGGCTGAGCAGGATGACAGCCCTAATAACCCGGCTCACCGTCTCCCGTAAACACGCACCACGAATCTCCGAAATCCGAGCGAGACGAAGCAATAACAAGAGGAGCAGTGTAGTTACCTGATTGTTATTATGCAAACATCTGATCACTGATATTTTCCTTGTAATGCTCACATCTCTTTAGGCTAAGCGCGGCATCCCATGGTCAGCTGTTCCCGTGTGGAACATTCCGTGGATTTCACCACTGCTGCAAAAAGAGGTGCTAAACATTAGACTCGCGCATTGTCACTACATTCTGTCTAAATATCGCGCGGGTTTGCGGCTTTGCAGCCGCCGAGACCACATCGGTGATCGTCGCTCTTTGGTTTCGGACACGGTAACACAGCCCCACGGTTGATCTGGGTTTCTGCGTTTCCCCGTTACACCCCCATTTCTGCGTGTTTTAAGAGCGGAGAGCAAACGACGTGCTGCCATTTTTTTTTCTTTTACCGTAATGGACAGAAAAGGATGTTTCAGTCCGACTGGAATTTCAGAATCGCCAATGAAATGCGTTCGTTTGTATCCTGGGATGAAGTTCTCAGAAATTAAAAGCAATAATACAGCGGTATAAAATTCTCTGACACAAGGAAAGCTTAAACAAAGTTTAAACAAATGAATGGATATTCATTTGTTTAAACGAGTGAAAGTGTAGAACCTGTTACCTGCAACATGTATATAAAGTATCAAAGGTATAGTAACATATGCTATTTAACACTATTTTATTACCATTATTATACATGCTGTTAAAAGAAGTATGGATGTAGAGCTAATTTTACCTATTTTATTGGTAAATCTAATCCATAATACATCATATTTTGCTGATTACTTTTTTTGTATGTATAATCTTAATCTTCAAAGTAACTATTAAGTATAGCTATCAGATAAATGTAGTGGGATCAAAAGTACAATATTTCCCCAGACTTATTTTATAGTATAAAGTAGCAGGAAATGAAAGTACCTCAATACAGGCTTGAGTCAATGTACTTAACTTCCCCTACTGCCACAGTGATTACGCAGGATTAATATAAAGAGTTGAAATTGTGTATTGGAAAAGGTACTATACATTGTGAGACAAATTTTATATGAAACTGAAATAGTAACCTTTATAAATATTACCTCGCTTCATGATTTTTTTGTGTGTGCCATATAATAGTGGACCTCATGGTTGCTTTTTTTTCCCACAACTCCCTTTATTTTTCACACCTGCTCAAAACAAAGAGACATTAGAGTCAAGAGTTTGCTCAGTAGTTAAAGTTTAAGGGATTGTTCTACAGCTTTTCAATTTTCTGTTCTTGATAAATGTCTTCACAAGATGTTAACTTAGCCCTTGTTAGATCTTAATGACTCAAAATTTAATTGCATTTTTTTCTTATTACATTTGGTATTAAAAAAGTATAAAAAAAACTCAACAAAACATGTTCACAGAGACATAATTATTTTCCCTAAAAAGCCAAAAGGACAAATGTCCGCAAATCTTAGGGCAGTGAATAAAACAGCACTTGAGTAGCTTAATGTACTTATTCCAGAAGGAAAACAAGAACAATATCTTTCTGTCCTGGAAAGAAAAAAGCAGATTCCAAAAAAAGGGTGAAAAAATAAAAAGAAAAAGAGAAGAGAAAAAATACTTTAAAAGTGTTATAAAAATTATATCTCCAGTCCCAACATCACCCTGAAAAGGGAAGGCAATAAAAGAGAAAAGGGGTGAAAATGGAGGTATGCCAGATTTTATAAGTGATATCAGACCAAGAAACCTATAACACCTGTGTAAGAAGCTTTGTTATGGTGATTGACACAAGTCAACCACTATTATTATTATTCATTACACTTCGATTACTTTATTTTGTCAGTCTTATCACAAAATCATGTTTCTTAATACACAAGCCAGTGTGCACCATCACTTATCAGGACCTATCATCCTGTGCACGTGGAAAGACAGCAGCCTGAGATCATATAGTCACTAAAGATAAAGTAAGTTTTTTTTTCCAACTTAGACTCTGTTTACTGGAATAACATTCTTTTATTGGTTCCCTCCCTTTTAGATATTTTAATTGCTGGTTCAGCAGTGGCAGTGTTGTAAGTTATAAACCAAAGTCTAATTGGATAAGATCCTTTGTGCGATGCCCTTTAATTAGTGCAAGCAGGCTGGGTGAGTGGGTATGGGAGAGTGGTGGGAGTGGTGGTGGGGCTGGGGGGTATTGGGCTGAGCTCATTAGGGGGTGTATAAATCTTTGCTTTCTGAAAAAGGCATCGGTCCAATGATTGCATCTGATGAGACACGGCTTAGAACGGCCCCTGGTCCCATTGAGTTTCCTCAGTGGAAGCAAAGAGACTGTTGTTGTTACCATGGCTACAGAAGCACCCATTCAGACAAAAGAGCAGTTCACATGCTCCTGGGGTTCAGTTATGGACGCTGGTGACCCACTCTGGCACACTACCATGTATTCCTGATAACAGGCTGGCCAGCCAGTGATGGGGTGGGAAATTTCCCGCATTGGACCTGTCTCTCATACGTGCCCAGGCTTAAAAATCTACAATGCAGCCATGTTAGAGCAAGCAACAGATGGACATTTTGAGGTTTGAAAAGTTGACCTATTTAACTTTTTGCAGTCAGTAAGATGATCTGGGCTCTTCTTCGTTTAAAAAAGAGACATAAGGAGGAGATTAAGTGCTCTTTTATTTGCAGTACATTTGGGCGTGTGTTAATCATTGATATTTACAACTGTGAGACTATAATCTCTAGGAGAAACAAGAGTCAAAGGTCTTTTCCAGACATGAGCAAAGGAGAAGCTTCTCCGTAAATGTACTCTGGTAAGTCTTACTGCTGAGTTTTATATTACGTTTATACTTGTGAAGTGTTTGTGTGTTGCTTTTACTGCCTGTATAGCCTGGTGACATTCGGAAAATGAACAAATGCAATTATTCCCTTTTCATTATGTGTGCCTAAATGTGCTGATATTGAATACAAAGGTAAATATATATATATATATATATATATATATATATATATGTCTCTTTGAACTACTATGGTAAAAACAGTATAACTGTAGGATACAGTAGTTACTACTCATCTTTTGAGAATTACAGATTAAAATGGAACTATACTTAGAGTACGAAGATACCAAAGTGGTTAATCCTCACAATCAACATTAAAAATCCATTTATACTTGTTATAAATTGATCATTGCTCCTAACTTCCTAAAAGCTTCAGTTTTTTTTAAATGCTTAAATTTATTTCAAGCATATTTACCTTAACTTTAATATGAAAAGTTTAAGGGGAACTCAAGGTATGAAATTAAAGGTTCTGATCTCAAGCGAATTTAAAGAAAAAACTGCAAGAATATCCACAGATGATCTTAGAACTTTTAACGTTGCTTGTGTTTTACCTCTAAGTTTACCAATGTTACTGAGGAAACTGCACAGGGCAGAAAGCTGAAGCTGCTCTGCTTTTTCTATAAATGAAAATTGGCAACGTGTTTTGACGCTCCACTCAGTGGAATCACATCACCTGCTATGATGCTGCTAATTTGGGTGTGGTCAAAAGCGCAAAATGTTCTTGAATTTCAACCAAGACAAATCAGGGCTAAAGCAGTTTTACTGACATGTTTTGTTATGACCAAGCACTTGCAAGGAGTGGCATTCCCATCATCCTTTGTACTTATTATTTAGTGCTAATTTGCAAGAGTTAACATGCTAACATGGGATTATAAAATGGTGAACATGGTAAACATTATACCAACAGAACAGCTGCATGTTGGCTTTGTCATTGTGACCACATTGGCAGGTATCTAAAATCCCATTGGGTCTACTATCTAACTATTTTACTTATATTTCTTTTCATTTGCAGACATGGAGGCAATAACAGGAAGTATTCTACTGTTGTGCCTTATTGGCTTTAGTAACGGTGAATATTCAGTTAATTTGATTGGCCTACAAATTTTTCATTATGTCTTTACTTCACTACCTAACACCCAAAAACTGTGTGTTTGTACAGCAAATACCAGTCCTACAATCTCTGGGCTTGTTTACAGCTTGTGTGAAGACACCCCAGTAGGTATGAATGTGTTCGAAATATTAAAAACTGTTTTATCTCTGTTTTGCATTGCTATGTCTCAAAAAATACTGCACACATTTTCCACTGATGTTGTTGTTTTCACAGGTACCGTTGCTTTTACTATAGAAGCAAAAGACGCAGAAAATGACCCACTGTCTTATACACTCACCGGGCCCAATGCCGTGTACTTCTCTGTCGACAACACTGGGGCTGTTAAAGTCAGGAGGAGCCTAGATAGAGAGGTAGTGTTGGGTTGAAGCAGAGCCCCTTCATTTGTCCCGAGCTTCATTTTTGTGATGTTTGTTTTATTAATTAATTAATTTAACTTTTTTATTTTTTTATTATTATAGACTAGTGACTTAATGGTGCTTGGAGTTTCTGTCTCTGACGGTGTCAATATTGTAAGTGCCATGTAATCTACTGTTAATCATCCATTTCATATCAATTTTTTCTCTGTATTCATACAGCACATCTTGCAATGTCTTACAGAGAGTAGCAAATTTAAGTCTGATATTAAAAGAGGCCAACGACAACAAACCCATATTTCAGGAGTCTTCATATGATGTTGAGGTCCCAGAGGTAAGTCAAAAAATTCATAGTTCTCTTAACTTGTAATCAGTTTTTCTACTCAAGCATCTTATGTTGTTAGTATATACAGTATAATGTCTAACCATGTACTCCAAGTCTCTGTGAAAGAAAAGCGTCCATTTGCCAATCCACTATAATGTCAAAATTAGCTTGCAGAGTTAACACTGGGAAACATTTCTATTTTCAATTTTCTTGTTTTTATCCCCATCCAATTCATCAGAATACCCCTGTAGGTCAATCTCTGTTTAGGGTGCAGGCCACTGATGCAGACACTTCAACTGCCGGTGTTGTTCAGTACAGCATTGTTGAAGTAAGCTTCCTCAGTATTTTAATTTATTAATGTTATATTCAAATGTTCCAAAAACATTATTAACACTTCAACTGCACTCTGTTTTCTAGGTTACTCCAAGTAGTGGTTTTGGTTTGTTCAGCATTGTAAGCACAACTGGTGAAGTCAAATTAAAGGGACATCTGAATTATACTTCACTGAGCACTTTTTATCGGCTTAAGATTAAAGCAACTGTAAGTATTATGCTTTTAACTGGGACTGGGTTTTATATATTTACCTTTATTGATGATAATCATGACTAAGGACATGTGGATCTCTTGAAACTTAAATATGCTCTAATCATATATGAAAACACACCTTAATACAGTTGCATGATTCCTTGAATCTTCAAACCAATGGTTGGAAATAATGGGAAAATTACTTATTTGCTTTCTTGCTTAGACAGAGATGAGAAATTAATACTATCAATACTGCAATTAGCTTTGCTTAGCATATAGACTCGAATAGAGGATACAGTTAGCCCTGCTGTTTGAAATTCTAGATGAAACCACTTGTCATTAATTTTTGAATAAATCAAAGAAATGAGCTAGAACATGTTAATTAGCGAGTATTACAGGTGCTGTCGGGAAGGTTTTGTTTTCTTACCTTTTGACAGAGCCAGTATAGCTGTTTTCCCCAGTTTGTCTTAATGCTAAGCCTAGCTAACCACCTCCTGGTTGTAGTTTTATTCTACACAGAGAGATATGATAGTGGTATTGATCTTCTCATCTAACTTATGGCAAGAAATTGAACAGACATATTTCCCAAAATGTTCAAATATTCCTTTATATGGAACATGAGCTTAAATTCATGAAAAGTATCAACTATTTTATATAAGCACAGACTTAGGAGCATAGTGCACCATTTACAGCTTGATATTGGCCTATTAAGCAATGACCTCAATTTTATTTTCGCCATTAAATTTACTTGTGCCATGTACATTTACCTTAACCTTTATATTAATAGCTTGATGACCTTATATGAAATTCAGGGGTTCTGTTCTTTTGTGAATGGAAGGCAAAACCGATCCCTGGAGTGATTAATTTGATATTCATTGTGAGGTTAATGCAGTACAGATGACTTTCAAAGGTTGTTTGATTTTTAGATATAACTTTTTGCTATTGTTTTTTTTTATTACTATTATTTTTTTCCTCCATTTATCGACTCCCTGCATATTTATGCTCTGTGCTTCACTCGTGCTTTCATGCACCAAAAATTGAATTCAGTAACTCTACATTTCCATTAATTAGAATATAAATGTCATGTTGATTAGTAATATCAGCTGTTATCCTTTAATTGATCTTTTAATTAATCAATAATAGTCACCTCATGAGTCTATAATTAGTATTGTAGCCAAGAAAATCTTCTAGTCAAGCTGCCTAACATTTTGAATTTGAACATCATTGTATGTCTCATAACAGGATGGTGGAGGCCAGTGTTATTATAATGAAACTAAGTACCTCTCAAGCATTGCTTTTTCCTTCATCACGGTTGTGGATGTCGCAGACCTCGACCCACAGTTCATCAGTCTGCCCTACACAGGGAGAGTTGAGGAGGGTTCTCCTGAGGTGAGAGCCAATGGATTTTATTCAGAGTGTTGCATCAGAAAATGTGCTTAGGTTTCAAAGAGTGAATTAATAGGACATGAAGATTTTTACAATCATGTCATCCAGTGGATTCCACCATTCATTTAAAAAAAATACATAACACAGTTCATTTTTCTTTGTGTGCCATCTGCTTTCAAGCTATGTGACCTTGTGTGTTTATTATTGTACATTTCTGTCCATTTTATGGGACAAGGCTGCTGGAACTCATGGTGTGAAAATGCACAAATGTACCGGCAGTGAGCCTGCTTCAAGTTTCCATATTGTTTTTTGTGTAAATGAAGAGACTATGATCTACTTCATGTTCCAGAAAATCCTTTTTTTCTTTGCCAGGGCTTTTCTGTCTTGAAAGTGACTGCCATAGACCAAGATGTAGGAGTCAATGATGATATCATCTATAGCATTGAAGGTCAGCCTCAAAAAAACTTGAAGAAAAAGTTGGGAAATTTGAGGTTTGTGATGAGTAAGCAATTAAAAAATGTTTTTGTTTTTCCCCACACTGACAGATTCGACAGCGGGCGGCCTGTTTAAAATCTCAAGTGATACTGGCGTCATATCTGTAATGAAAGATATTGACAGAGAAGTTATTGGTGATACTGTTACCCTGACAGTAAAGGTAAAGTTGTTTTTCCACAGTACACAGTGAGTGTACTACAGTTCAGTGTTGAAAAAAGTTTCGCTTTTTTATTTGATCTATTCTGTCATTCAAGGTTTAGGTTTTAAAATCTAGGTACCACCATTTAAAGGAATAGTTAAACATTTGGGTAATATACAATTAGAGAAATACGAGATGGATACCACTCTCACATCAGTACCCTAAATGTGAAGCCAGAGGGCCATTAGCTTAAGTTAACGTAAGGACTGGAAGCATGGGAAAACAGCTAGCCCGACTCTGTCCAACGTTTTAAAGGTCCACTTATCACAATTCTCGGTTGGTTGCTTGGCAACAAAAAGACCAAGTGTTTTAGCAAAACCAAAAATTGTGCTTTTACAGTTCTGCTTTTGTATGGACTAAACAAATAAACAATAACATAGTAATAGTGTAGTCAGTGTAGGCAGAGCCTCTCATTTGACTCTGGTCAAGGGAGTGACAAAGCCTATTTTAAGGTGTTAAAACTTTAGTTTTAACCAACTTCTCACTAAACAAAACTTTCAAGCTAATACATCATTGTCAATGCGATGACAGCAATTGTGTTTTGCATCGAAATGAGGCTGGAAAGAAGAAATGCTTTAAAAGAGTGAGGCTCAGCGCGAGGATTTTGATGAGGCTTCATAGCTTCATCATCTCTTCCGCTTTTTTCCTGTAATGAGAGAGAAGAGGGCAAGGAAAAAGAAAAGTGGTTTTAAGGGAAGGTTGTGATAATGAAGTGAGAAACTCCTGTAACAGTACATAAACAAAGGAAATCGGATTAGAAAGAGTTGTGATCTTTGCTCCTAAACCTAAAATAAAATAACTTCACCTATGACAGAACCAGCCTTTGCTCAGTCACTAACCATCTCAAACCAAATAAAAGATGCCTGCTACAGTCTGTTAAGTTTAACAGGAAATATGCCCATGTCTTGACTCCTGGAAGTAGAGGAGGGAAAAAAATCATGAAATATCTCAGGATGTGTCCAAATAGTGGATGAAACTCTGAATTTTTGTGTTAGAGTATAAGAAAATACGAGATACGCAAGTCATATTGTAACTAATGTAGAATACAGTCTCCTAATCATCGGCTAAGATGTTATGTTGTATGAAGTGTGTAATTTGTAGTGCATATGACAAAATTCCTCACAAAGTTGAAAATACATCAAAGTTGTCCTGAGTTTTGAGAACCAATTTAATTAAGAACGTTTATCTTTGGAAAATATCGACACAATAAAAGGGATTCTACTCTGTTTCAGGCCACAGAGTCTAAACCCAACATCCAAGGGTTGCAAGCCAGCACCATGGCAAAGGTACAAATCAACATTTTAGATGTCAATGACAACAAGCCAGAGTTTTACAACTGTAGAGACTCAGGAGATGAACATTCCTGTGTGAAAGAGAGTAACTTCACAGGAGAGGTCAATGAGCACTCGCTGGGGTCCATTCCCATCAACATGATGGTCAAAGATCTTGATAAGGTAAGAATAAAGTGACATTTATCAGCTAAAAGATGAGGTTTCCTGTAAGGCATGTGTGATAAGTGAAAAACTCTGAGCAACATTATTGATCATGTTCGTGATTCATCTTTGATGACTTTTCACAGATTTCCCAGACTGAACTAATTCTAGAAGGTAATCACAGTGACGTGTTTTCTGTGGAGCCTAGATTTACTTCATCAGATAGCATTGTTCAACTTCTGGTCAAGCAGCCCCAATTACTGGATTTTGAAGATATACAGCAAATGGTTCTACAGGTAAGAAAAGTTAAAAACAGGCCATGAGTTGGTGAAGTTACTCACATCTTTATCTTTAAGTAATCATATATATATATATATATTTTAAATTTTGAAGTGCTTTACCGGTCTAAGGTGTTTCCTGTGCTTGTGTCATGGTGCAGGTGGTTGCCATAGATCAGGAGGACTCCAGCTTCCGTTCCACTGCTACAGTTACTATTAACATCAAGGACACCAATGACAATAGCCCTGAGTTCCCACAGGCCACATATAAGCTGCATGTGGCAGAGCACTCTCCTACAGGGACAATAGTGGCCAACATTACTGTAAGTCCTTAACTATCATTTTTCTCGCTCAGACAGTTTGAGCTGAGAAACTCTCGAATGGCACTCAAACAAGCTCAAATTTTTTATTTTTCCCAGGCAGAGGATCCTGACACAATGGATCAAGGCAAAATCACCTACAGACTTCTTCCAGACAGCATGTATATCTAAACTCAATCCAAACTACAGTTATTCTGGTTATGTGAATGCAGCCACTGTGTGCTTTTTCCACAGTGACCAGTATGTATCTGTGTTTTCAGACTATTGTATTTTGACGTGGACCCAGATACGGGCGCAGTTATCGTGAAAAACCAAAGTCTGTTGGATCGAGAGGTCAGATCCTTGTTTTCAGCAACTCTGCAGGCCAAAGATACAGATGGCAAGCCTGGCACCACAGAGCTAGAGATCAGTTTGACTGACATCAATGACCAGCATCCAGTCATCAACAGAGACTCTTACCTGGTGTTTGTGGAAGAGGGCAGTCAGCTTGTCCTTAATATAGAGGTAACTGTAGGAGAACAATAAAACATCAGTAAATATTTCCATTTTAAAGGATTTTTGATTTATTATGAGGATGTTTTCATGATCAGTTATAATAGCAAAGTCTTAAAGAATACTGCACATATTTAGCATTGCTCTCATGAGGGACTCATGAGGGACAGTTCATAAAAAAGATCAAAATCAATGCATATGAACCAGGGATATTGTTTTTTTTTCATTGTCTTGTTCTTTCTTTTCAAAACCTGGTGTCCACATACCCACAATGCTAAGCTGACGCTAAATGTGGAAATATATCAGATTTCTGGGGCCAAAAAGGCATTTTAAGACTTTTTATTTAATTATATTATTTTTTTTATTTAATTTGATTTTTTTTAATACAAATTCAGTAGTACTCCCTAGTATCCAGAAACACACCTGTTGTGTTCCCCTTTAATGCTACGGCATACAGTGCTATTTTAGTCTCCCAGAGTTGTGGCAACATTTTTGGGAGGGCCATTTAATGTTTCAAAATAACAATTCTCCTGAGCCCCCTAATTTCTCATCCAACTTTAGGCACATTATTACCATGTATTGAAAACTGGCCCTTAGAGAGTCCTGAACTCAACCCATCCAACACCTTTAGGGTGCACCAGAAAGTGTGAGCTGGGCCTTATCAGCCAACATCAGTGCCCACCTTCACTAATGCTCTTGTGAAGCTGGGAGCAAATGCCTGCAGCAAGTTTTCAAAAGCTTGTGGAAAGCCTTTCCAGAGGAGTGAAGAATGCCACAGCAGCATATTAATGCCCATTGTTTTGGAATTAAATGTGTACCAATGACATATAAATGTTCTTATAGGGTGTCCACATGCTTTTGGCAATATAGTGTGCTCGTAATATTAAATAAGACACATCATTATGTAACCATTTCTCCTAATGTCTCCCATTTGGACAGGCTACTGATGCAGATGATCCCAATACTGTAAACAGTCAAATTGTGTATGGAATCATGCAGAGCAGGTACAGTGATAACTTCACCATCGACCCAGAAACTGGTGTGTTGAGAAACAGCGGTGAGCTGGATCGAGAGGCCCTGGACCCAAAGCTGAATGGGAGGATTGAACTCAATGTAACTGCTACTGACAAAGGAATACCCGAGTTGTCCACTGTGGTGACAGTTACTATTAATATAGAGGTAAGACTTCAGCAATTTATAGTAAATCATTGGTGGTGTGTTGTTACTGATGCTGCCACTCCTGGTGAGGATGATAACTGTCAATATTTTCTTTTGATGCAGGATAGAAATGACAACATGCCAATATTTGAAACCAACTCGTACAATTTCTCCGTTAAAGAAGGAGAAAAGGGTCAGTATTTAACTTTACGTATGACGATAATGTGTTCAGAATTACGTGGCTGAATATTAATTTCATTTTTCCATCACAATCAGGTGCATATGTGGGCTCTGTTTATGCTGAGGATTTGGACCAAACGATGGACTTCAACCGCATTTCTTTCAGCATCATCAATGGAAGCTTTGGCAGCTTCATCATTCGCACCTTTGCAGAGGGGGGGAGGTACGGAGGAAACATTACCATGGACCCAGACATCGAGTTGGACTATGAGAGCGAGCGCAATAAATTCGGACTGTTTGTAGAGGCAACAGATTTGCAGCAGAAGAAAGCTGTAGTGAGGGTGGAAGTACATGTGTTGGACGTGAACGATGAGAGGCCTGAGTTCCAGCCGACAGAGCCTGTGAAAGTAAAGGAGAACACCACCATCAGTGAGGCTGTTGGGAGGTTCACAGCATGGGATAAAGATGGAAACTCATCACTGGTGTACAAGCTGGAATCCCTCAAATGTAGATGCAATGGCTCTCTTACTTCCTGTAGCTGGTTCATCCTTGATCCAACAGGGGAAGTGAGACTAAACCCGGAGGACAAGGTGGACTATGAACAATGTGACCAGGCGGTGATGAAGGCTCAGGTGGTGGATGAAAACACAGAGAAGGGAGAGAACAACAGTGTTACACCAGGTCAGATTGGGTTGTTTACAGATGATAAAAGCACAAGAGCATCAAATTAAAGCAGTAAAAGCATAAAATCATCAAATACAGTTCTGCACACTCACCTCACACAAAAGTCGGTTCTCTGTGTTTCTTTGACCTATCTCAGGAACAATGGTAATCAACATTGAGGACATCAATGACAACGCTCCAGAATTCCTTCCCTCACATTCTGTATTTGGTGAGTGTATGTCTGGGGTGTTTTCTTTGTTTGTTTATTTGTTTTTTTCACTTGTGACTGCTTAAATTGTTTACTCATATCCCATTGTCACAGCTAGCATATGTCTGACAGGTCAAACAAAGGCTGTTTTTTTGTCAAGTTTATAAACATAATGTTGGTTAAAAATGTGTTTTAAAAGAAACAAAAAATTACAGCCTTTTGACATAACAATCTTGACTCAAGATCCACTAACAAGTTGTTGTGGGTTTTTTTTCAGAGCTTTAAACTGTATTACATGGTGTTTATTAGTGGACAGAGCTGTCCAATAGAGTTGCTCTGTTGTTCTTGAGAAGGCAATGTTGTGCGGGTTCAGCAGCTGTTATGACTTTATCCTCAGTACCTTGAATCTGGAGAAATGAATGGGAAAATAATATATTATTATCATTATCATTATGAAATAATAATAAGCAAAAATGAAATTTGTTTAGATTATTTTTCTGTTTTCATATTGACCCCATACATCCATTTTTTTGACCACCTGCAAGTGTCCTGATGCCCGGGATCGGGAATCTCTGCTTTAAGAAGACATTGTCCTGAGAAAAAAATTTTTTTCCACTTCTAACTAGTATAAATATTGCATGTAAACAACTTTTAGGCTAAATTAGTCTGTTTCGTCAGCACTGTAAATTCAAAATTGCATGTCATTCTGTTAGTTTAATACTGGTTTCCCTTCTTCATAGTTGTGGTGTCGGAAAGTGCGAGTAAAGGGACATCAGTTGCAGGTGTCACTGTGAGTATGAAAGAAAAACAAATACCTGATATGTTTTCAGCTTGTTAATAAGATATAAGACATAATTTCTAGACATTCTTGTTTGTATGTCATGCTGCTCTAAGGCCACAGATCGTGACTCTGAAAGAAACGGGGAAATTCAATTTAAAGTAACGGGAGTCCAATTCCAAGACATCAACAATCAAACAACTAACATGAGGATGCTGTTTGAGGCCGTCACCACACAGCAAAAGGATATTTATGTTGGGATCATTCAGTGAGTACCAAGTCATCCGTCAGCATCATACTAGCATACCTCATTCTGCTCTATACATGTGTTTCTCGTAAGTGTTGGTGTTTACTGCTGCGCTAATTGGTGGATGTTGGAATGGGCCTAATAGGTGAATACCAAGGGGCTCATAGGGATGAGAAACCAAAAACAGACACAAAAAACTAAAAAGAGATTCAAAACAACTATAAAAAGAAATACAAATTGCCCATAAATAGGTGCAAAACGACTACGAAGAGATGCAAAATTAACACAAAAAGAAACAAATAAGCTGAAAAGACTGTAAACCCTGACAAAATGAAAAATATTGACCATAAAGAGACAAGAAAAAAAAACCCTCAACACATCAAAAATGACTGTGAAGAGACAGAAAACAAAAACATAAGGATCCGTGCTGAGTGTATTGAGATGAGTGGGAGGCCTTTTACATGTCTGTACCTGTTGTTTCATAATGTGGCCATGGCAACGCTTATGAATTCTTCAATTCTCCACAGAACAACTGAAGGGCTTGAAATGTCACTGAAAGGGAAGTATATGGTAACAGTAACTGCCACTGACGCTGGCGGCCTCTCCAGCAGCACTGTACTGGAGGTGAGTTGTGCAACTGAATTTACAGTAAACACAGCATTGCCTAATCTGTCTCTGTAAACACCTGAGGGACAATAAAAACTGCATCCTTTATTGATGCCTCTGTTTATTTTTATATCTTAGATATTCACAGTTGACGAATCGTATAAAGTTGAACTTCAGTTTACAAGAACCGTAGAGGATGTTGAACAAAATCGACATCAAATCATCAGGTATACATTTCTCCAGGCAATACTGTGTTTTTTAAAAGTTCAATTGGTGACAGATAATAAAACATTTTTTCTATATTTCTTTCACATAACACTTAAATTTAGCTATTTCTCTCATTGCGGACTAACAATATTCTCTGATCTCTACATTTCCAGGTCGCTTACAGCTGCAACCAAGGCAGCTGTTGAAGTTGTTGCTATCAAGTCTGACTCTGCTGATGAATCTAGGCAAATTCTTTTTTTTTATATCAAGTCTAACTTTAAATTAATGTACATCAAAATATTTTATACAGTCTGTGAATATAGATCAGAAACCATTTGCTGGTGATGACAAAATCTTCAAAATAGTTTAGCTTTTCATTTGTATGCATACTTTTTGACCACTAGGTGGTGCAGGTGTACCGTAAACAATCATACTGTTGAGTATAACTTATTTGATGATAATAGATGATGATAATTGCAGCAACACAAGAGGATTTTGGTTTCAGATTTAAAAAGTGAAAGTGTAAATTTAGGTTCCTTATATGTGTGAGTGTTTTACGTTCTACTCTCAGGGCTTCAGCAACCACTATCATGGTGGCATATTTTGTCTACTCCAACGGGACAGCTCTTTCCTCTAATGACGTGGAAATTATGGTTTCTGATCCTGAGCATTATCCCATACTGGCAGACCTTGGCCTCAGGTATATTGTAAGTATGAGCAATTTTAAAGTTTAAATTCCTATAAGGTTTTCTATCATGTTATGCTTTGAGTTTATTGTAGAACCACAGAATATCAGATGACTCTTTAAGTTTTAAATAAAATTAATAAAAGTGAAAATGAAGATGACAGGAATAATAATTGTTATACTATGTGGTTTATCTTACATATATTTTGTGTAATTTATGTATGACACTTTCAAATTTATTTAGAACTATATTTTTAAATCTGACAGCAAGTTTAAATGAAACCTTACTGGTCCTCAGACAGCTATATACTTACTTCTGTTTCAGGGGATGGCTCCTGTGATCGAAGCAGATGTAGATCCCATAAAGTACATCCTGATGGGGATGGTGGGAGGCCTTGTCATTGTGCTTGCCATCCTCAGCACTTCTCTGATGTGTACACGCAGAAAGTAAGAAAAAGGACTTGAAATAACGTCTATCCCAGTAAAGATGCATGTCCTATTCATCTAAAAACGTCTGTGAGAGGTAGTGCCTGTTTACTTATCAGCTCGCTTCATACTACAGCTACAGGAGGAAGCTGAAGGCAGCTAAAGCCATGAACTCTGCATCCATGGTGACCTCTGACAACCAGAAAAGTGGTCCTGTGGTTCCTGGTACCAACAAGTACACCATGGAGGGGTGAGGACAAAGAAATACAAGTTAATGAATTAACGATAGGAAATATGACTTTTTTCTGACTTTGTGCATGTCATTATTCTCTGACAGGGCTAATCCTGTCCTCAACCTCAATATTGATACGACCATGGACCTGGACCTGGATGAGGAGGGCTCTGATGTGGATAAAGTCAGGTAAGGACTTGCCCTTCTAACTATCCCGACTATCTCCACCATCTGCTGCAGCTAAGCTAGCAGTTATTTTCTCAGTTACCGTTGTTTGGCAAGGTGGTGGCTCACAGTGGCATGCTAACCTCACTCTCCAGTCAGTATCAGTCCTGGTTAATAAACTGAGATGGTTTCCAGGTGAACAACAGCATGTCGTGACGTAGAGATGGCATTCAGAAGCCATCGGTGCCATATGACCTTTAGTTAAATCAAAACCATTGCCTTTCTGAGGTTTCTAACTCCGCATGTTAGGGTTACTTTGATCCCCCTTTTTTTTCTTTTTTACTAAAGCCTCAACTCCCTGGACTATGCTGATGAAATGAACATTCCTGGAAAGGACATGAAACCAAGCATGGTAACTGTCCATTTTAACATCCACCTCTCTCTTAACTTTCTATTAGAATGTGGTCTAACTTTAAAACTTGCCTGTTCCTCATTAGCAAATGATTCAGGAGGAGGAGGAGGACAGTGGGCCACCAGAGTACATTGAGCCTCTGGGTGCAGCGCTAGCCCAACGGGGACAGAGGAAAGACAAAGCATCCATGGGTTTTAATAACCCTGCATTCAGCACTACAGACCTGTGATGGCAATAATTAAGAGACAGGCACCAAGCTCAGGCCTCAGATGGATATGTGTTGCTTCTCTGTAATCCTGCTGACCAAATCACCATGCAAACATACTCCAATAGTGATACATTACTGAGATTCTAGTCAGGATTTTGCTCAAGTTTAATGGAAACTAAATTGATGAGTGTGCTTTGTCTAAATGTTCAATCCAGGGAAAAACAAATGGAAAACCAAAATGGGAGATTTTATCTATAAGAAAAGCTATAATGAGACCATTGTATTATTATACTGATTGTTGAATTGAGAACGTTTTACGTGTTTTCTTTACTAATGAACCTACAACCAGGACATGATTATCTTAGCTTAACTTAGCATAAAAAATGGAAGCATTGGAAGCATTGGAAGCACAGGTTGCTGTGTTCTGTCTAGAGTTTGAAAATTAAAAAAATAAAAAAAGATATCATCTTCCTAGAACCCCAAAAACTAAAAAAGAGAAGCAAAGAGCATACTGTCTTTACATAAAAAAACATCTGGACAATGCAATACTGGACAAAAACCTATGGAAAAGCAAACAAAACAATTGTTAGTTGCACCTCTGAATCACTTTATTTTGTTCACATATTAAGCAATGTTTTAAATTTGTAAACTGAAATAAACTGTAATATAAGTTATGCCAACACAATGCTGATGTTTGTTGCAGCTGATGCTACTAGAAAGAAAATCAAAAGGACAATATTATTGCATAATGTCAATGTATGAATTAAATCCTTGATTATGACTGTATTTCAGCCTAAAGGTTTAACCTCTTGTGTGTTTATCTAGTCAGTGTCAGGTTGATAAAACCTCATGCAGTGTGACTCTATGACATCCTACAAGCAGCGAATTGAAAAGATTATTTCACTGTTTACTGACATCTAAATGAATGTGTGACAAGTGCAATCTGTGAATAAAATAATAATCTTCAAATATGAATTTCATCCCGGTTTTATAAAGTTAATTTATGAACACCAACATCACTGACACTCACTAAAAACCTCTGAATTAAAACACATTTAAAGGAAGTTTCATCACATAATTTACAACTGAATCACTTGTAATGGCATTAAAACACAATAAGTAGTAGTGACAGGACTCATTAGTCCTCTAAAATGATTGTGATTGTGCTTGTCATCAATACATATTTACACTTTTCACATACAAAGAAGTCATTGTGCCAAACCTAAAAGCAGAATATATGACATATAAAAGCCTTGACTCATGGTAGGGACTTCTCTTCTAATTCAAATTTCCATAAATCCATAATAATATGACCCTCAGATTGTACTAACAGATTGCAAGGACATAAATCATAATCAAACACTGTCATCTCTCTCAGTGAAAGTGTTAAGCTTGTTAGCAACCAGGAGAAGGGTAGCTGGCTTAATATTGTCTGAGATGTGTAAAAAAAAAAAAAAAGCAACAGCTAAAATGACTCACAGGAAAATTGAATGGTCTGGTTAAAAAACATTAAAGAAGAATTGCTAACAACAACACTGATATATAACCCTCATTCCTTGAAACACAGATGAGTCCATTCATCTGTCAGTCTGTACCGTGAGAAGTCCCAGGAAATTTGTGAAGAAGAAAAATCCAAGAAAAAAAAAAACGTCTTCTGCAGCTTATTCTCAGTGACAAATGCACCACAATGGAAACCTCCTTGTCAGAGGAGGCAATTTGCTTCTCACACTTTCAAGACAATGTCACGTTGAGTCAATCAGTGAGCATCACAGCCACATAATGTCAAGTGTCATGTGATTTTTCCAGCACAGATTTTTTTCCTCTAGCCTGTTGCCGCTTGATTCTTGTATCACTCGGTGGTGTGGGCTCTGGAGCAACAGTGTGGCTGCTGCATGTTCTCCATCATCAGACGGAAGGGGTTTCTTCTGCGTCGGCTCACCTTCACGTCCCGCTCCCCTCTCTTCCGGCCTTTACCAGATCCCGAACCCCCCTGGGTGGACTGTGAAGTGAGTGGCGTGGCCGAGAGGTTGATCGGAGGAGGGGGAGACATGGAGGGTTGCTTCATCTGCTTCTTCACCTGTTTCTCCAGGTGCTTCTGGATGGCTGAGCCCAGCACGGCCACTTCCACCACCGCCCCGTACACCTCCCACGTCATCCCTTTCTCGTCCCAGTTCACTTCCTGCACTGGCTCCTCACACTTGTCCTCGCCCTTCTCCTTACAATTTATCACCTCTTTTCTGGCCTCATCAGCTGCTTCCACTTTTTTTACTTTCTCCTCCTTTTTCAGTTCTTCCCCTTTGTCCTCCTCAACCTGCTCCTTCTCATCTTCTTCCTCCTCTACTATCTTCTCCTCTATGCTAGCCTCCTTCCTGACCTCAGGAAAAGTTGTAGTGGTGGGCGTTCTCGGGGTCATGGGCGCTGTAGCAACAGAACGAAACTCCACCTGTTGACCCACCTGCAGTTCAGCATCTTTAGTCTCTGCAACCACAGCCCCACATTTCCCAAAGGAGCTTGGGAAGTAGAAGGCATGGTCCCCGTCAGGAGGGGTCATAGGGCTGGTTGCCACAGACTGACACTGAATGACCTCCAGGCTCACCTGTGTGCGGATGTTGTGGCAGCCAAAGGGAGCTGGGGATTCAGGGACAGCAGTTTTTGTCACACAAACATCCTTCAATTCTTCATTGGCATCTTTGCTTTCTCTAACCTCTGAATTGTCAGATTTAACATTGGTTTTTGGTCGCTCACTAGCAGAAATGGATAATTCTTCAGTTTTGTCCTGTGGAGGATTTGTGTTTGAGGTGTCCTGTGCCTGATCAGGAGCAGCAGCTTCTGTGGAGATCTTTTCCTTTGCATCCTCCCTCTTCACATCATATTCATCTATCTTGACCATCTCTGGCTCAATGGAATAAAAAGGTAACTCTGCCTTCTCTCCCTCTTCTTCCTCATTGTTGTCATAGTGGGTCACCAGGATTGTAATGTCCTGATCCATACTTCTCATCCTCTGCTGCGTACACTGCTGACTACTATCCTCCAGAGTTATAAGTAAATCAACTAACCCAGCAGCTGGGCAGATAGCAGAACTCTCTGGAGATGCATTTGAGCTGAAGCCCTCTGTCAGCTCCTTTGATGTGGTAAATTTCAAAGCTCCAGTTATCGCTGACTCAGCCTCTGCTGGACTTTTTGTGGCAGAGAAACTCTCTTGTTGGCCGCTCTCCCTCTGCTCCTCACTATTTTTTACCCTCTCCGCATCCAGCATCATCCCTTTCCCGATAAGCTCTGGGAAAGCAGTTGTCGATGGCGTCTTTGGAGTCATGGGAGAGGTGGCAACAGAGCAGATCTCCACCTGATGACCCACCTGTAGCTCAGCGTCTTTAGTGTCAGTGCCCACAGCTCCGGATCTCCCAAAGGAGCTTGGGAAGAAGAAGGAATGGCTGCCCTCTGGAGGAGTCATGGGGCTGGTGGCTGCAGAGTGACACTGGACCACCTCCAGGCTCACCTGTGTGCACATGTGGTGCTGTCCAGAAGGAGCAGGGGAACATGCTTTTGAAGGGTCTGGTGTTGATGGCACAGGCACCAAGATACTCTCAATTTCTGCCTCTTTTTCTCTGTCCTCACCAATACTTTTATCGTTAAACATTTCCCTCTGAGTTTCAGCATCTCCATCTCCATCACGCTGGAACTTATTAGAGACTGTAATGTTGTTATGTGTAGATGCTGTTGTTTTATCAGCCTCAGGTTGTTTTGTTGGAGGCATGGTGTTGGTCTGCATACAGACTTTAACTCGTATAGAGTCAGTGTTGCCACTTTCCCCTCCTGAAAGCACTTGATCTTTGGATATTGGATTCTCACTTCCCTCCTCAGCATAGCTGGCATTCATGTGTAGTTTTGGCTGATAGTCCCCTTGAGTTGTTGACTCTTGACTCATGTTTATTTGAGGTCCCTCAGGCTCAGTGCCACCATTTGAGCTGCCTGGATGCTCTCCATCATCTGCCTTTTCATGAGGCTGGTGGTCGTCTCTGAGACCTCTCATCTTGTCCTTAAGACTTCCCATTCTGTCTCTGCATTAAAGTGGTACAAGTACCTGCAGAGCATGAAACAGCGATGACACAATGATTGTGCAATTTATAATAAGTAACTATAACAGCAAGCCCCAGCATGAGTGAAGGATAAAGCATCGGAGTGTTTTTGTGATAAAAATATTCCATCATACGACACCGTTGTCAAGTATCCAAACACTGACATGTAACACAAGTTACATCACTGCTGCGATTTGATGGAAATTATTCAGGGTCTTTTTTTGTATCACACTGTAAGATGGGATGTTGACTATTGTCAATAACTTAATTGAACTGCATTTTAAAAGATAAATTTGAGATTATCTAGAATAATATTACTGCTTGATTATGACTCAGACCTCTCTACACAAAAATACATTCACATTGATCACATTTGAACTCTGTTTTAGTTCATAATCTCCTAAAATCAAAAGCAAGCACAGGAATCCACAGTACTCGTCAATTTTTAACTATGACAACAAACACGGTAAAAAAAAAAGTGAAGGAAATTACGAATCCAAGACATACCTCAGCAGGTCAAACATCACAAATCTCAGCGTTGATCGAGACCCACATCTGTCCGTACATCTCTCCTGTTGATTAATACTGATTGCAGTGGCTACAGGTTTGTCTCTAGAAGAATCTATCTTAGGCAATCCTCGCTCTTTAAGCCGTGGCTGTGTCTATTGAAAAGCTTCACATTTCCAGTTTCCCTGGAAACCACGGTCGGGTTCTGGCAGTGAGTGGTAACGTAATGACAAAATCTCTGCTCAGCTCTCTAATCATCAGTAAATCATAGTAATTAACTCTGGTTTCTCAGAGCATTACAAAGGCAACTGTGCAGAAAGATAAACCTGTGAAGTGGTTTTGCTGGAGAAATTTAGAAAAGGCATAAACTGGAGATAAAAGCTTTCATTTCAATACAGGTTATCTGTGTGAGGGCATCTGAAGGGGGGTGAAGTGTGCAGAAGAGGGTGTTTTCTTCTAAAAAAAGGCCACATTTTTTCGACCACTCTCAGGGAACAGAAATCAGTGAGCAATTGTAACAAAAAGACTGTTATGATTGAAAAAAAACAAAAACACACACACACACACTTCTTCTAAACCCAATTTAGTTTTGTGGAGCCAGATGATCACAGGCTCATTACAGGACCAGAGAAGCAATGTATACTCAGGTGTTGTGGAGTAAATTTGTGAAATGTTAAAACTGCTGGAACCGTGGAGGTATATAAAAGAAAACAGGGGATATCAGCTGAAGGAGCCTAGAGGAAGCAGGGCTGCACCTCCCACACAAACACTTGTAAACTACCATGTCTTTAACGCTCAGACCTCCCTCCAACCTATTCGCTTTGCAGCATGCATTTTTCTAGAGGCTTGGTAATTTTGCTCGCCTCGAGTAATTGTGTGGGAACGAGGATGTTTATTTTTCTTTCATTGTTGAGAATCTTCCCCCATGTGGTTTTACTGTAGTGGTGGGCTGCAGCTTGGCCGGAACACCATGTACTGACAGAAGTATTCTCAGCATTAATTCGACGGCTTCCACCAATCCCTGGCCGCCACGGAGTTCTGTTTCCTAGCAACCACCGTGTGATGGAGGGAGGTGTGCCGCTGAGCGCCAAGGTAGACAACTCCGATCACATCCTCATCAGGAGCTATCAGCCTTCCAAAGGCCATGTTCTCAGCAATGTGTTGGTAATAATGACCATTGTGATTCATTGATGAGCACTCTCCACAAAAGGAGGCATCATAGACACAGTGCCCGTGCGGCTAGTAACAGTGTTACTCCTACTGTACGTGGCAAGATATCACATTTTATAAACCTGGGGAATATGTTGGTATCTGTTTTTATTTACCAAAATAGTCTCTTATAATGAAATGTGTAACAAGCGAGAAACACAAATGGAAAAAGGCAAGAGGGGAAAAAAAAGACATTTTTTTTTTTTAAATAAAGATTTCCTTTGGAATGTTAACTGTGAGGACTGTGATAGTCAATTTACCTTTTTCTGGTTTTCTGTTGCCAACAAAACTTCTATCTCAACATCACTATTTGTCTATAATGTATGGATGATAAGACAGGTGGGCTCTAGTGTTTTTGCTGAAATCTTTCATATTTTAGGGATCATTTTGCTTCCACTTTCTGTCCAAACTCCTCGATGGTATCCTTGGCCTTGTCCGCAGCTTTTCCTATAGCCGCTTGAGTCTGTCTGCCAGCTTCTTGAGCAGCTTCAAAGAGTCAGAGTGAAGCAGAAGAGAAATATTCATAAACTTAAACAACAAATAAACAACTATTAAACAACTATTCGGCTAAATAAACTTGTTTGAGTAGTAGAGTTAGATTAAGATTATCAAGTGTTTCTCATCAATTCACATTCAAAATTATGAGTTTAAGTATATGTTTATCTATCGGTAAAAAGCTCATATCCAAAATATACAATATTCAGTTTGACTGCTACTCTACTCCTGTAACATTTTGAAGATCTTAAAAACTACTTTAAACCAAGTGAAATTTGAGGGAATTTCTATTTGTACATTGCTGTTTATATTGCTTTATACCCACTTGTACTCCGTCAAAAAATAGGCTTATAGCTATTCCAAATTCACATGCACTTCTCCATAAATTTCCACCTCTGAGAGATGAGTGGAGTTTTCGAATAACTTTTCATGTAATTTTAGCGGCTCATCTTTCAACGATTTAAACTTCATTTGAAAGTTAAAATTACTAAAAAAAAAAAAAAAAGTAAAACAAAACTACATATCCACTGTCACATCATGAATGTTCAAAGAGAGACGAGTGGGCACATTACCTATGTTGGCTGTTTCCTTGGAGGTGTCTGCCACCTGCTGCACAGCTTCTTGAGCTGCATGCACTGAAAACACATCACAGGGACTTACATTGGCTGACCTAAGGAGGGAAAAACTACAGCGACTAACACCTTTGTTTTTTTTATCATTTCAACTCCACCACTTTAAACAGTTTCAAACGAAAAAATAACATGACTTATTAACAAGTGGACAAGTCCTTCTGAAAATTCCAATGTTTTTCTGTTTATCAGACCTCACATATTCCCTGTGAAATCTTATAGCAGTAGCTCTGTACCTGCAGTATCTGTTACTCCTTTTGCAGCTGAGTGCCGTGTGCCTTTTAGGCTCTCAAAAGACTTCTTGAGCGAGGCCATGGCTCCCGTCTTTGTCCCTGCGGCGTCCTCACATCCATCTGAGCCGACGGCAGTGGGAGCGGCTGATTAATACCCTCTGTTTGAGCCCGACACCAGTGAGCCTGCACGTTCCAGCCGGATTAACCCAAACAAAACCCAGCCAAAGCAGCCCAATCAGACTGGCATCCCAAAGATGGCAACATCCTGCCAGGGACCAGAGCCTGCTCAGCAGATTCTACACATCCTGTAATCAAAGCCCCACACAAAAGTGAGCAAAAAGGAGCGCATGCAAGGACGATGCATAATAGATCCTCATTTAGATGTTTTTCTGCGATCGATCGCAGAAAAACAGAATTGGTAACAAGAGGTTCAAAATCTCTTGCTATCAAACAACACTAACCAATGGTTTCTTTTTTACTTTTTATTTACAGAGGATTTGTATGTCTGGCTTAACACATAAACCTTAATATTGACAATTCCTGCAATTTAAAGCACATATTGATATGACAACCAGTATGATTTCAAGACATAATATATCGACTTGTTAAAATCTTCAGTACACACAAACACACGCACACACAGACATGTATACTTGGTCCATTTCTAACAGATGGTTTACTGGAATGATTTCACAAGCAACTATAAAGATACAATGTAAAAAACTCTTACTTCAAAAACGTTCAAATAAATTTCCAGAGAAATGCAAAAAAGAAAAAACCCACAAACAGGCATTGTCGACACTTAAGGGAATATTATTGTAATCATATCTGCTTGCAACCGGCCATATTTATTTTTTCCACTCCCAATGTCTCATTGGAAGATGATGAACATCTATTGCACGTTTTTAAATACAGATACACACAAGTACAAATTCACAAGCCCTGGCTCTGGTCTCATTTCATTGGGAGGGAATCAAGGAAATGAGACTGACAGGACAAACCCTACATCTCAATAAATACCTACACCCAACACATTACATTAATAACGTGACATTTACAATATATAATAATAAAAGATTTTTCTTGAAGGAAGAACATTTTTCAGTGGGAATGCATGTCTTTTTTGTTGGTTTTTTGCGACAGGGGTATAATTGTAATAGTTTCAGCATTTGTCCTTTTTATTATTAGAAATATTATTGTGCTGCTGGTTGGATGGTGTCTCAGACTGATGCTTTTATGCTTCTGGCTCGTAATCCTGGCTCTCCTGGGAAAAGAAGAACAGATTTTAAGTATTAGGAAGGTTGCATCTGCAGCACAGAGAGGCTCAAGATTAAATTCATCTAAAGACTTTAATTAAATCTATATCACATGCAATTCAACTTAAATAAGTTAAAGGAGAACATATATGAAGGGGGGCTTGTGGAGATAACACGATAGCTTTCTGCTGAGGGTAATGATGTCACTCCATCACAGCTGAGCTCCTCTGCTGGTTCAGGTTCTCTCAGCGGCCTGCAGAGGGCAGCACAAGCCTACTTCAGCTTCAAGGACGTGCCATGAGCACATTCCCATCATCCTTGTAACCCTGCACACGCCCCCTCCACACATATGATCATGAAAAAACAACACAGCCTCCAACAATTTGCACTCTTCTTAGGTCATTTGATGGAGTCACAAAGCCAAGCATGATATTCGCTGGGAGCGATTTCCATCTCCAAATCCTTCCCGAGAAAGCTTGTGTCACTCTGCAGCACTCAGACTCCATATTTACAGCAATGCAGGGAGACCCTGACATTACCCATGATGCAAGGAGGCAGAGCGCGTCATCACCACACCCTTTCAGACAGAGCTCATACGTCGCTGGTGTAGCAGAGGATGGGGGAGGGGAAAGAGATGCAAAGGAGTGGGAGAGAGATAGAGGAGGACATAGATGATACAAGCTACTGCCTCTGAGAAATTCACTTTAAATTTGCACCCCATAAAATATCTACTTTTTATTCCTCTGACTGATTAATGCAATAATCCAATGATGGAGGCTGTACGTGGGAATGAGGAGAAAATCCCAGCAAATAGATTGAATAAATTGAAATTTATCACAGATCATGCAAAATCTCAAATTAAATCTTCCTTAAACTGAGGATGATTCTGCATATTTTAATATAAACCAGGAATAATAGGCCTCTAGCTAAAAACCTAACTGATGTGATGCTTTTAATTATTTTACATACGAGAAAATAATCATTTTTAGGATTATATGAATTGAGGGGTATTTATATAAAATATTAGAGCTATTTAAAATCTGTTTTCAAAGCAATAGGTTCTACACGGTTTGCCTCACCCCTGACAGCCAAATTGCAAAAATAACCATCTGTGTCAGACTCACATCCTTCCTCCACACACACACTGACACACACCCAACACTCTGTGTAGGTGGGTGGTGCTATATTCACTGTACTTGTTATGTGGCAGTCGGCTTGTTAAACCCTCTGTTTTCATTTCTAGAGACAAGAAGAATTACCTCAGCATGACCGTTAGTGTTTGTGCGGGGCAGAAGTTAAGGGCAATAGTGGAATGCTACTGAAATGCAATTCAGCTAAAATGTGTAAGTATGCAGAGCTGGTGAGTGCAGATGAGTCTCCATCTCCTGTAACTGACTGGACTCATCCTTGCCTGTAGTCCATGGCTTTGCAGTTCTTTTTCTAACAAGGTCTTCAGATAACATACAAATAGCTAGTTACAATGAAATCATGTAGTTCAATTAAAACACTGTGACATGAGATACTTTAATGTATAGCAAATGTGTGCGCTTTGTGTCATGTTGGCCAATTACCTGCTGGGTGTCATCATATGTTTCCCCCTCTGGCTCAAGCATTGCCTCTCCCTGGCCCTCCATGGCCTCCTGCCCATACTCTTCAGGCTGCAGAGAGAGAGAGAGAGAGATGAAGAAAGGAAATATCCACAGTAACAGGGGAACCTATCAATATTTCTGTGTAATTCCAGTTTTTAATTTGTGAATCTATTTCCTGTCCTGGAAGCTTAAGAGAGAACATATCTCCATGGTCTTTTTGTACAACATAAGAAAAACGGACCTGTCATTTTGTAAAATAGCTTAACACTGTAGTTTTCAGCAAATGAAGTATTGTATGCAGGCTAATGCATTTGTTTCGGGACTATTTTCATCTGTGGACTAATACATCTTTGATATTCTAGTATGTATTTAGAGCAGTGGGATGTTTTTGAGTAAAATAAACTCCAGCATGTGTGTTTTGGATACACAGACAATACTTGTAAGCAGATCAATTCATTGCTGTTTTGCTTATTTGATGGCCTTTTTTAGCGATAAGAAAAATATAGAATGTCACCAGCTTCATCATTTAATATTCATATCAGTGTAATCACGAATAACTTGATATCTTTACAACGTGAGCCTTAACCACACTCCCCTTCTGAGAGCTTTCTGAAGCAGACAGCACTCCATCATTGCACCTGCTACTAACAGCCCTGAAAACAAAGCTAGTGGGTCATCACACATTTATTTTTAAACCCAGCACTAATCAAGTCAATTAGGTCAGAGAAGAACAGACCATAATCCTGTGTGCTGTATCAAGCTGGTGTTATTGCTGTAAGCCCACCAAGACGATTAGCATGGCCATAAACACTATATAAAGGGAAACCAACACAAAGACACCTAATCAGACGGATCATTGCCTGAGAAAAAGTGAACATGAAAAAGGCTGTTTATGTGATTATAACAGAGAGGGAGATAATTTGTTGTATCTGATTGGTCACACGTTTCAGTTCAGTTGAAACTTCACAAAAAGAGGAGCCTTATGTTCAGACCCTTCAGCACAAATCTCTCTAAAACAATATTTTAAATGACCTTTTCTAAGAATTCAAAGTTAAATATCTTGTCATATGAATGGATGTGTAATTACAATTTTATAAAGTGCAAAATACTGGCCTTTTTTTTTAATACCTGCAAGATAGAGTTACATAGAGTGGATGCACTTCTGGTACAAGCTAAAACTGAACAAATTTCACAGTTTAACAGTCTGTTTGTCAGGGTGTTGAAATTAGGATTTTATCACTGAGACAGAGCCTTTCAGAAGGCTGTTAGGGCAGGTGTCAGATTTACTAGATTAGCAAGTCAGTGGAGGGTTTCCAACAGTGTTGGAGGATGAATAATCTCAGGGCAGGATGAGGACCTCCCTGTTTCACCTAGTTTTGACAGGGTCTGTAATGCCACAGACAAAATGTCAACATGCTGACAGCACAAAACGTTCAAGAACAAAAGAGGAAAACAAAATGGTCTGTGAATAAAATGTGAATCACTCAAAATTATAAGTTGTTTTTTTCATGTTCTATGTTTGTGGAAAACCGAATCTGCTCTGCAGGGGTACTCAGGGGGGTAGGGTATAACAATGGAAAAGCTTTCTGTTGAAGAGAGCTGATAGTCCCACAGAAAGATTGTTCAGGTCATGAAAAGGCACCTGAACACTGAAACAGGCTGAAGCTTTCTATTACAGCAAGGGCAGCCATGTGGATAACGCAGACACAGCTACCCTTGCTGCCAACCATTCATTCTCAACAATCTCTAGCTTCCTTCACCCCCCCCCCAAAAAAGGGGTAAAACAAGATCAAGATTATTTCATTAAATGTAAAATATTGATTTCAAAGCTGTCAATCAGAGGTCTACTCATTAATATTTTTCTTAAAAAGACAACCAAACAAAAAATAAACAAAAAAATGATTTTGCTCCCTAAAGGAGGAAAATTCTAACATGTCCTGAGGAAGAAAATAGATGAAAAGCAGACTAGTTAAGTCTTAATCGGAGTGTCATGCAGATTTATCAGCTGTATAAATCTGGCTCAGCACCATCCTATCCAGACTCTAAGTGAGCTCAATCAAGATAACATTGGGCTGTAGCATTGTTACCATGCATGTAATAGACAGCTCCACTACAGGCATTTAATTAAAAGGGAACTCCACTAATCTTGCACACGGAGTTTAATTTACTTGAGGAACACTTCTCATTCTACTGGGGCGCTAGAAAAAGTTGGGGGTTGTGGTGAGGTTGGGCTTGAGACTTCCATTTTCCTATCGACAGACTGTCTCACAAAGTGAAGGTGTGGAGTTTGAATGACATGGTTGTTTACAATACAGAATGGTCCAAAGAAAAATGCTATTGAGGTGCAGTATTAGAATTTAGGATCCAACGTTTTTGGGTCTTGGCCCATTACAGTGGGTAAAAATGTGGATGTCTCTGCCTCTGCTGCACAGATTTTAACTGTTCTTTTTTCAGTCTTTTAATCCCCCAACTTTATGGTAGTGTGACACAAAATGGCTGGATTATCCCTTTGAAGAAGCTTTTTTTTCATTTTGAGGCATAAAGGATGCCATTTAGATGCATGTTGAAGTTTTATTTCTTATATCTACACCTCTATGACATCTTCACATCATAAAAAAATGGGTCAAGGTTTAGTTGGAATGTTGGAAAACCACAACTTTGCTGTGCATAGCCCAGTCCTACTTTCTGAGAAGGTTGAACATATTGGAGTTGTTACTGAAAAAAAATAATCAACTAACTGATTAGTTGATCAACAAAAAACTAAAAATATCTGAGTCATTTATCAAGCAAAACTGCCAAAACTTTACTGGTTGCATCGTCTTCAATGTGATGGTTTTCTGCTTTTCTGTGTTCTATATTTATGACATTTGTCACTACTTTAGCATTTTTCAAATATTTTTTGGACTCCACACTAAGAAAGATTATTGATAGATCAATCAAAAATCAAAAATAATATGTTGTTGCAGCTCTAGTTGTATATACTCAAATGCAGCAGCAAAGAAATGCTTTACATCAGAAAGTATACTAAAAGTATACTTATGTAAACTCATACTGACCCCAGATGTACTCTTTGATGCATTTCAGTTTTAGCAGTCTGTGCTGACAACACAATATAGATGCAACATGTAAAACACCACCATGGTTTCACAGTTCAGACACAACTCAGACCCTGTGTAGCAGATGTATGTGAACACACTGCAATGCTTTGTCTGATAAGGGAAAGTGCAGAGTTAATCATGTGTGCTAGCAGGGAGTTGATGAAGATTGTAATGTTGAACATACATTCATATCAGTGGGGAACTCATCCTTCTTCACCAGGCCAGTGGCAGCGGCGATGTTCCCCATTGCCCCGGTGGTCTTCTCAGCCACTGCAGGGTCACACACAAACATAATGAACCCACACACAAAAAACATTATGTATACAGATTCTGTAGACAGACCAAAAGCATTCACCCGATCTCTGCCCTCTTTTATTTCCTAGCAGTACAAAATGACCACTTATATATCACCCCGTACAATTCACAAACCTCCCCCATCACCGTAATGAATTTGACATTTTCCAGTTAGACGTTCTTGTCATTGTAAAGAAACTCCGATTCTTAATGAAACAAAAAGAAATAAAAACTTACCTGTGCCTACACTGTCTTTGGCCTTGTTACCTGAATTTAAAAAAAAGAGAAATTAATTAGAAAAGGTGTATGTTCTTTTGCATATCAAACACCATTTGACATTCTTCAAGTTGAGATTTGTTTGAGTTTGTGCGCGTGTGCGTGCAGATGAAGGAATTTTACACTTACCTAAAACTAACCACCAAAGCACTACTACCATTCATTCTGAGTAAAATTAACAAAATGTCCATGCAGTCTAAATTTCCGGCTGCCTTGTACTTCGTTGAAATACACCATTTTTGAGTGACTTGCTCTTTAACCAACGTGAAGAGTCAGTTGTCATCTACCTGACAGTGCGATTCATGATGCACTGCTACAGTACACCAACAGGAAGAAAAGCTGTATTAATTCAATATTACTGCAAGACAGCCTCCTGTCCATAACAGGTCATATTACAAACTGTGAAATGAAACTGATATAATTTACTCTGAACCCTGACTATCAACCATTTCGATTTTATAGAAGGCCAGATATACTGCACTGAAACAAATGTCCCCAGTTGTGGAACTCCTGACCATTCTACAAGACCACACCGTAGGCTGCAGCCTCTCATTTTGTGACTCAGTAGGAAATTTTGTGTAGAATTCACAGCTTGCCAAAGCTTTGCCAGCACAAGAGTAATCATAGCCTCCGCACTCGGCTTTCTTGATACCTATTTGTGAGGAGTTATTAAACTTTGTAGCCAATTTAAACCACAACCATGGCATTGTTCAATTCACTGACTTTTGGCAGAGCTCATCCATCTACACTGTACTCCATTTGGGCAATCTACTTTGTGCCAAGTGGTCCTGATCACTCAAGCCTTGTCATCCTCTCTACTGTGCAGCAGTCACATGCTTTATTGGTCCCTGAGGGCCTTTAAGAGCCAACTGAGAAGAGACGAAATGATGTTGATGAAGTAGAGAACTGTCTCTACAAAAGGCGAGTCTCAAAGCAAAAGATACATCTAAGAGTAGCATTCATTTAAGCATTGGCTTTGGTGAAGCGCCGTGGCAGAAAAGGGTGATAGCTGTTGTCGTTACGGCCGAAAGACAATGTAATTACAAAATGTACTTTTACAAAATGTTGTTCCTTTAATGAAAAAAAACAATAGATTTAATGAGAATTTTTGACAGTGTTTTATAAACTCTATTATAAACTCTTGTAAGTGTTTGACTAAAAACAAAAAATTGGTATAATTTCTAAGAGCGTAATCTTTCGTCAGAGAAAAAAAATCTTTAGTTACCTCTCTGACATTTTCAAAGCTAATGACTCGTTTCCTGCTGACAGATGCTATATATCACTTTTAGTGGTAGTGGCTATTAAATAAGGTTTAACAGACTTGATTCACGGATACATTCATTTATTATGACCTAAACATTGATAATAAACATTAGCTTCAAAGTAACAATGTAATGACGATTGAAATTAACTACAAAAATAGTCATTGTTTTATAATGTAGTCGTTTAGAAAATATTAGTAACAGCAATAATTATGCTGTAGAAATGAGCTGCCATAAACTGACACAGATATGGATGTGACTGAAAGATCTCACAGAAGTAATTACAATGTTTTTAAATTGCACTTTATAAATAGTCTATCATGTAACAGTAGGGTACATATAGTTTGTGCTCTATGAATGAGACTGTTGTTACAATACATGGCATCTGCTGCAGCAGGGTTTTCTCATTTCCGCCTCTTCTCCATGACTTACTCAGGCTCGCTGCTCAGCTCAGCTGGGTGGGCGGTCTGCAGCAGCAGCAGCTGTCAAAAGGTGGGCCACAGACCTATCAGATCACTCTTACCCCTCCTCCAAGTGGGGCCTTCAAGCAAATCATACGCAGCTTTCTAGGGCACCAGCGTGCTCAGCAAGCAGCATGCAGAAGCACACAGTTCCCACAGAAATGCCCCTTTCCCTTAGCAAGTTGAAAAGTAACAAGCAAAAGAAGAAAACAGGCCTGTACATGCTGTGACATGTTTAGCTGTGCTGATGAGTGACGGGGACATGGTGTGAAATACGCAGGGTAGATAGATTCCATCTCACTGCAGACACATCTGACAACCTCTCCTGGAAAACCCTACACCTCTTGAGCATACTCAAAACAGACAGTACAGCAACCGAATCAATGGTACAAGCTTGGGACTATAGAACTGCCAGCAGGGGGTGTCACTGGAAATTTGGGCCCTCTGACAACAGCTCAGCGGCTGACAAAATAAATATCTGTAATGCCTAGCAGGTTCCAGGGACCTCTGTCCATCTCTGCATCCCTGAGTCACCCAGCCCTCCTCCCACTCCCCTCTAGCAGACCAACTGGACAAGCAAATAATTGTCATAAACAACATGGTGACATTTGTCATTATGAATTTGTAGTTAATTAGATATATGAAATCGCATTAAATAAAGTTTAAAAAAAAATGTTCATTACACCCTACAGTGTTGTACATGATGTATCTTAACTGAAACAAGCAAAAATGCCAAACATTACCCGCATCCAACCTCTAGAGTCATGAGGGTTTTCTGCGTCTCTCTATCTTATGTAACTGTAAATCTTTGCGTTGTGGACAGTTGTTTGGACAAAATAAGCGATCTGATGATGTCTGACTCTTAGGAAATTATGATGACAGTTCACAGTTCTCTGACATTTCATAAACCAAATGATTAACTGAGTAATTAAGAAAATAATCCTCAGGTTATTGCATGATTAAAAGATTCTTTACTTGTTCAAGTTCCCACAATTACGGTCGATATAATTTTATTCAATATTTTAATTTATTGAGCTTGTTATTCATTATTTAGACAGTAGAACTGGTTAGCATTGGTTATCATGACATTAAAATTTAATTATTTCATAATTATTTGACACCATTAAAGAACAGTCCTGAATCATTGCCCAGCAACACAGATTATTAAATTATGCATAGCACTGCCTTTACAAGTGAAGCATAATAAAATCTGAGCTGGAATATGACAACTGTGAAAGTTGATATTTTGAAACATTAAGAACACAAAATGAACACACAGCTTGAGATGGTGTTTTTGGTCAGATTCTATTTTATCTTTGCCCACCTGCTTTTTCAGGTGTGTGTCTACCTCCATGATTTAATATTAATTTAAAGCAAGTGATATCGATTGTCAGTCAGTAATTTCAGTCATATAGTCCTTGGCAGCTTGGTGTTAAATGTTATAATGTTATATGGCGTTACATTACGAATAAGGCGGTTGAAAAGAACAGAAGCAGTGGCCTTTTGCATGTGCCTCTGGGAGGTGATGACAGTAGACTGTTTTACAATCTGCTGCCATCCGGACATGGAGCAAGAGCAGCTCCCACTATCCTGCTGCCCCACCCCCACCCCTGTTCCCATCTCCTTCCTGTAGCCTAGTCAAGTCAGGCGAGAGGGCGTAAGGACATTCAGAGCCTTGAATAACTACATTGAAGTCAAAATAACTCTTCATCCCAATGTACCCTTTTTAAAACTACCAACATTTATATTTATGCCAGATTATGTATTTTGGTAAATTAGTAAAATAGCTGTTTTTTTATACAGCGTTATTAGTGAAACAAGATATTGATCAGCCGACAGGCTGAATGATTCATCAAATTATTGCTGCTATGATAAACTAGTATTAAATTACCAAAGGAGTTCAATTGTGCCTTACCATGGCCTATACTGTGAAAACTACGCCATTTTAACTAACACCTTACATTTAGTCCAGTAAAAATAAATGTTGATATACAGAAGACACCGTGAAGGCGTAAAATTGTCATCTATTATGATGCTGAACAAAGATATATTCAGCCTGCAGGGTTCCTTCATGTATAGGGGAAGCAGGATTTTGCTATTCGTCAAACCAATAAAGGAAGTTATTGCATAATTTAACCATTTGTTTCAGGACATATGGGAAGGCTGCTGGACCTAAATCATCAAATATTCTCGCCGCTAATTTGTTGCTGCTTCTGCATGAAGCAGGAACTTCCGCTGTCTCAATGGGCCTGTGTGTGATTTATTTGTGAATAACCTGCAAAGAGAGATCTGTGATCATCTTACCTACAAACATGACTCCTTCTTTAGTCTTTTCAGCTGCAACTGCAACTCCTTCCTTGGTCTTCTCTGCAGCCACAGCCATCCCCTCTTTCGCTTTAGACAAACCCTTCATAAACACATCCATCTTGGCCGAGCTACTGTGGAGAGATGGACCACAGGTGCTGTCAGTCACCACGGCTGCTGCCACTGTGTGCACATGTTGGTTTTAGCTTATTCACATGCATAAGTGACATTTAATGGCTCATAAGAACACAAGACCATACATTATGATAAAAGCAGGCAGCACCGCCTCCTGTGGCAGACCCTGACCGCTGCAGTCCAGCCATCAATGCTGTAGTAAAAGCCTTCTGCTCACTCATGCATTCAATCCCCTTTGCACATCCTAGTCAATGCATGAAATATTCAAAGGCAAAAAAGATTTCAATGAAATGGTTAATTGCGGAGGCGCTCATTAATTATTGCTCATCTGTAATGCTACTCTGGGTAGCAGCGGGATGAGAGGACTTCGCCTGGGGAAAAGCGCAGGCCTTTTTGAAGGGACTGTACAGCGTGTTACTCCAGGAAGGTGGCATTTATTGCAAGAGCTGCACAACGTTGCTGGGGGCAGGGAGGCACGACGTCCGCTGTTATGCCCGCACGCATCACGGTTTTTAACACAGAAGGATGCGGGTGTAATCCGAGCCCGTCCGATCACGCGTAGGGAAAGGTTGTAATAAAAAACACCGGGCTCCAGAGCGACAGCTCCGATGATACTCCCGCATCAGACGCCGATCCTTCCGAGTCCCGTCCTGGACGCTGCATGTCAGACCCTTTAATCACTACGTGCACCAATTTACGATGTCGACCATTTCTCACGTTTGCATCCGCGCCAGACTGGATATCTTTGCCTTTGCTTTATCTTCAATATTCACAATTAATACCAAACCGAAACCAAAAGCAATAGCATTCATATATATATATATATATATATATATATATATATATATATATATATATATATATATATATATATATATATATATATATATAAATCAGTGTCTTCCAATGGCGACGCTTACAAGCATGTTCCTCAAATGGTGGTGACCTCTATATGCATTAAAAAAAAAAAATTATAATAATAAAGGATTGAGAAAAAAAAACCGTGTCCTTACCTATTTACAAATAGCCTTCGACTTGTCCCCTTATGATACTGCCACACGGTCGAGTCAAACTATCGTCTAAACGGGAGATACCTTCAGATGATCACTAGGTAGGCCTTCCTCGGGCTGATCTCCACCAACAGGATCGGCCCCTCCACGGTGCGGCTGAGACTATCACGCCCCCCACCCCCTACCCTCCCCTCCCTCCCCCCTCCAGCCCTCCCCTCTCCCGCTCCATCATCACTTGCTCCCTTCAACTACTGATCACACTCGGATGTCAACTGGTACGTTGAGGAAAATAAGACAAGGAGACGAAAAACCGCGTCAACTTGTCCCTTGTTTTAGTGCAGCACTTGGTCCCCGTGTCTAGACCGTGTTCAGAAGATTGAACTATGTGGCTGTAATGTGACTATAATGAGGATATAATACTGCACTGTAGAGACCCAACTGAGGGCCCTGTCCCTCTATGACCAATACATTTTGTGGCTGTAATTGTTATCTCCGATTTGTGATTTTTTTTATCAGATGAAATAATACTAAAATTACCTCTCTCCCACTTGGCTGATGGGTTCTTTTAGACTCCATTTTGGATTCAACTTTGCTACGGACTCTGCATGTTGCACTGAAAAGTGGTGTCACCTTTTTTGGGGGGGGTTAATTAGGAAACATAACCAGCCTCGTAGGAAAGTGCGATGTCCTATAATTAAATCTCAAATTAAATCCTAACTGCTCCGATTCGCCAGTGCACTGACTGACAGCTGTCTGCGGCGGAGGACGTTTAAAACCAGTCATTGCAAGTATTTGTCCGGACACGCTCAGAACTGCCATTGACAGAGAAGGAGTGTGATTTGAGGGTGATACCATTTTGCAGAAGAGATGGGGGGGGTGGGCTTACTTTAGCATTAAGTTACATGTGGCTGTGCTGTGCATTGATTTTGTGCAATTTTTTTTTTCTTGGACCAGCAAACTGTTTGGATAAGATACGCAGGCACATAGTCACTTTAAAGAAAAAGAAAAACAAAAACAACAACTTCATATAACTGAAGAAACCCAGACGGGTTATTTAAAGATCCGGGTTAAGTGATGGTCCTGAAAAGTCGCCGGGGGATCTGCGATCCAAGGACTCGTGGGTTTTTGTCGTGCGTCTTTCCACGGTCGCGTCGTGCGCGCCTCGGCCAATCGGAGCAGAGGATGAGCCCCGACGGATCACGACGTCCCTCGGGTGGAATATCGGACGTCGCGTCCGTCGGTGATTCACGTTCACGTTTTCTGAACCAGAGCCGACGGTGACTCAAACGTCGCGCATCGCACCCTTAAATACCGCCGTCGCCGGATACTGCGCGTTGCCCCCATGTTTCACTGATCCGATTTGCAGCCTAGATGAAGGGTTAAGCGCCCCCAGCCCCCCCAGCCCCCCACCCACCTCCCCGTCTGACGTATGTGCAAGTGACGTCATCCTCGTTGTAGTGGGCGAGTGATTGCGAAACAACCCCCCCCCCCCCGCTTGAGGAAATCCCAGATAGCTACGTCTCCTTGAATTTTCCTTTTCCGTCTCATCTAGTCCCTGTGAGCATGAGTAGGCGCGGGCTGGACGTGGATGAAGCCATTGTGCATCACGTCCCGGGAGGAGGTAACCCAACCGAAGCGTGACCAACATGTTGTCCTGCCAAGACAAAATGCAGTTTACTTAACCATAACGACCCTGTTTTCCGTCCTCCCGACATTTACATACTGCTCAGAGTGTGATGACGGTTCTCGGGCCTCCACAGATTCGTCTCATCTCAGCCTGAAACAGTGTGAAAAGCCTCGCCCTGCACCGAGTCCCAACCAGGAGCTGTCCATGGTACCGGACTGAAACGTCTCTGTCCACGGTGCTGAACATGGCACAGCCCCGCAGGAGGAGGACGCAAGGGGCAGTGATATGTTCCACCAACCCACCGCAACGTAACATCACACACTATCAATCCAGTTTTCTCTTAAAACCTGCCGTGAGCGCAGGTAATTCACTGTCTTGTTTTCCTCATTGACCGTGTGTAACTGTTAGACATACCTGCCCTCTTGTGGTGTTTTGTAATAAAGGCATGCTGATCATTCTGCATTTACAGCATCCTTCACTGAAACTTCTTATGTATAATTGACGCAAGAGTTGCTTATTTGATCACATCGTTATGTTCTTATAATAACAGAGGCATTCTTTAATTGGTTGCCTGCAAAGCTGAGCATCTTTTTTTGTTAAAAAAAAATTAGGAATAGTCATTGCAGGCATCATTGCCAAATTAATTCCGTTCATACGAACAACAACAACAAAGACTCTAAATTTTAAATCAAACCTAATTCTGTTAAGGTTCCTGGTCAAATTATAGGGAAATGTTTGTACGTGCAATTTAATGTAAAGCACATTTAGTTACCTTTCAGTGAAAAGTGCTATAGAAATAAAATTGACTTGCCCAGACCCAAGGAATTCAAAGAATAACCAGTGTTTTTAAAACATCCATAAACTTTATTAAGCCCATGGACCTTCCTATGCATTTTTTTTTTCTTTTTATAAACTTACATTTTTTAGAGGCTGAGTAGGTGGAAAATATGTGTAGCAATAAAATAGATTTGTTCATAATTTTTTGAAAGAATGTCGTTAATATTACACATATTGTTACCCATATAACATGCAGGTTAGATACATATGCAATGTGGACTAAAAAAAAAAAAGACATAGTTCTGTCAGCTAAAAAGAAAACTGAGCAAGGTAAGTTTTTTTTTTTTCTTTAATTCACTGATCAAAGCAAGTGAAAAATGCTGTTCTCACATTGAGAATACCACTGATGCACTGCACTTAGATCTGTTTGAGATGTTGCGCAGATGTTGGCTTCACACAGAGCTTTTTCACCATGCAGCTGAGCCTTAGCCACAGTGAGGAGGAGGATTGAAGAATAATCTTGTGGTTGGCTACATTCATCAAAGGAATGTACATTTTAAGTCAAAAATGGTAGATCCCCCGCTTTTTCAAAGTCCCTTTAGAGTCCTTAAAAGTTAACAGCAAATAAAAGATAAAAGCTCTGGAGTTGATTCTAAGTATTGAATTGCATTTGGTAGCTTTTTTTGTGAATGAATGTAAATAGAGGGTTTACCACAAGGTGCAAACCATTGGTCCTGTTAAAGAACAATGAGGCTGGATTAGACTTTGCAAGAAAACATCTAAAAAAGCCTGAACAGTTCTGGAACAAGATTCTTTGAACAGATGAAACCAAGTTGAACTTGTAACAGAATGATGGGCAGAGAAAAGAATGGAGAAGGAAAGGAACAGCTCATGATCTGAAGCCACCAAATCAGGCAGTGTTATGTCATGGGCATGTATGACTGCCAATTGAACAGGGTCATGGGTGATTATGGATGATGTGATTTCTGATACAAGCAGCAGGATGAATTCTTAAGTGTATAAAGCTCTACTATCTTCTCAGATTCAGCCAAATTGTGCTATGATGAAAGGATGGTGCTTTACAGTACAGATGGATAATGACCCCAAAAATACCGTGAAGGAAACCCAAGTGCTTCTTCTCAAAACAAAGAAATGTAATATTCCTCAATGACCAGGTCAGTCACCTGTCCTCATCCCAGCTGAGCATTTCACTCATTGAAGACATAGCTAAGGGCAGTAAGACCCACAAACAAGCAGCAACCCAAAAACTGCAGTAAAGGCCTGGCAAAGCATCTCAACGGTGGAAACTCAGCATTTGGTGATGTCCATTGGGTTCCAGACTTCAGGCAGTCATTGACTACAAAGAGTTTTCATCCAAGTAGTAAAAAGAATCCTGATATTTATAATTATGTCCGTCTGTCCAATTACTTTTGAGCCTTTGAAAATGTAGGACTATGTATACAAAATGGCTGTAATTCCTAAATGGTTAATGAGATATGTTTGTAAAACCCCTTGAATTAAAGCTGAAAGACTACACCTCAATCACAACTTGCTACATTGGTTTCAAATCCACTTTGTCAGCACACAGAGGCCTAGTTAGGAAAGTTGTGTCACTGTCCAAATACTTATGAACCTAACTGTACAATCAGTGCATGCTGAGAAGTAAGTCATAATGGACAAAACAATTTGTCAGATGAATGTAATGTCATGTCAAACTTGCTAATAAGCTAAAAACGCTTTAATTTAATCATGTTTTATAGCTTGTAATGATCATGTGCTGATTAAATGTCTAATTGGTCAATAAATCACAATCACTTTAGTATTTATTGTTCAAGTGATTATTTTTTTGCCCTTGCCTTAGGTACATGGATAAGACTGTCTTTTTTAACTGGAGTTTAGTTTGTATTGATCCCAATTATAATACATTTTTTTTAACTTATCAACATTGGTTAAAATCTTGCAAAAGATGGAATAAATTAGATAAATGCTTGATTGATCTTTAACTAAAAAGGTGTGAAACTCTAAGTTCTGAAAAATGTTTAGGGTCCTTTAATGATAAGGTTTATAAATACTTTGAAATTCCAAATTTTCAAATTAATATTCACTTTAGTTTCAGTGATTACATTTCTGCAACTTAAAAAAGGAGCTGAGATGTATGGGACTCAGAATTACTCCATTAAAAGGCATCATGGTTGGGCTTGGTCCTGATTGCCCCCCACCCCCTCAGAGAAAAACTCCTAAAACCCCTACCTCTCCAGTTAGCAGGTTTACCTTATTTGAGTTAGAGCAACTTGCTGTTTGCTGCTAATAAGGGTTTGGTGTTTTTCAGCCTTTTGACACCTTGGTTTTCCAATCCATGTAATAAATGCTGTTTTACTACGCTACATTAACTTCCATAGGTCTTTGAAAGAAACAACTCTCATCGTGAGCTGTGGTATATCTATGAAAATTTAATAATATCTGCTTCTTGAACTCCTATATTTCCCCAAAATATGCCCAGTGGTCCACATCAGAAGATTATGATTGCCTATGTTGCTGCCCCGTAGTTTAAATTTCTGAAGTACAGTGTGAAAGCTCCAGAAACCCAGCAGGTAAAAGTAGAAATGTGAAATAAAATGCTCCCTGTATGCAGTTCTGAAATCACTGGCACAATCAAATTTCTCATCCTCAGTCCTTTCAGCCCCAAGTGAACCTGCCTTTATCTGTCATGACTTCATTACAACATAAGCTCCAGCATGATGCTTCCCCTTTAACAGTCGATTGAGTAGAGTCAGTAAGTCACAGCAAGCATAACATAATTCCAACCAATCTGAGTTATCAAATCTTGACATAGGCTCAGGTTATGCTACAGCTGAAATTTACAGCTGTTTAGACTGCAAGTATACACACACTGTACATGCCAAGGGCAGCTAAGTGAAAATAAGACCCTTCCTGTGGGAGACTTCGAATCTGAGTTTTACTACTTCGTGAATGACTGGGTACATATATACCATCAGAAGGTTTTTGATATTATCTATTCTATAGTCTGCCACATCTTTTAGAAATACTGGCATAGGGTTGGAGGTGGAGGATGTATGTGTGTGTGTGTGGGGGGGTCTCTGTATTTGAGCATGATGAATAAACCAGCAATCTGCCCTCAACACCTGTAGGTGGCACCAGAGACTGTCTATCTTCTCAAGGGGTGCGATTACTATTCACAGCACTAACTAGGATACATATCAACCCTGGACATAAATGTGTTGATTCGGTCTAATGTATACACACGGTTTCACGGAATGAAATATTTACTTGTATATGACACTTCACTGAAGCCTGAGTTTGGCTGGATGCTGTTGTCATCACCTTGAACGGTCTAAGCTATGCATGTCTCGGCATGTGTCTGACCCGCAAGTTGAGCACCCACATCCAAAATGGCTCAAGAGGAACTGCTGTCTCATCTCAAGACGCTGAGCGATCTGCAAAATTTGTATGTGTATTTTCATTATAAACATGGCAGCCTAATCTCACAATGACTGTCCTAATGTGCCCTGTTTACTGTTCTTAGAGAGGATTTGTGCTGTATTTGTTTTTCCTTATTACACATGTCTGTATTTGTCATTAAGGTGACACTGTGACCTCTCTGTATCTCTTAAGAATACACCCACGCTTTTCATAATGTGTGCTGATTTATGTAACATCTGTTGTTAACATATTTGTTTTAGCAATCCTTTATTCACATTGTATACATTATACACAGTGTAGGCATGTCTATAGTCTGCTGATGGAACTTCCCTTTGGGTATAATAACGGATGTACTAAAATTAAAGGCATTATGCAAATTGTACATACCAAGTGCTCAAAGCTATTCTCCATCTTCTTTATGCATGCACGCTTAACTCAATGAATCTGTGTGAGAGCACTTTCACCAATGACTGAATTCGATATACAGCACCTAAATGTATGCCAAGCTATACAGATTAACAGTGTGACATACTGGAGGCAATAGTACAATTATGTCATAGCAATTTGTTAACCTGTCTCAAGGCTGAATGCATGAACATAACGATAACTTGTGGTTTTTGTATACCTGAATCTGCTCCCGGCAGGAAAATGTCACCCATTTCTCTTCTATTTGTCAATTTTTGGCAGTTATATAAACTCATCCCAGCTGGCGGGTTGCCTGCACAATTTACTGCTATTAATGCTGATGCATAATTGCATTACATAATGTGTTGTGCTGTCTTTTAGAGGAGTCAAACAGCTGTGGCTATTGGCTGTCTCTGCTGCGCACAGAGTCAAGCACTCTCCTCGACAACACTGCCAGACAACAGCTTAATCATAAATGGGAGCTGTCACAGGTCATTGTCAATTTTAAGGCATATCAATAGGGACTTCTGTAAGGGCCACAGTACTTTAATATATTTTGTGAGTGAATTGTAAGAGTTTAAGTCCAGGGAGATTCGATTCATTTATATTCTTTTATCAGACTGCCGCTAATTTAAACACAGCACTCGTACAATGTCATCAGTGACAGACAGAGAAATCAATCTCCGTTATAGAGAGAGAGAGAGAGAGAGTGGTAGTAGGAAAGGGAAAGCGAGTGACTCTGTCTGTAGGTTCCCCAGCAGATGGTAGTGCAGCATCGCAGAGGAGCTTCTCTCAGAACAGGGTGAAAATGGCGCAGGAGAGGAGCCGTCTGAAAATGAGTGCTACAGATTCTGAGGTACGAACCTTAATGGGATAATAGGGTAATGTGTTACCTAAACCATCACTGTGCAAGGCAGCACATAAAAAAGACAGAATCACGAATGACAGCAATATATCTTTCAACATCACCCATATGGTGTACCCAGGGGGACGATTCAGAGTGGAGAACACAGATAGCGAGGGTGCAATGAATGTATGTGTGTATGGCTGCAGTTTTGAATCCAGTCACTTATGTAAATGAATCCAGGATTGAGTGCAATCATAATATCCAAACTGCAGATTAAATACTGGATATGGCAGGAGCAAAGATATCCAGTTGGTTTTACAGAAAGCAAACAAGGAGGATGCGATAAGTCAACAGTGTCTACAAAGGCTTCATTTGCATTACAAAGAGCATATTTTACAGAAGGATTTGTCATTTTTTTTGTCATCAGACATTGCTTTGTTGTTCATAGTGCTGGTATATGAAATATAGGTGATCTGATGTCAAATATAAAGCAACCTTCACCTGTTACGAGGCTGAAACATTTTTTCTATTTCAGATTTGGCCTTTTCAAATTTGCCATGCAGTAAGTGCATGCTGAATCTGGATCAGTTTGGCTGATTCAAGACAGTTTCCAATTGCCTCTGCTTTTAAACACGAAATCAAGTTTTTTTTTTTTTTTGTGCTGTATTTCAAGCCATTTGGGAAATATCTTGGCTATCTTTTAGCTCTGTATTGGTTGGGGGCAGATAGATTCACACTCTCAAAAGTGCTTGAAGAAATTGTGGTGAATTAAGTTTTTCACACTGTAGCAAGAGCACAAAATAGGTTCAGAAAAGCAAGTGACCATACATAACAATGTAGTATTTTCTGTGCTCAACAAAATGGAAGTAAAAGGTGGGATGTCATGCTCTGGTGACAGGAATTCAGGGCAAAATTCAATAGCAAGAACAGAAGAGTTTTTAAGGTGAATTGTATCTCACCATATAGGTTCTGACAAAGTATATCAGTGCTGGAGACATCAGTTGCAAGTTCTGAGGCAGGGCTGTATCCTTTGAAGTTGTGCAAAATGGCTCTCATCAGATAAGAGCTCTGTAGACTGAGACATCCACCACATAAAAAAATGCTGTGATTGGAAACCTGGTAAGCTAATGAGTTTGCGCTTCTATCTTCTCAATTTGTACAGGCTTTTGTGCCAAGGCCTTTGAGGCTTTTCTGTGCCAAGTCTTGTAATAGTGTTCGCATTGTTCGCCTGAGAATCTGACACTCTTTCATGAAACTTATGGGGAATCCATCTCTAAACTTTATTCACATGGGAAAGAGAGGGGCTTGGAAAATCCCTGTGAATTATGGATATTGCTGCAGTGAAATTAAGATGACAAAGAAATGGCAGTAAAAAAAAAAAAAAAAATCCTGTCTTAAAAGGCTCCAAAGGGTGGATATTTCACAACTGGATTTGAGCTGCAGTGCAGTGTAACAAGTCATTAGTAATTCTTGTTAAAGACTTACAAAACCATATTGCTCATTTCTCCTTCCTCCTCTCCTCATGCCTCTCAGCCTGAGAGACTGAACTCCTGCAGTCTTATAGGTGATAATCATCTGTAACTGTTAGCTATTAGCTCCTTGAATAATGCGTATATTAGATTCTCATTTTTCCTCTCAGAGTTGTTGCTATGGAACTGAAATTATTTAAGAGTGGTTATGTGGTAGTTGTCTCCTGCTCTGCCTCCCTCTCTTTTTGGTTTGCCTGTATCTCAGCAAACTGCATAGCTATCTGATTAATGAGATACAAAGGAGAGAAGGGTTTTTACACTTTGGAGTTGTTCAAATTATTGGGAGGGTAGTGAGCACAGTGCTTATTTGAGCTTAAGATGCAGGCTGTTGAGATTTGCTGGGAGCGAATCTAGAGGCTGGTTTAGTCTTCAGGCATGTCTAATCCTATCCATTCAACCATTAATGCCTGAGAGTAGACCAGAGGAAACATCACAGTCCTCAGATCAACTCTGAGGAAGCGAGTCCAGAGTCCCTTTCCACCTCAGACTCACTGCTTCCTTTGCCCAGGCTTGGTAAAAATTCGATAATTCTTACACATGACAGGACAGTCCTGAATACTCTTCATATCGTCCTCCTCACTATTTTAAACTCCTGTGTGCTCAGCACTTTAGTTTCTTAAAATTATTGTAACTTTTGATGTGATATTCAACTGTCTGGAGAATTTGGGATAAACACGCAGCACAGAATAGGCAGTGCACATTATACTCTTTGCTGTGTATATAAATAGATATAATACTCTATTGGCTAAACCTCCTAAAAGGAGTTTAATGAGTTATTGAAGAGAACATTGAAAAAATGCCTTCAATATAAAAGTATCAATTCTTCTGTACAGTTCAGGAGTACAGTACAAACAGAATCCCCCAATTCACAGGCATGCACACAAACACACACACGCAGTAATTCTATGAGGCTCAAGGTTGTCGTGCTTATTGAATATATCAACTTAACCACTGATGTCATTGATCAAAAAGCCAATTCCAGTTCTATTATTGTCTTAGAGGGTAAAACAATTGCCAAATGACTTTGTAAGGTGCACTCACTTGGTAAACAGATCTGAGATCCATTAAAGCCTTGGAGATTATCAAGCCTCAGTCCAACAATTTGTGGAGATTGCTCTAAACACCTTGCTGGTGACCTTCCTCCTCCAGTTGAAAGTCAATGGGAAGTGTGGCAAGGAGCCCGCCAGCACCACAAGCGCCCCCTGCACTTTAATTACACTGCACCTCAACGGCTGGTTATTTCCATGTTCCCTCGCCTCCCTTATGTGTCCCTGTCAATACCTCAGACCTACTTATATAGTCCAGATGTGCCATAGGCTTAATAGTCCCCGGCCACACTTAATCATGGTATCTTTGCTCTGTGATAGATGATAGATACGACATAGCATGAACTCCATCTCATTAATATTAATGCCAGGACTGCTCCATGCCTTGCTTTCTGGTTTACTGTAGCTGCCTCGCTGACCTCTGAGTGAGGAACGTGGATGTTTCCCATGTGCTTATGCATTTGATACTCCTGCACTTATAGGTTAATAGGTTACCTGAGGGGATCAATGAAGTCTTGAGGACGTCTACTACAACAGACATTTAAAGGTTCAGGAAAAGGCTTTAACAATGTCTATTTAAGGATCTCAATCCAGCTTAATTAAATGGGGTCGTGTAAGGTCTGGTGACAGGTATGATGAGTTACTGTAGATAACTGTTGAAAGCAACTGTTTTAAAGAATGCAAATTTAACCAAGTGCTCATTAAAGTACATGCAAAATATTTTCTTTCTAAGTTATTCCTAAAGAATAGCATCAGTTCAATATTTTCCAAAAAAATAGGTGCAATAATGAATGTTTATTGCACACAAAGCTATGTTGAAGTGGTTTCCATCACAGTACTGTAATGTCAGTGATATTTAGGATATTTGAAGATATCTAAGCCTGATGCTTGAATAACACTAACTGGCAAGGGATCAACATTCAAATTATTTTGTACTGGTAAGCTCCATGAAACTTTATGCAAATCTGCCTGGGATAGGCTTTTTTTCCTGACACAGAAAACTCAGCAATTGTTGAAAAACAAGTCAGAAACTATTTTTACCCCTCTGTGTCAAGATAATGTTTTCAATCTGGTATTTGTAGGCAGTGTGTATGGACTGCAAACACAAAAAAGTGTTTCTTTAGCTCCTTTTTACTTTGTAAAGTAACACTGGGTTAGTGTATCTTTGTCCTCTGAAGAGGAAAAAGCCTCTGCATGGATACAGAGAAAAACATTTGCTCCCAATGAATAAATAATGAAAGGAAACGAGGTGCTTGCATTAATTTGCAAAGCATAAAATACGGAAATCTTCACAGAGTTTTAAGCCAAGGTTTTTGGGGGGATCATTTACCTTACGGCGTAGTCTTACAATATGCAGCCAAATATAGCAGCACATTGGTGAGGAAACTTTAGAAATGCAGTGAACTTGGCAGTAAATGAAATGGAAAAGATTTCACAACCTTTTTTGTTAAAGGACTGGTGCTGTATATATATAGTATATTGAAGAAATATGAGCATTTTGTTCAACATCTGTCTACATCTTACCTTTTATATGCCCATGTTTGTAACTGTGCATGATATTTATTTATGACAGCTTTGCTTAAACTCACTGCTCTAGTGACACTGTAGTTTGGTTCTTGTTAAAATGCAATGAAGACAGTTGTCAGTTAATAGAGGACCATTGAGCACCTACAGGCCAATTGTCTCTTTTATTTCCCAGTGTCTGGCAAGCCAGAGCAGAGCTTTACCATCCAAGAACTGGAAAGCTGCTGTCTTTTCTTTTTGGAGACCTGAAAGCAAACACAGTCGTGTGCCAGTGGCTGCACAGTGCGACATGGTCATTTATCTTTAGTGGACAAGCCATATTGTAAATCAGACTATAATGATGTTGAATTAGAACTCTGACTGAACACCTATGCAGAATATTAATTAATATGTAGCCCAGGGCTTGTGTCTTAGCGGGGGGCCCCACCTATGGTGATAGAGCAGAAATGCCCCCTGCAGACCTGAGTTCATTTTCCTCAAATATTACATTATCTCACTCTGACCAACCAACTTTGCTCCTGCTGAGGAATCTCTTTCTTAGCACTAGCTGGAGTAAAAAAATCCTGATAATGTAAGTAAACATTTTAACATCATTTTCTTGGCAAGTACTGAAGTGAGCAGAGTGAATAATAAGAGCAATGATCTGTCCCATGTGGAAAATCATTTGTGACTATGAAGTATTACATCACTTAACGGTAAGACTTAGGGGGGAAAAGAAGAACTTAATGAGCACCTCTGGAGAACAGAAACAGATCCAAGATTTCAAGGGTAACAGCCAAAATCTCAGCCAATATTTTATCTCTCACATTAGTTTGTACTCTACTGCAAGAGAGAACTCTTTTCATTTAGTATGGGGATATACAATATGGCAGGTGATGATGAATAAATACATGTACGGCCCAAATATTTTCTATATTTGATTAACCAAGCAGCCACCAATCTACTCATGCACCACTTTGTGTTTTTGCCTGCATTTTAAATCAGAAAATAGATGGAGATGGAACCTTTGTCTTCCCTTTCTGTTATTTTAAAGGGGAGAAGTGCGATGGTGTGTGTTCTAAAGCTTAGATGTGTTTCAAACTTGTGCAATAAGATTGAGCCATAAAGCTCCTGGTTGGAGCTGAAGGTCTTAATTGGCATGTGATTGCTTGTCATGAGTCATCACAGGGATGCTGGGTGTTTTTCAATGTCGCTGGCTGTATGCAAACACATGGATCCAACAGATGGCAACATTGTTCCTTCTTCACCAGAACAGGTTACTTGGCGATCTGCCAGCGAGGTACAGACGCATCAAGAAACCCTCCAAAATAAAAACAGCCATCAAATACAAGTGTGGGCGAAGACGATGTGACTAATTGTTGCCATGGTGATCTGGTCTTTGAGATAACGTCTATCGGTAAAGGGAAAAAGGAGCGAGCCATATAGAGAGCAGAGGAGAAAATGTGACAGGAAAGGGGAGGAGAGGAGGAGATGAAGAGGGTGAAAAAAAAGAAGCACTAATGTTCCATGTGGGAGAAGAGAAAGGAGAGAAGTCATACTAATAATGTAAGGTCAATTCAATGTCCCCCAGTCAATCCGGCAATGTAAATACCTTTCAGTTCACTTATTGAAGAACTGGCCTTCATCCTTTGAGACTATCATTTCTCATTCTACAATTACTGGTGTTCAGAATGGATTTTAACCGATCCCTGGTCACTGTCATCAACGTTATTGCTAGTAGTAAGGGTTTGTTTCTCTGTTTCGCACAAGAGCTCTGTGACATCTGAACAATATCACAAAATGCTCGATTCGGGGTAGTTTTACCTGAGTTTAAATAGGCTATGTTTTTTTTTAATTCCCATAAAAGCAGGAAAACGCAGGCCTAGCCATAATGGTTACAGTTCTGGACAACAACCCTTCTTGCACCAGTCTTCTTACAGTCAAAAATTACATTGTCATGTATTTCTTCCTGACAACAAAGGGTTTTTTACCTGCCATGAGCCACGGTCTTTGGGATGTACTTATCCCCTCGGTCACCTCTCGTCAGGCTTTGTCTATGACCATAGTTGCATGGCTAGTGTGTGTGTGTGTGTGTGTGTGTGTGTGTGTGTTTGTGTGTGTGTGTGTGTGCGTGTGCGTTGCTGCCCAACAGCGAATGCCGAGTCAGTGTCTGCTGTGTTTATGTTGTGCCAGGGAGAGATGCCTGGCCACAGACCTTCGCATCAGCCCTTTCTTTTGTTTAACCGGACAATGACGCTGGATGCTAGTAAATGCAAGACAGAGAATGTGAAGGGGGAAAAAAAGAGAGCATGAAAAGGAAGAGGCTCTTCATTTCAACAGCATATCATCATCCTGCCTCTTTGTTTAAAAAAATCAAATTAATCCAGTTTTCCCCATGTTCAAGGTCAGTCCTTTAATAAGGCAGATATAAATCACCACCGGGTTCACATTTCCCCTTGGTGCTATCTGAGACTCTGCAGAACTGTTGCGTTATGTATTATCACATGGGAGCTGCCAGTGGTGTGGCAAACTATGTTGAACTGTGGCTTGTCACAGTCCTGTGTGTCATATGACAGCCTGCTACCTCGCAATAGTTTTCCACTGGGGCTGAGTGATAAGAGGGATGCTGCAGATAAGATGTCTCCTATTCTAGATGTGCCAGGAGCCCAGGCCATTTACTAGGGAGGAACTGATCATTTATAAGGCAGTGTTAGGACAAGTACAAGTGGATTTGTTTTTTGCAGCATCAAATGGCCTTTATAGTGTGTTTAATGTCACCCACCAAAAATTTAATTAACAGCCATTTCAAGTTGCTTTTAATGCCATCTTTTTTTTTTAGTGATGACTGGTGAATGGCAGCCACCACTGTACATGACTAATGACTACTCCCGCCTCTGGCCGCAGTGTGCCTGATAACGACGTGGGAATGTGGGTTTGTCTCCACTCCCACACAGGCTGCTGCTAAATGACAGTGAACTGACAATCCTGATGATCCTGACGTGATACATGTCGTCTTTGGCCGAGCAAATTCGTCAGTAACGCTGGTCACCGCGGCACTTGTTACAGTGCTCCCGCTACTCATCGCTGTGCTTGTCACTGTGATGTTAGAAAAAAAGAAAATGCCAACCCACTTCCCTGTTCCCCTAATTTTTTTCTAACTCAGTCTCCTCATATATAATATTAAAAGCCTCTATTTTGTATGTTTTCTAATGCAGGAAAAAACTGGCAAATGTTCTTTTTCCAGCCACATCATGCCAGGAGAGAATGGTGTTTTTGTAATGTAATGCACCCCTGGGTATGCTCTCTGCTCTCTCTCTTTGTTTACAGGACAGTTTGTTTCTGCGACAACCTCTCAGCAGGAGTGTGTGAAATTAGTGGGGCGTATGTGTGCATATCTGCAGGCCTGTGTGGGCAAATGTGCATCAGGCTGTTTTTCTGTGTCTTTGTGTATGTGCTTTCTGGTGGGCTTCATTTGAGCTTAGACTAGGCGGTTGCGAGGAACTCCAAGTAATAGCAATCAGCTAAGGTGTCATTAAAATGTAAATTCTACCCAAGCCTCTCGTGAGTCTTTACAGTGTTTCCAAAATAACTCCACAAAGGCCTTCTGGGGACTTAATGTGCGATCTAATGTGTGTGTCTGATTTGAAACCTCCCTCTCTCTCGCTATGCAAGCAGAACTGCAGAACTGGAGAGCCCAGTCTGATTTGGGGGGAGCAGAACACTTATAACTGATGCCTGGCTGGCTTTCAGAATATCCCGCTTTCACTGTTTGTTTGCTTTTCAAGAGCAGCACAAAGCTAATTAGACAGCTGGTGTTGAGCCAATTTGTGTCCCTCAGTCTGTTGTTTACCCATTTTTTGCATAATGCAGACACGATTGTTGTCATTGTGCAACGCCGGTACATGGTCACAAGTGGCCATTTGGTTTATTTTTCATCGATGGCATGAGTGGGGCTTTCTTCATTTGGAGAGGAACATGTTTGTCTTTGTGTCCTAAACACTCATCCATTTGCAGTTAAGACCTATACACACTTACCGCCATGTGAACATAGGAAGAGAGTGAAGGGGTTGACAACAATGGTCTATGGTAAGAATCGAACCAGGAACACTGAGCTTATGCTACATGATATGCAGCTAAAGCAATAGTCTCCCGGGGTGCCTAGGAAAATTACATATCACCCGAATTACTGTGAATTTGAATTTTATAGACTTAAATTATCCTCATTTGTGATAGAGATTCTGTACATTTTTATTCCATAAAATTTGTACGATAGTTATATTTGCAAGATTTTACATGTAAAATACATGACTCAGATTCGAACTTTAAAAGTCAATGTGCTTTATCCACCCAGCAATAAGTCAATAGAGGTAGAACAACCTATGTCATTAAAATGTCTATAAATATAGCTGAAAGGTATTCACTGAGAACTGAAAGGGAAAATGATTTGCTTGACTGTTTAGGTCTCATATGGGAACTTAGAGAAAGAAATGCTAAAGTGAGACTCTTAAGGTCCGACTTTGCCAAGGTCTCACTGATAGCCTGCATATTAAATCAATGTATATTGACATGTAACATTTATCCATCCGGACTCTATAGCCTCTTATCCTGCTTAAAGTCTCTGGGGGCTGCAGTCCAGAGGTGTTATACATTCTGCACAGCTCACCAGTTTATCACAAACACATATAGACACATACAGTCTATCCCGTATAGACAAACACATTCACACCCACATTTACACCCACTAAATGCAATTAAGTGCCTCTAATTTAAAAGACCTGAAGCTTTTTGGACTGTTTGACTAAAGAGGGGCAACATGGATGAAACCCACATATATACAGGGATAGCTTGCAAAACTCCTCACAGAAAGCCAGACCAGCTGGGGCCTTTCTGTGAGTTGAGGGTACAAACTGCTGACCCACTGTTTTGCACTCATACAACAACAAACACAGGTCAAATAATTTATTTATTTATTTATTTATTTTAAAATTTTCATTAAAGTTTGACGAAACAAAGATTCACTCATGGATATAAATGTCATCTATAGGGTTACTGCACTACATATTCTGCCCAAGTGACAAAAAAATGTGAATTTGACATCCGCCAAGGAGATTATGCTTACACCCACATGTGTTTGTTTATTGTTTGTTTTGTTTTGTTTTAGCAGGGTTAAGCAAACAGTACCGAACCAGTTTGAACCAAACTCGATGGAAGGATGGGGCACGGGCTGGAGAAGAACCCATCAATCCTGATCTGATCATTTACAATGAATTTGAATTTTTTCATTTAAGTCTGTTGTATTTCTGTTTGAGAATGGCCCAGGTGGAAGTCTGAGTTTTCTGAGAGCCTTTCTAATTTTTCAAGCGATTTAATAGGATAAAGTGACCTCCAGGGGAAAAAAGCAGAAGGCATTCAAATAAGAAACAGTTTTATTACTGTAGATCTGAGAATCAGGTTAACAGCATAATCATGCTGTCCTTCAGGTGAAGATCTTTGAAGAATACTTCAGAAAAGAGATGTTCGACAGAGTGAATGAATGAGAATTGAAAGGACTCAGCAAGCTGAATCACATCAAGATACCCTGCACACATTTGTCCTTTTAACAGAATAGCCATTGTATAGCATTAATATACAACCCTGGTAAGACTTTTTAATGTTTCTGGTACGAAACTTTTGCAATTTACTGATATACACTGATCAGCGACAACATTAAAATCAGTCACTGGTTTTAAAGTTTTAACCTTTTTTCTATCAGTGTGACAAAGTACTTTGGTTTTGGTTATTTACTTGGCTAGATCAGCCAAAAAAGTCATTGTTTTTTTATCCATAACAATTTATTAATTGATTTACAAATGTCCCATAAAACGAAATATATTGATATTTTGAAATATAATTTAAATATACTGTTGTTTCATCCATATTACCCATTCCTATATCAGCCCTAAATGAGAATACACACACAAAAAACCCGACCCAGTATAGCTCAATAAATCACCAACGCAACAATGTGCTCTACGCAGTAGCAGTGGGTTGTTTTGACCTGATGTAAGTGTTTTTTTTTTTCTATTACTCTGGGGTTACAGGATCAAAACAACCCCTTATGTTTGGTGGTTTTCTTCCCACTGGTAGTAAGTAAAGTTAACTCAGAACTGGGTCAGTGCTTCATTTACTCTGTGATTTTAATTGTGTAGTCATTGTTTTAAAAATGTAGTTATTTCAAGCTGCAGTAAAACTGTTTTAAATACCTCTTTAAAAAAATAAAAATATGTAAGCCATAAAGATAGAATACTACAGAGAATCATAATTATCCTCACACACCCACTGAGACCATCCTGCCAGACACCACGCTGCTGGCTGGTTCAAAATTGTGAAATTTGTGACAACCAAAGCTAAATATGCATACAGAGTTTCCCCCCAGTGAAAAGCTCAGTTGCATAAAGGCAGATCAAGAAGACTCTTTTTCTCAAAGGGTTTCATGCTGCAGACCACAAGAAACTTTTGAAGGCAACAAAAGTTATGTGTATAGTATTCTTTTTGTGATGTGCCATTTCTAATTTGCTGTAGAAATACAGACAGGTGACAAATTAACCTGAATAAATAAGTGCAGAAACATAACAAATGCGGATGCTTCCACACAGGTGCAGTGGTACATTTAAGCCATTAACATCCAATCATGCTGAGTGGCCCGTTTAAATATGCTAAGCAGGTCCAGTAGATCCTGATTTAGGATCAAGATGGCAAGAGGAACAGATCTAGGTGACTTTGAGAGAGACTTCTTTGGTGAGGCAAGAACGGCAGGAGCTTCAGTCTCAAAGCTGCTCAACTGGCCTGTGTTTCAATACAACAGTGACTAAAGTGATATCCGCTGTTAGATCTATGGGAAAGACGTCAGTAGCAGGGTCAGACGTATGGTCAGCAGCGCACGTTAAATGACGATGATGATGTTGATGCAGTACTGCAATATGTGAGGAAAACAGGAGAACGTCTTTCTCAGTTGACTGACTATATCAGTGCAGGACATGATCAGACTATGTCAACAAGAACAGTCGACAATTACATAGAGAGAGATATTATAGTAGAGTTGCAGCGCATAGACCCCTCATTGTAAAGATGAATTTAAATTTGAGAGTTCAGCGGTTCATAAACCATAGATGCTGGTCTACAGAGATGTGGAAAACAGAGACATGGTCACATGAATCACCAAATTCTCAACAAGTGGGCGAGGGCATGTGTGACCGAGAGAATGGTACAGGCCTGAGGGCTGGACTCCCACAGTGACTGGATCTGGTGGCTCTGTTATGCAGTGGGGGGCATTTTGCTGGCATGGATTGGGTCCACTTCTCCCTTAGGGAGAAGGGTCAGTTCAAATCAAGTTGTTCTGAGTGATCAACTCATGATGAAACATTTCTATCCTGATGGGAGCGGTCTCTTCCAGGATGACAATGCCCCCATCAATAGGGAACGAGGGGTCACTGAATGGTGTGATGAGTATGAAAATGATGTGATCATAGGCTCTGACCTTTGCAGTCACCATATCTCAACCCAGTCTAACACCTATTGGAGATTCTGGACTGACATTAAACATCAAAACATCAAATGAGGGACTATGTTTTGGAAGAATGGTGTCCATCCCCCCAGTAAAGTTCAGAGATTCAGAGAATCAATGGCAAAGAGCACTGAAGATTTTCTGCTGGCTCATAGTTTCCCAACACCTTACTAAGACAATTTATGTTCACCTGTCTGTACTACAACTATCGTATTTTTAATTACAACCTACGGGACAAACTTTTTTTCTTTGTATCAAGACTGAATTGGGCATACTGTGATTAATGAAGTTGTGCTGCTGCAAACTCACCATTATATATCATGCTGCAAGGATAGACATAGCGGGAGACTGTTGAATTTACTGTATGCAGGATGATACACTGTAGGTAGTCTCCTGTCTGTTGTACATAATGCTTGGCCTGCTGAACAAAGTGAACAAATAATGTTACTATGTAATCCAGCATCAATGTCTCAAACACAAATTCACATTATTTTCACATTGCTGGACTTGACAAGCCTTCTCAGTGTTTATTCATTGCCTGTTATTTTAACAGGTTGAATTTTGGTTTAAAGGATTTCATATTTATCAGCACAGCACTAAAATAAAAGTAATCAACATTTTATTATGCAGGAGCCACCAAATGTGCAAAATTTAAGAAAAATAATATGAGAACTAAGTAGTTAAATAGTGAAAAAATGACCGCCCTGCACCAGGATAAAAGTTGGCATATAAAGCTTTAGACAAGGGAGTAATTGGTTTCTGTGGGAGATGGGGCAGGGCATCAGTGAAAAGGTTACCAGAGGCCATCAGACATGCAGCTCCCTAGACCACACCAGAGACATTTTTTAAGAATTCCTCATCATATCCTATTCACATCATGTTTATCATTTCATCAATACCAGCATAGCTATCAGGTACCTTGGAAGAAATGAATGCCTGTAGATGTTAACCATTGGAAACTTCCCTTTCCTACAGTAACGTTTGCGTTTATCTTTCACATTTGACATAACTGCATGTACCATATTTAAAAAAAGGATCAAAGGAAATAGAATAAAAGTTCAGTGCAGAGGGGGTCAGAGGTCAGCCAAGAGAAGAAAAAGCAACAACTGTAAAGTAATAAAGATAGCACCACTATAAAACTAGGTGTTTTCCACTTTGTTTGTTTGTTGTTTTTAGTGGTTTAAGTGAGTGTGTGAGCACATTTGTCCTTTCATGCCTCTCATAGTCACACTGAGTGAGATGAAAGCTGTGTTTGGAAGGCAAGCTCTTTGTTGAAATTTGACTCTTTATTTCCTTTGTCAGGGGGAAGTCAGATCCCGACCCTGTGCTTCTGTCAGTCTTCCCTTCTGTCATCATCGTGCGGGCCTTCCATCCACTGCTATCTTTTTGTTTCAGACTCTATTCATAGATCATGAAAAGAGAGATGTCTTTCACATTTCCCTCTACCTCTTTAATCCTATTTTTGTTCTTGTGCGGCTTGATTAAGTTGTCATGTGTGAGGCTGTATCCTCTTGAAGCCTTTTCATCCTTGCAGTGTAATAATTATCACAATGGATGCATCTTATATACAATACACACAGATAGCCACCCACGCAAAAACACACACACGCACACACGTACACACACACACACACACACACACACACACACCACCCGGGGGAGGCTGCAGGTAGGGTACTCATGTCTCTTATTATCAACAAACAAAATCAATCAATGTTCACGTTTCTGGTGAGTGTCCTCTTATCAAAGGGGGTTAACTTGGTTTATGTGTCTATATTTGCTCATGTGTTATTGTATCTGTGAGTTTCTGCCAAGTTGCACTATACGCCGGTGTTAGGCATGAACAGTATCTGCTCCCAGTGTACTTCACCAGAGGAGCTGTCTGCTGTTTGTATAAAGGCAGTCAGTCAGTGGTACTAAAGAGAACATTCATCAAGCACTTTAACAGCTTACACCTGTTTCTGCTGGCTAAGACAGACAAGCTGGGATGGCAGCGTTGCCACATCACTCGCCACGCTCTCTCAAGTGTTCCGAGGAGGCTATGCACACATAGCATTCCCGATGCTTTTCGCATTAGCTCCCCGCAATGACCGTCACCATTTATAGGTAGATAGAGCCGACCTGCCCAGCATGGCAAGCGGCGAGCAAATGAGGGAATGGTCCTTGTTAATGTCCCTAAATCACGGGTTCACCTGCATCATAGAGGTAGTGGTGCATCTCAAACAACATTACAGCATTGTCATCCCTCACAGTTGACTTATGTTTGACTTCACTGAGGGGGATCTTACCGCACAAACTGCCTGGGGCTTGATACAGTTGTTGCCAGTAACAACAGGCATCCACGGCTGCTGCAGAGCCTTGTTAAACCCTATGACTATAGCACCAAATAATTTCCTACTAATATGACAGCTGTGTTCTAATCATGACAAAGGGCTGCCTGGGGTGCCTGAGGACCGAGTAGCCTCACCTTGGTGCTCAAAGCGTGGCAGCCTTTCAGTACTCTGCCACATTACACATAATTGCCTAACTCTTTTCTGACATGGCCACTCAGTGGAATTGGGCCTTTCTGAGTGACACATCCCACCTTTCTCTTTCGTGAGGTGCGTGTGCGTCTGTCACAGCTTTTTTGGTATTCACCTCACTGTGCATTTCCTTATATAGACAGGATATGGACGTTATTAGCGTGATCCATCAGAGGATATGCGTCACTCCTTCATATTTTCTTTCCTCCCGCTGCAGGTTTTGATATTACACTCTTATCTTCTTGGCATCCCTGTTGTCTGCTGTAGTGCAGGGGAAAAAAAAGCTTCTCTGCTCCTCTCACATTTAAGGCTTTATCGATTTCCTTTAAAATTGTATTTGCAGAAAACAGGAAGACTGTGGGCTTTAATATTTCCTACTCTCTGCAACACCTGGTCTGGGGTTGCTAGGTAACACGCTGCACGGCAGTGTTTGATGTGTGTGCGCTCTTTGCAAATGGCTTTGATCCCTAGCACATTGACAGACTCTCCAAAGAGTTGCCTTCCCCTGGTAGTTTTGGCACCTCATCAAACCAAAGAAACTAAAATGTATTTGAAAGCTCCCAAGTGAAATGGCATACCGAACTTGTTAGGCAAAGTAGGAAAGGGAAGCTGTCCAGAAAAGTTTGAGCTTTAAACTCTTTTCATTAAGAAAGCCATTGGAAAAAGCAGGAGGTGCCAAGGCAGAAGGTCAAGTGAGCAAAAAGAAGCTGCAGTTCTCTGAAAGCAACAGACTGCTTAGTTATGCACTTATCAAGGATTAAAAAGATGCTGTTTAATACAGCCAACATCTAATGGAATACCTATGTGAAATGCTTGTAATGAACATACATTTGCATTCAAGTGAAACAAAGGGCAAACATGCTACTGACGGCATCCTTTAAATGTAATGAGATGTGGAATCTTCACATAAATCATAATCAGGTGAGCACTCCCAGCAAATCATTTCACAACACCATGATATTTTATTTCTTTGATGCAGTAGACTGTCATTCTGGTCCAAGCAGTAGAAAATGCTTTTGAAATAAAAATCTTTTTATAACTTACTTCACTGACAGAGGATCTAGTCAAATTTATTGCCTGAGAAAACACACTTTATAGCCTCTGTTATGAAGCTGATGGGACATGTTTTATCACAAACCCAGTCTGAAGATAAAGCTTTTTAATGCATGATTTATAAAATTTATTTTCAGGTGCTGCATACAAATCACTATATATATATATATACTGTTGTTTTTTAAAAAATGCCAGTCTTGATGTTCAAAATTATTACATTTTTCATAAAATAATTTATATTTTGTCCACTAAAGCAAACAAGCTAAAATGTAACTTTTGGTCTGTGATGAAATGAATTTTCAGGACAAAGCAAGCATAGAAATCTCCCTTTAGTGTTAGCTTAGTTTTACAAAATGGAAATAAACACTTCACTACAGTGTCGAGCAATGTGAACTAAATTTAAAAATGTAGTTTTAGGTGGGTATATTCTCATGTCAAAGTCCAAAATTAATCATTCCATTTCCACACAGACCTGTGCAACAATTAGGTTTTGGACTAAAGAAGGGACACAGAGAGAAAGAGAGAAAGAGAGAGTAGAAATACAGCGGCTGGCTGTGCAATGTGTTTGAGGTTGTGCAAGGTTATAACAGGTTTGATTATTTAGTTCCATGGGGCAATTGGCTCAAATGAGGTCTGACAGCTTTGGAGGGCAGCAAACAGCTGGAGAGCTCATCTCTGCCAGCAGCCATATTAAGACCATTTCACTCCCAGGTGCATCAGCTGCTATGATCTACAATTAAAGCATAACTAATGAAGAGCTGATGAAAGTAATCAGGTGCCACTGCATCTGTGGACGCTTTCAAGATGCTGGTACTGAATCCTCATAGTTTTAGAGGATAAAAAACATAAAAGCCATACAGGAATAATTTTAATAATTAAACCAAATTAAGAATTTAAGTTTGAAGTCCAGCATTAAATACATTCTTCACAAGCTACTCATAATATCCCTGTCCTGTGAAAGACTCATTACAACACAGTGAGCTCATCTGTCACAGCACTTTGAATAAGTGCCAATATACTGTATGTTAATAAAGTGTCACACAAGTGTCACTCAGGCTTGTTTACCAATTCATATCTGCAACCTAGCAACCAAGGAACAGCTGCTTTGTACCTCCGTGTGAGAACATTGTGTACGGCCCTTCCTCTTTGTAATATTGCTTAGTTGTTAACTTGACCTAAAAGGAAATCCTAAACTAGCCTTTTCAGCCTTTGGCTGAAATCCAGGTGCATCAATTTTTGAGTGTTAACACTTACTTCAAAATGGTGTCAAAGCCTGGTGGAACTGAACTGACATAATCTCTCCTTAGTGCAATATGTATGAGCAACCACTCACTGTGGTAAAAGAAAATTTAGCCCAATGTAATGCACAACACGAGTGTTTGAGGCTCTGAGCAACTTGTAATTGCATTTCATAATGGTTATTTCTTTCTCCTTTCTCTTTTGGTGATAATAATGACTGCATCGTAAGGGGATGATAAGGTATTTACTAGGTACAAAGTGTTGTGGGACTTCACCTGAAACTAGCTTTTTGACTCTGATGTGAGTGAATATACAGATGTCCTTCCATTTGGCCGGTAGGAAGCCCACGACACACAGTGATAGTAGCAATGGGTTTAATTCAGCATTTAATTCTTTGGAGACGTCTCATCAGCCTGTCTCCTGCTTTGCTGGTGGCCATAACAACGAATGATGAATTGCAGTATTTAATTAGGTGACAGCACCTGTTACCATGGCTAGTTAAACTATTTGCAGTACTAAGCCTGAGAAAGTCGGCAGAGAGTCTTAGGCTCTTATTTCTTTTTTCCCAATCCTGCTTGTGGCCTAGGCTCCTGTTGACAAATGCTACATCAGTGTAGCGGACAGGAAGCTGAATTGCATCTGAAGGCTGTTTCCATGTAATATTCATTGTCATCTGAGAACACAACGGCCCTCAAGTTTTAGATCAAAAGCTTTTCTATTCAGTGACAAGAGAGAGCACTTGACTGTGGGGGAGGAATTCACAAAACACCTCGGTCTGTCTTTGATATTTTGGTTTTCTATTGGACCTTTACCAGTGAAGGAGTAGATTGCCTGGACTGTCATGCTAATAGCAAAGAACTGCATCTTTGGGGAGTTACAGTATCTAGTGGCATGAAGTAATATGATTCATCAATCAGGCTTAGTGTTACCTAAAGCAGGAATATTTTGTTTCATGCTCTGCACTGTGCAAAGTGTACATTATGTGCACATGAAGCAGAAGCATTAATCTTCTCTCCTGGCATAGTGTTGCCTGTTTGATGCCATATTTTCACACAGTCTGTGCTTTCAACATTCCTAATGCCACCATCCATTCAACCACAGTAATGCAGCTCAACATATTCAGTAGCTGTGCTAAAGCAAAGATGTGTTATAATTGTGTTCTCAGACAAGTAATCAATGTTTATGAACAGGAGCCACTTAATCCTGAAAAGCGAGAGACTAAAACCTTGTGGCAACAACACTGTGAAATAAAACTGGAGCACTAAAAGGTGAAATGGAGATTTACAGTGATTAATTTTTTCTGAAACCTTTATTTCATTTTGGATCATCACAAAATGTGATACCGGTATTTTGCGCACAATGTCAGCCACTCTTTCATTTTCAGCCATCATTGTTGCCACCAGACCTCAGAGACATCTTGCTGACATTTTCAAGAGGATCTCAGCTCTATTGCCTAAAGCTATGACTGGAGACATCTAAATATAGGCTACATTATGTGAAAATCGTCTGAATTGTGGGTTTAAATTAGTTGTTTCTCTAATACTTTTAGACTAATACAATTTAGAGCATATACATGTGTCTAGTATTCCTCAACAAACTGACAATCTCATCTCTCTGTCTGTGTACATATACCAATACATTAATTTCACCCTCCATGGTAATGCTTCATAAAATGTAAGATGTAAAGTACTTTACTTAACCATACAATTCCATTGAGGGAGTTGACGTAATAGACTTGATGATCCAATTTAGGACTCTGATGATGAGATAGAGCACATTCATTTCTTAACCAACATGATTTGGCTTCTACATTCATTTCTTCCTATCACATATAGTATGTGCACATGTTGAAGTGCTGTATTGAAGACCAACCAGTTCATTAAACATCCATTCTTAATTTCCTTAGCTTGTACAGATAGGCACCCTATTACATATTTAGTTGACTCCACTGCTGCACAGCATAGAAATCAATCTGCAGTGCCCCCCACACACAGACACACACCAACACATTTATACATGTTTTATTACTTTTCTCTCACAATTGATCAGGAGCTCTTCTGATTAACACTCAGAGGACATCTTTTATAATACTCAAAGAAGGCATCAGAAACCACTGGTGCTGAAGATGAGTAGGATCCAAAGTGTCATTGTACAAAGAGGAACCAGCCTAAAGCTCAACTGGAAGATCAAAAGTCTCAGTAATGTAATGAATCTATGCTTTTGCATTTGTTTACTGTAACACTGAGCACAATTTATTCATTATTCAAACTTGTAATAATGATGCAAATGCTGTTATTTAAGATAATGGTAAGAAAAAAATGCAAGAAAATCACGAGATACTATTTCAGATAGAATTTCGTAGGAGCAAACAACCTGACATCTAACAATTTAACTATAAATAAACAAATCTCTGTCTTTCTTTCTGACCGTCCTTCAATTTTCTCAACAATTGTGCATTTGATCGACTTCAAACTTTGTCGGTCTATTGTTAGGACGCAAGGAGGTACGGTGTTCAGTTTTTTTGAATGAGTGGTTCTCAAGAAAGCCTCAAACATTGCTCTTCCACATGTTCCTTGATGTTAAAAAGACATGGACCTGGACAATTTACAGTACGCACATGCCAGGGTTTAAGAAAGGCATAACTCAACTGTGTTCTATCTGTTACCCAGAAACTATTGAAATAGAGCAGAGCAGTCAAGTCCAGAAATGGCGAGTTTACTCTGGCATTGCTAGGGGACAACTATGTCACTGTGGGTGTATTACTCAGGACCCGAGGAAGTGCAGCGTCAATCGTGAATTAGTGTAGATGGTGCTCTCGAAAAAGCTGAAAGCTGGATTAACTCAGGCGAAGCAATCAGCCTCTTCTGCCATACACATTTTGAACTAGTCATCGCAAATGATGAGAGCATCTTCAAAAAAACCCTGTGTTTAAGCTCTGGATACACAGTACATGCTCCTGAGCAAGAGGACGTAGTGGAAGACACAGCTATACACATTTTTTTTTTTTAACTTTTGCGCGTGGCATGATTTGCATTTCAAAGGAATGTTTATTTTGAGATCCAACAGTAAACAGATCTACAAAAATAAACAGAAGTGCTAGCTTCTCCGAATACCAGAATAGAAACCACGAATCACAAATTAAGACATTAAGCATGGCATTGCATTGGTGTAAAATTACATGAGTTATTCAAGAGAGGAAAACATATGAAAAAGCAGCAGATTACATATACAGAAATACATTTAACTGGTGGTGAACTAATTAGAGACAAGAGGCATTGCCATGGTTTAGCTTGTGGAAAAGACAGTCAATTCTTTTGAGCTGCTGCGCACACCAAGGTCTAAAGTACTGATGCTTCCTTAAAGTCTTAGATTGATAGGATACTTAGCCCCTGAGTGAAACACACCATTTATAACGGTTGAGTACAGCTCGTCCCCGACAATACAAACTCACCCAATAATCCTTGAAACTGGGACGACCTGACTACTGTGCTTCAATGCCACATAAATGCTTTGGAATGGGCAAGAGACTACGTTATGTTTTTATTTATTTCATTTTACGAGGTTACTTTCACACAGCGCATTTATCTTTTATTGCTTGTACAAGATATTTTTTCTTTTCCTTTAGCTACAAAAAAATCCATGAGGATATTTACAGTTTAAAGTGGCATATCACTGGTTCGTTGAAGGACAGGTGGAAGGTGCAAGTCAAATCACCTGGGATTTTTGTGTCACAGATGATTAAATTCAGTTTGAGTGAGAGGCATTCTTCAGACTGATAAAATTGTGTGTGTCGGGGAAAATGTTGTATTTTAGCATATCATATAACATGCTTACTCCCAGAGTTTAATTCTACACTTCATCAAGTCCTGAGGGAAGGTGGCAGGCCAACTGATGTTGTTCTATCTCACATCTTTCTCTGTGGGGAAAGTTGGGGTTGTGTAGATAAGCTTTTGTTTCACTTTGGACTGTTCACCTGGTGCAGCACCAGTTGCGTGGAGGGTATAAAGTAAAGCCCTGACAAATCCTGGCAGTTAAGATTTGAGAAGAAAAGAGGTTAATGGGAACCCCTCACATTCATATGCTGCTATCTAATGACTCTGCTAGGGTGAAACACAGTTATCATCAATGGCGTCTCTCAATGAAAGTAATTTGAATAATTCCAAGATGCAGTTTCACTACTGCAGGAGTGAATGTGAGTGTTGCCAGGCAATCAGCCCTCCTAGCAGTAAAGGCTGTGGTAATAATATACATAATCCAAAGGGACAAAGACTGTTTCAATGGAGCTCACCCTGAGATGGATTTACAAAGCAAGCAAACAGCTGACTTAATGAGTCAAGAGCCATATATGTGCCTTAAGTATGTGGACAGGACAGTCAGTTTCCTTTGCTCCTTAGAGGCACATGAGGGGAAAAAAAAGACTTGACATCAAAATCAACAGCTTTTTAAGACAGTTTCAAGAGTACAAAAAAAATCAGGACATGATATTTACACCTGCTGGCAGCTGGCTCAGAAGATATGAGCCAACAGTGCGAGAAAGTCAAATACAATTCTGGCAAAGCAGAGACCCAAGAACAGGGCAGTTTTAAGAGACCACAAGAGGACCTGCTGAATCCAGCAGTTCAAAAGGGGACTTATTTTGTATATCTACCAATAAGGACAGATCCCAAGAGCGTGTGTTAACGCTGAAATGCTGTCAACCAATGTGCACCTTTTATCCGGGATGTGCCCAGGATGACAATCCATCAATAGCAATGAGGTAAACACAGATAGCTGCAGAATAAACTGGAATGCTAGATAAGAAAATGCTGGTGAACTGTAATTTTAGATAAATTATTGCCTAGTATAAAGCTGCTGACAGCATGCAAATATATGGGAATATTATAACCCTGTACATGGGTAGAGGTGAATGCTAACATTAAAGATTATAAAGATAAATGATTAAAAATGAGATCAGAACTAACTTATCTTACCCTCACAGAGCTTACTGTTCCTATAAATGGTTCCCTCTGAATTCCTTGCCCAGTTTCGAAATTTTTACTACATAAGGTGAAATCTTGCTCTTTTCAATTATGTATAAATACTGGTCTCTAAAATATTAGTAAGTTTTATCTAGCTCTATACATCACATTTGACAGCAGTGGTGGAAAGTAAATACAATTCAGAGGTACTTGTACTTTCCTCGAGTATTTCTGTTTAATGCAACCTGCTATTTCTACTCTTCCATGTTAAAGAAGGAAATAATTCAATGTTTACTCTACCACATTTATCACAAGCCATGTTTACTGGTGCACTGGACAGGGCAGCAGACCAAGCTACCCCGAAGGAAGTCACAGCACAATGAGAAACATGGGGGCTTAGCTGCCATCTGCAACTCATCTGGAGTCCTGTGTTTCTTTGAGTGAGGTAGGTTAAAGCTCTCTCGACAAAGGGATCACAACTTGATGCAAACAGGCCTGCCACCTGAATTGGAATAGGACTTAGCTGTCACAGTGAAGGCAGGCTGAGGAATGCACAGAGGCCAGTGTGGTCAAGAGAGGTGAGTCTAACTTATCCAGTATTTCACTGCAAGGGGGCCCAGTGCTTTGTGCATCACCACACTCACACCTCTCATCCAGAGAAAGTCAGCTGTAGTATTGAACGCTTTATAAGAAATATCAAAGCCCTGCTGTTGGTATGTCTCTCCATTGTGGATGCAGTGGCAGTGAAAGGAGTAGCCCACTGATTGTTGGACATTTGGCAAGCTGACAGAGACCAGGCACACAAAGAGTGTGCCCAATGAGGAGAGACTGAAGTAACAACCCAAACACAAGTTACCTAAACTTACTTGTGCCGCCAGCATGCCGAGTCATACAGAATGACATTGCCGGCTTGCGGCAAACATCTGAGCACAGCAGAGCACCTGCAGCAATAAAAGCTCAGAAACCAAATTCACTCTCTAGTAGGACTCCTGCAGAGGCACAACTTCATCACAGCTGAATATAACACTGCAGAAATGTTACAAACTTTAATTCAGGGCTGCAGCTAACAGTTGATTTATTAAATAATTGTTTGGTCATTATCAATTTGTAATGATATGACATAGCAAAGAAGAAAATCCACACATCAGAAAGCCTAGAAATAAAGAATGTTTGGGCATTTTTGGCAAAAAAAAAAAAAAAAATTACTGCTAGACTTGCTTCTACTAAGTCATATAAGATTTTACATTTTAGCCAGATTGTATTCTCCTCTAATCAGCTACAGTGTGTATTTCTTTTGTTAAGGGGATAGTTCCTCTATATGTAAAAATGGTATTTGTACCTCAAAAGTATAATTTGCAGTGTAGCCAACCCATTTACTTGCCTGAAAGCAAACTCCTTTTTATCTTTTCCTAATATGTGCACACAGGGTGCACATGCATGCACGTATGATGCTCCTGTTGGTTAGAAAGCTCTCTATATATGACCTGGATTATGAGGATGTTACTTCTTGCCTGAAAACAGGTTCTGCTTCAACTGAGCGATTTAGCCCTTGGTAGTTGTCAACTGTGCTTCTAAAAAGCTTAATATACATTTACGGCAACCTTCTCGTTTTATATACTCCGCAGGCTGTGTATTGGAGTGAGAGTATGATTTTGACAGATGGAGGAGGAAAAAAGAAATCAGAAGAACTTCCCTTGGGGACATCTTAAGGGAATTCATTTCATTATTTGACTGCATTTCTAAACACAGAGGAATTCAATGAGCTGACACATCAAACATTATCATGGCAAGTTAAAAGTAGAATTAAGCTCTTTATGTCTCCCTCTGATTTGAAGTTTTTTTGAAATCCCTCTAGTGAACTAGTTCATGCTATATTTTGATGCGACTGTTCTCCTTCAAATGAACCCTGTCTTTCTTGCTTCTATAGATCTCATGTTTCCCTTTAAAAAGTATATTAAATCACCATTATCACACATCTGAGGAAGCTTTCTGCTTTTCTCCCCTCTGAGAATACCTATATTTATAAGTCTGGAAACCTTGAATTGCAACAAAAGGCAAAGAATTGCATTTTAGGGCCTCTATAGAGGATATCAATCAGCAATAGTTGTCTAATAACTTGTGCAGAAAGTCAGGAGAGGCTGGAAAGAGAAACGATGAAGGGAGACAACCTCTAGTGCTGTTCACATTACAGCATGGATTTCTCTAGCCCTCAGGTTAAAGGGAGAATGTCAGGGGGGGAATCTGAAAGGAGTGGAGAGTGGAGGGAATAAAGGCAGGGTCTTGAGGTGGCATGCCAAATAGAGAATAGAGCTGAGACCTTTTGAAAAGTCAGACAGTTAGCTACTGACTGATTCACTTCATCCACATCGGCATTGTTTATTTATGTGGCAAATGGGTTGCATAAATTTCCTTGTGGACCTCACCGTAATAAACCTAACTCAATTAGCCAGCCGGGGTGTTAGCCGGATCCATCGCAGCAAATCACAGTGGGCAGATGGGTGATATTTTTCATTTTTTGGTGGCTAAGGCTCAAACCCATTATTTTTCCTTGTTTGTGTGAGTGTCTGACTCATTGAATAATCAGTTTGATTAATAAAACCAGTCTCCCTAGGCATAATGTTTTTGGCTCACACTGTGGTGTGGAACTTGGTGTCTCTCTAGGAGGAGTCAACCTCTGTAGCTCACCACGTGTTCATGTGTTGGGTGAATTCTTAATATTTTTATCTTCTAACATTGTTACCGATAATTAGACAAATTTATCATTAATTCAAATCTAACTTTGCTCGTGAATTCATGTTTTCTTCACCTGTCACCTTTTGTTTGCCGCTTCTAACGCTCATTACTCTTTTCACTCCTGCTTCCATATTTCCCTCCCCATTGTCCACTTACCTGTGTCCTCTTTAATCGATCTATCTTTCACTTTCCATCATTTTTCTCTCTTATTTGAAATATTTCTCACGTCCTCACTTCATCTACATACCGGTCTCCTCTCCCCTCCTCCTCATCCATCGCTCACTTCATATCTTCCTCTTTCTCTCCACGCCAATGAGCCCACCCTGGCAGCCTTGGCCCTTTTAAATGCATCATTTCTTCCAAGAGATATCCTTCTGCACTGACCTCTGTGCTAGCTGGCTGGCTGCCATCTCCACTCAATGGATTCATCAATCCATCTTGGTTCTTGGATGGCCTTGATTTTATTGTCTCACACAGTCCTCTGTCATCCTGTTCATCTCTCATCCTTAATGTCATCCTTTCAGATTTTAACATGTCTGCATTTTCTGAGCACATAGCGTTTGATTACATTGAGCTGGGACGACAGAATCCAGGTGGCTATTGTTGCAAGTCCTTGCCATGGAACCTGATGCGCAGGCGTGGATGTGAAATTTTTGCAGAGTTAATCACTGGATTGTGAAGCAGTGGGTACTTTGAAACTTAATTTATTTTTTGCCTCATTATTACTGATGATCGATTGGATGTTTTAATGTACTGACTCTTTCCCTTAAATGGCACTGTACATATTTATCAACCACATTAAGCAGCCAAACTCACAGGCGTTGTAGAAAAAATATTACATGATTTGATTTGGTGCATTACACTTGCTCCTCATTAACAGATTTAATGATGAAAATCATAGAGATTCTACGACCTTCATGGCGAGGGTCACATGACAACAGACACAGACATAGGTGTCAGTTGATCAGTTGTTCGTGGTCTTACTAGCTGGTGAAGCTCATAACACAACTCCCCTTAAAAATCATGTAATATTGTTTACAGCAAAAGGAAAAACATCGTACAGCTTGTTAACCATCCTGCCAATTTGTTTTCGTTCTTGCACCTCTATCAATTTTTGACTAATTGTGATTTGAAAAAGGCAAACAAAAAAAACCCCTGAAATACAAAAACTATGATAACGAGAAAAATTGATTTGTGACAAGCTTAGCTCCCTCAAAATTATTAGATTATATCCACTATGAAAGATCATATAAACATAACTTGTAGTTAATCAGATTTTGAAAAAAAAATTAAGAATCCCTAACCAACAGGGGTCAACCAACAGTAAAGCAACAAGCAGAGCTTACTCGTCCTGGTGCTAGCTCAGCTACTCCCGTCGATCATGTGACTCTCTCCTTAAAGGGTGTGGCGGTGTGTTGAGGTTCTCTATGAAAACTATCTATAGATCGTGGGTCACTTTAAAACGCGCCTTGCTATATTACAGAAAACGTTTAAGAGATACTTAAGATCAACACTTAATATGTACCGAGTATGAATTATAAGTTTCTATCTCCTTCCTTTCTGAGTGCTTATTCAAATGCCTTCTTTTCTCTCCTCTCTGGGTGAATGGGGTCATCGGGAGAATGAATAAATGCATGACCATTTACACCTTGATCCTTATTTGCTGAGAAATGCCTTAGTGAGGCAATTGCAGATCAATAAGTGCTCTGGCACACTACCTACAGGACAAGTTATGGGCAGGTATAGGAGTTTTCTGTTATATATGGACATGCTAAATGTCAGTCATGGTTCCCCAGTTCTCCAAGGCCATTATGAGCATTTGCCTGGCACTGTTTATAGAGCAGGTCAGCATGTTTAGTCATGATACACCTGACCCTTTAAATCAGAGACCTTTGAATTGAGAATTCGAAACTTGCTTTTAGGATAATTTTTTGACCTCCGCAGCAGCGGCATGAAGCAAGTGAAATTAAAATATGAGGTAAGAAAAATGTAAATTCTTTAAATGGCGACTATGTCCCTGTAAACTTCCCCCAATATCTCTCATCAGCCATTCATCGTGCTCTTCACCTGTCCCTCTTTTAAATACGCCTCGCCCTCTCTTCCTTGAAGTTCCTCTAGCTCCTGGCATTGCTTATTCACAGTTGCAAGTTCAAAACGCAAAAATCACACACAGGCTCATGTGTGTGTTTCAGCCTCTGACCGAACCTTCAGGTTTAGTTTAGTTTAGTTAACTATGCATTTATTTTCCAGCAACCCCCAATGTGCTGAGCAAACTTCACAGACAAGGAACAGTGACAGAGGGCACTTACTGCTTGAACACTCCAAAGACAGCCTCTTTGCTTTTAGCTTGATTCAAATTGGGTTCACTCATGAAATTATTTAAAATGTGCTCTTGGCATTTCAACAACCAGTTTCAATTTGAATTTGACTACACTTTCAAGTTGAAATGAATGGCAACAATAAAACTCGCACATTATCAAAACAACTCAAATGTGTTTTTCTGAGGGTTTGCATGAAAAATCTATAGAAATCAGAGTAACTTAAAATTAAATCACAGTTTACTGCAGATTTATTGCAATGGTTTTGTCATCACCCTGTTGCTGTTTTTTTTCTCTGTCTACAAAGGCAAAATGACATTTAATTGCTATTGCAAATGTACATCTGTGTGCCTGTGAATATAAATGAGATTGCCAGGCCTCTTGTTCTCATGGTAACACAAGTAGAATGTGATGTGCTGATTGACCTTGGGGGTGTGGAATTTCCTTTTCCATACGAATTTAGCAGCACGGTAAGTCTCCGGGATGTCTGCACGGCAACAGTTGTGCTGTTTGTGATGGCAAACTGTCAAATGTTGCTGTTTGTGTTTGCTCAATTTCCCTGGCTGCATATAAATTTGAAGAAGTCTAAATAGTTGTTGTAATGAGAACAGAAGTGTCAGAAAAAGAAATAGCATTCATTTCATTCACTGCACTTATCTTATTAGGAAATGATTGCAACCGTTCAGGTGATCCTTGTGTAATGTTTCAATTTACACAGGTAATGCATCACAATGATACATGGTCAAGTGTGTTGCTATGGTGGAGCATCAGCTGGCCTGTGGGGGGCACTCCCGCACTTTCCTCCTCCTCCAATGCTCTCTTCCCTCCATCTCTGCCTCTCTCAGCTCTCCTTCTCCATTTTCTGTCTTCTTTTTGTTCTGTGAGTCCATCACTCATTCCTCTTCCTATCTCTCTTTCTTGTACTAATGCGCTCTCTCATCACTGCTTCTCTTTAATGTCTCTCTCTCTCACTCACACCCTCTCTCAAGTTCCTCCTCCTCTCACTCCACTGTTTCACTTTTGGTGGACACCCATATCCTCCCCTTCACCCTCTCTCTTCTCCAACCCTCATGCTCATTTCTGTTGTCTGTCTGTCCCTTTTCTTTCTGGATTTTTAATAGGTACTGTACCCTCCACTTCCTCCCCTTCCTTCACATCCACATGAAATAAAATGTACACACCAACCAGACATATGCAGCTTGACCTTCTTTCTTTTCCATCTAATTTTCATTCAATGCATTTCCATTGTGCAGCAGGATATAATTAGTATGGCTTTTCATTCAAGAGCATCAGGTTGCTGTTTGATGAAAAAAAAAATATAATAATGAGGACACACTTTTTTTTCCCTGCGATTTCCCAGTGAGCAATAGTGAGTTTGATGTCAGCGCATCAGTCATTCCACAGATTCTTGTTCTTTCAACGTGTTTAATCCTTGTCCAGCTCTGAAAAGATAAGTGACCATCAAGTAAAGGGAATATATTTATGTTAAGTTGTCAGAAATATGAAACATTCCACATGTTATTAAAAAGAAACTCTATGAGCAAATCTTTCCCCGCATAAATCCACCCCTCTCTTTTGAAGGACAAGAGAAGGCCGGGAATATTATTATAATCATAATATATTATCATTTTTGCTTTTGTTTCAAATCATTTGCAAATTCACAAACAATTGCCCAGTCATTTAATCTTGTTGGAGCTCCAGGCTTAAAAGTGTCTTCTCAAGTAGACAGATATTTATCTAAAAAATGTCACCGTGCCAAGTGTATTCATTCATGCCAGGAGTTGTAATCGAGTTGACAGCATCTGCACTCCAGGGATTAAGTGAAGGAACAGCAAAATGCTGGGATAGATCAGGCAAATCATATTCAGTCACCCTGCCTGTAGATACATAGAGCCACTTGTGAGTTTGATGTGACTTTCCTTCATGCAAATGAACTGTTAGCTATACCTACAGACCCCAATTTATTTCATTAAAACATTATTGATTTCTCCTTTGTCACAAATTATAATAAAAAGCAGGCCATGTCAAGAGAAGGTAATTAATGATAAGCCCTTATATGTATTACTTTTGTCAGAAAATGATTGATGGCTGCTTGATGGCTGATGGCCATGACCTTGACTGGGGAAATTACCACCAAGAGGGCAGGCCAAGGAGATAGGTTGCATGAAGCAGCCATTTCTTAATGACTGAGTTATGTCATATCATTGCTTATGGCTTCATGCCCCAGGAACACAGATAATTAATTTAAACCACTTCACCAACACAGACAGACCAATGCAAATAATATAGCGATGTGGTCCCTCTGTCTGATTGTAGGATGGAGATGCAGAAAAGAGTGTGCTGACCACCTGTAAGGTCGACACACATGAACTAAACAAGTGCCCCTATTCCACTGCCCTCCATAGATGAAAAGTAACTGCTTTACTGTAAAAAAAAAAGAAATCCACCAATTTGTTCTCTGGCAGCTACCTGGCTTGCCTAGCTATGGAGAAGCTCATGCTAATGCTGCGTTCATTACACACGGGAAGGATGGCGGAGATGGGAAAGATTCCTATGTCAACATCATCAAGTGGTTGTACTGTTAAAGAGCTTGTTGGGCGAGGATTAAAATATTGTGCTCTTACATTGTAATGTCACATCCATTAAATCTGGGTTTATTTACACTAAATGGCCGATATGAGGGATCCATATTTGTTTGAAGTCAGATAAATCAGAGCTTTCATAAAAATCTGAGTTCCCCGATTCTAATTATGACATGGAAGTTCACATAAACACTACTCACATGTTGAAACATGTTAGTTACAATAAATCGGATATGACAAGAACACGACATAATGCTAAACTACAACATAACAAGCAAACAGCTGCTAAATCAACACAGTTGCTGATGTCACAGGGCTAGCTGTTTTTGGACAAGCAATACTTTCCAAAAATATCAAAACAAAAGTCATGAACTTTCTGAGCGACATCTCCCCTCTTTGGGTATAGATCCAGTTTACTGGTGGAGTGGAAATTTTTTATAAGTCCCCGAGGATTAAGAATTAGCACAAAAATCAGCTTTTGTGTGTCTCAGGGAAATCTGTCCGGCCTGAGCAAGTGTTTTCAGCATCTTGATCAGATACAGTGAACAAACAGCACTGGACTCACAACAAACTAAGGCATGCTCATCTTAAATAAAACCGGTAAGACTGAAGTCTGTTGTAACATATTCTATGTTTACAACCATTTGAAGCTGAGAAAACTAAGTAAGATTATCTCTTATAAATATACTGTGAGTACTACATCTGCCGAACATGTTTAGGCTCATCTGATTCATGTCCTACAAATGGTAAAGCCTGGAGCTTTTGCAGGATTACTTACTATGGTTAATATTTTGCGGTTGTCTGGTAATCAGTTGAATATCTATAAAAGGAAGTAAAACTACAATTTAATACCTTAAGTGAAGGTATAATTTTGTTTATAAATTAGAATATTTTATTCACTATATTATGCAAACAGGGTCTGAAATTAACATCCGCCAAGTGCTGAATGTGGGCATATTTCCAGTTTGGCGACTAAATCTCAGGAGCTCATCCGCCTCACTAGCGGGTAAATGTTTTCACCAAAATGGTCATAAAACACTATCCTGCTGCATTTGTCTTACGGGCACTCTGCTTCTGTCCTCCGTCTGTGTTGGACGTAACAATAACCTAGCTAGATAGCTAATACTACTTCATTACTATTTTGGTAAAAATATTTACCCGCCAGTGTGGGGGATGGTCTTCTGAGATACACTCGCCAAACCAGAAATACAGCTGTGTTCTCCATTTAGCGGACTGTAATTCAGGACCTTGTGCATGAAGACCAAATTTAGTTGGATTGGTAGTGATAGTGGGCCACATCAGTAGTTTAAGAACACTGTTTTTATGGAAAAAACTGGCACATTTGGTTCCATCATTTCTTATGGACTAACCAACTACTGATTGCTTACACATCCAATAATGAATTAGGAAATTCATTCAAATTTGCAACCCTACTTGATATTTTTCAATAATTAGATTTATTAACAAGAATGGACAGTTATGGCACTCCGGAGACAGTTGTTTAATGTCAATGGTTTGGGTTCCAGATATGAGAACAATTTATAACATATACAATAGTTAATCTAATTAAGTACAAGACAGGATAAGTAATATGGAGAGTTTACTCCTCAAGTAATTTAGACAACTCACTGCGGGGTTGTCACTTAATTAATGAGATGCTTTCACAAATCTGTAACTGATTACTGGATACACAGTGATCCTTTATCAATCCATTTCCACAACAAAACATACAAAGAAAGGAATATTCATCTTTTATAGTACGTAAATAATCATTAACCACAGGCAATGCTCAATTTGCAAAAGAAAGGAGGAACCCAGAAAATTGAGAGAGGGGTAATCCTGCATGGTGGTTATCATGGTTTAGTCCCTGAATACGGATAAGGTGGTGAAAGCATCAGAGGTGGATAATGTCCACACATGAAGAGAGGGATTCTTTTGTCGAAGCTTGGATCGCCTGCCAATATATGGGCCTGTACCCACATGGTGAAGGGCTTAGACAAAATCATTAAGACATTTTTTTTTTCAGGTTATCACTGTGCTTAATTCTGGGGTGAGAGGAAGGAAAGGCTCAAATTAGATCACTGCATGATTTCAAACCAAATCCATATTGAGATGTTGGATTAGAGAGATTGCCTTCGGCCTGTATCTATATTATGTGTTCTATTTGACTTTATACAACTTTTCATCTTGAGAAATAATTTCTCAAGCTTTTACCTAAGAACACAACATAGTTTTGCTGCATTGTGCAATATGATCAGCTAGGCAATTGAATTAAAATATATTTTTGAAATATCATTGTATTCTAGTTAGTGATTAGCTATTCCTAAGATGTAGCCATGTATTTAGTCTAAGCTTCTCTTGCACATAGAGTATTATGCGTGCACCGACGTTTGTATCTATCACACACACATTTGGAGGAGATGGGTAAGAGGTGGTAGGTACTCTCCAGCAGACAAGTATAATCTCTTCTATAAATCTGTAGCCGAGCCGCTCTGCTCCAAGCCGTTTATCCACAGTCCAGCCACATGAGTAGGAAGCTCTTGTACAACAAAATGCCACAAAGCAAACATTTACTTAAATGTAGCTATTCCTCAGCTGCAGCATTTGCTGCAATTATATGCAATTCAGGTTGGAGTATAAATTGGCAAGGTCAGTAGAACTCCCCATTAAATGAATGACAATTCTAGGAATATAAAAGCAGGGAGGACCCCTGATTTTTCAAGTATTTTTCTCATAAATTGAACCATGTAGAGTGTAATGGAGCAGATTCTTAGACATTGTCTGAATTTAATTTTACAGTCTTTGAAAGCTTGTTTAATTTTAAACAGAATTAATCCACATCCATACATTTTGACTGAACCCTCAACATCTCTTTTTAATCCTTCATTTGGATCCTAGAGGCAGCAACATGGTGTAAGTAATAGATTTACAATTAGAGGCTCCTACAATTAAATGCATTTGAATTATATTCCTCCAGAAAACTGTAATAGCACAACATTTAGCTGATTGTCTTCTTGTTCAACACTCGCCGTTTCATCAATTAGTGGTAGGATTTCTCCTCTCATATGCTTTGTTAAAATAAAATCAATTATCTGTGATTAAAACAATCCAGCAGCAGCCGGTCCCTAAAGCAGGAGGTGATTTAGAATTATCTGTCAGCTCTGTTATAGAAGAGATGGCAGGACGCCATCCTCATGTGGGGATGAATCTGGTGGAATACCAATGGAACAGAAAAAAACTACAGCTCAGAGAGAGAGAGAGAGAGAATGGGGATATTACTGCTACACAGCTGCAGAGAGCCTCACATTTTCTGTGCTACAGTCCTAAAACCATGCAAAGAAAATCTAAAGTTTTAAGTTCATCATACTTATTTTTGTTCTCCCTGCCCCTACTGTGGAATGACCGTGGAGTTCATCTACCATAAGAGGCTATATTCCCTTATCCCCCGTAAAAAGTTGACCAGCCTCCCCCAATCCTAGTCCTGGTTCCCTCTTTACTAAAATTGCAGCAGCTATACAATGCTGTCATTTGTAGCTCTTACTGAGACAAAAAAAGCCTTCTGGGTAACATTGTTTGAATGTGCAGAGCTCAAACAGATTCCCAGAACCAACACGACTATTCGCACAAATCTGACAGTCAGTCCTTATTATTGTTTAGTGCTGAGCAGCTCCAAATAGTCGACATTCTCTGCAAACCCCTGCAGCACAGTGGATCAAGTAGCCAAAAGTACATAAAGATTCTGCCAATGTCTCACCACAAATCAAAGCTTTATGGCTTCCTATCAACACATTTTCTTATCTAAATTGGTTGTGGAGCTTTCTAATACTTGAAGTTGGTCTTCACTTTCTGTAAAATCTGAAGTAAACAAAGCATTTCATTTGATGTACAACTGATAAAACTGCAGTGATACTGGCACACAGATACTATTAGCTGCTAATCATTCGGAACACTTAGTAAGTGCTAAATAAATCAGAGACCTCAAACAAAATTCTTGTCATTGTTTTTTTGTCATCTACAAAACAACAAACCTGTTGTTATTTATGATATTAATTCAGAATCCTTTTGCGCCAAGCCAAATGAACAGTGAGGCTGAGTGAAAGGAAATCAGGGCTTCTTCAACGTCTAATTAAAAGAAATGCATTTCAGCAGGGCTCTTAGCTTTCCTGTCTTTTAGTTAAAAGTCTGGGCTCTGAAGCCAGCAGGTAAGCTTTTACACTTCTCATGGTTAAATCATTAGCTAAACTGCCACCTCCAGACAGCGCTGGCACTCTCAAAACATGCCAAAATCAAAGTCAGGACCAGCCAAAGCAACTTTATTGGCAACCAGCTATACAGCATGCTCGTTCAGATCATGATAGTTGGCTTAGTTATGGATGTTGTGTTTCTGCTCAACGCCTAGTTGTAAGAGCTTTGGGCTAAATTGGAAAGAGTCACTGTCAATGTAGAGGATATGCTCTTGCATGGGAGAATGTAGGTTACTGATTTCCTATAAGAACATTTTCCAGCCACAGATTATTTTGCAAATTTATCTTTAATGTCTCTATACCTGCCAGCTCTCTGGGTGATCATAGGCAGAACTTCTGATCATGTCTGTGACCTCTGAGTCTTTGGTTCAGTTGAGTCTTCTCAAAATTGTGAACTTTTCTGCACAGCACTCTTCTCCTCTAATAAAGCATGAAGGATTTTTTTTTTTTTTTAGAGATGAGATTTTGCCAGTAACAGAGTTAGTCATTTTGCATTTATTGTTCCCACTGTAAAGTTATGTAAACAGAAAATAGTACTGCTTTCTCAATTAGGTGGAACAGCAGAACGAATGACTGTTTAATGGATATGACTTTTCTATCTTGTTTTCCCTTAGCACAAAGAGATTTGTTGCACAAAATCTAATTTATTCCAAATGTGAACCTTATGATTAATAGACAGCAGCAAAACAATTCTAATCTACACAAGTGACATTTTTTAAATGGCTCGCTGTAATGAATATCCAGTGTCAACAACTTAATTTGCTTTTTCAGCCACTGAGTGCTAACCATGGGAGTAGTAGATTAGCTCTGCAGACAAAAATGGTGATGAGCATAATGTTTTTATTCAATTATCGAATGAAAAGAAATGCCATAATAGACAACATGAACTGCTGCTGACTTCAAATTTGAGCCAAAAGCGCTGCGTTTTGATTTTAACAAGATATGGTAATTTGTCCAGCTACTGGGAGTCTTGTAATTTACTGCCTTAACTTAATTTGTCATGCAATTTAACAAGGTGATGCTTCTGTCTATGGATTTTGATGTTTCTTCACCTAATGAAACGTGTTAAGTCTCATTACTTGTGCAGACTCTGTGCAGTTGATATTCTTGAAGAAAATTTCCAATCCATAAAATTTTCAGACAGAGACAGTCTGACCCATGGCCTGCCCTGGATAATAACAAGGTCTCCTGTGCCGCTAAAACGGAGTAGCCATGGACTGCCTTTTTTCTGTATCTCATTATCACATTGACTCTTCTGCCTCTTCTCTCATGTAGCATGCAGAGAATTTCTGTGCTCTCTGCATGATCCCCAAATGTCACTAGATCTGGAATATAAGCTTGCCAGTTATGCTGGAAGCTGAGGGATCCCTCTCCTTCCCTGTCTTAATAATGAATACAATGAATAGCAGTGGCCAAATCGACACAATGAGTAGTAGTGGCCAAGGAGTAAACACTTTCAAGACAAAGCCTTGGAAATGGTGACTCATTCCTAGTCAGCCGTTCAAAGTCCAGACATTATCACATTGCCCACCTCTTTTATTCTGACAGACACAGGCACTGCCAGGACCAGAATAGCTAACTGAGAAGTGGCCAGGAGTGATGGAAAAGTCTCAGTGGCACACTGTGTGTGTATTGTCAAAACACAATCAAAAATTGATGAAATATAGGTGCAAAAAATAACAATAGCCAGTCCTGAAAAGAGGGAACATTATGAAAAGAGAGCAGCTCATTAGCCGCAACAGTTTTGGCAGTTCAAAACAATGTGTCACTACAGGTTTCAAAATGACATCCTGCTGAGAAAAACAGTCAACATTTCTCGCCCATCACTGTGCTGAGACCAAAGAAACATAAGGCTATGAGGTAAGCATAATCCTCAAGAGTTTAGCATCTGAAAAGTTTTTTCTTTTCTTTTCAAATAATGTAAATACTTTATATATATCTACATGCACAGTGCTTATAGGCTCACAATGGAAGCTTTAATTGGGCATATTTAATTTTGACTGAGGCAACTATTATTTTATTTCATTCAAAACAAACAATGAAATGTATAACTGAAAACCATCTGACTAGTTCAAGGCAGTGCTTTCTAACCTCCGCTCACTGATTGAGGAACATGAAAAGGCCCCAGGAGATGGTGGGTTTCACATACTAGTGTGATTTATGGTCTACCATAACAAATCAACAAGTTTAAGTTTAATTGTTTTCTTTGTGATGGGAGGTGGGGTAGTTAATACAGTGCAATGATTGATGGCACAGGGTACCATGTTTGGCTCGGCACTTTGTCTTTTGCAGTGCCGCTCAGGAATTGAACCAGTTGATAGAAGCAATTAATTTGTGGGGGGGAATTTTTTTTCTATTTGATTTAGGAAATATACAGTTTCTAAAAATATCCTACAAATTGTACCATTGCTATGTCATCTATCACTACACAGGCGCTTATTTATTTTTTTCTTAGATTCTTTCAGGTTCAACGATATGTATAAAAATCAAATCTTGTGCCCTTCTATTTTTAAATATGGGTTAAATCCTGTATCCATATAGTTTAGTACTGGCAACATTTGTGTAAAACTTAATCTGGATTGGTGACATTTTATATGGTTTAATAAAGTTAGCCTCTGTTTAAGCTACATTAGTTTGCTAAGTAATTGAGACAACCATTTAATTAAATGCTTTGCTGATGATGCTTCTCTTGGAATAGTGGTTGTTAACCATTAATCAGTGGTGCACACCTAATTTACAAGGACAACAGTGCGGGGATGGGGCCTGCGCAGGAGAGGAAACGGTCACACCGTTACTCTAAATCCCCATTAGTAATTAGTGAAGCTAGTGACACCAGCAGCACTAAAGATGTATTGTGATTACATTAGATCACAGGATAAAATAACATCTATGGCTGATATCACAGCTGATCAGCACTCCATAGATCAAAGTGCAGTGCTTGAAATAGTCTTTCTCTCTGTAATAACTGTAGCCATGTGGTCTAAAGGTGCCTCTGAGTGCTCCACAGAGTAACCTTGCAGCTCCTGCCAGTAACTCAGGGAATGCCAGAGTAGATCTATTTATTTTTTGCATTTGTTCCAGCCTTCTGGCAACTGATGCAATAGACTGCAGATGATGTACTTCTGTTGATCATTGAATCGTAGAGGAACAAAAAAAAGCCTTGCCCAGAAAGCTATGCCTGAGTTTTAATTAAGTTTGGACAAAACTGGTCTTTCCTAAGTCAGTTCATGAAAATAACCTTCATTGTGAATTACAGTAATGAAATATGATGAGCACAGCTTGGGAGTGTTGATTCTACAACATACAGAGGGGCTGGAAAAAGAATGATTTCGTTTCTGTGAGTTAGGCTGCACAGAAAGTTCCTATTGTTACAATGGCTTAACGATGCATACTGAAACTGCAAAGACAATAAATCAAACATAACTGATTGCGATACTGTCTTGGAGTGGTTTTGCAGACATCAATCACATTTACAATGAATTACAAGGAAAGCTGTGAGTGCTTATGATGCAGAACAAACCGAGATTGGCTCACCACAACAAACAATTTATAATGTTGTGTTTGGTGCCAGGAAGGTGAACTGCACAAGAACAGGAGTTCATCAAGTTCAGATTCAAATTAAAAAGAATAAAAGGATTAATACAATGATAATCAGTCACATCATCTGTTAGACAGAATTGTCAGACATTGAATACCACATCCTCATTTACAATATATCAACACTTAAATGATCAGCAAAGCAGAAAGAACATTTGGTCATTTTGTTTTGCTTCCCAAATTAAGTCTAACTTTTCTATGAATTTTTACACAAAACTCTTAAAGCATCAAGCATTGAAAACAATCTTCAGAACACTTTTCCAGATTATTGAAACTAGCTAAAATCATAAACCAGCCATCATAAAGCCCCCTGACATCGACAGAGCTAGAAAGATACTTCTGTAGACTTAAGAGGGTCAAATTGTAATATGGAACAAGATAAGCTTAACTCAATGGTTATGCTGTCTATTGAGTGTGAAAATCCCAGAAATGTCAACAATGTGAGCTTCTTTTCAAAAAAAGGTAGGTCTAAGCTTATGCACCCCTTAAAAGAAACCACCATGCATGTTCCTCTAACTTTTTTGTCTGGTTATTGCTTTTCTCACCTCTGTATTTTTGCTGTAGTTAGCAAATTGTTTTAGTCAGAACATGACAAAATATCTCGCAAAACGCTTGTGATGAAAACACAGTATCTATTGGCACTCCAAGAGGTTCTGAATCAAGGGAAAGTGGACTTGGTTGTAGATACCTAAAGACATTTCGACTGTGATTCAAGAGGCTTTTCAGTTCTGACTGACTAGTGGGGACTCTGTGGGGTTGTTTTCAGGGCCATGGATTTCATTTGGTTTGTTAGTGCTCTTGGCTTTTGTAATGACAGTTGTTGGAGTTACCTGAGGCCAAGTTGGAACAAGTCATTTGAGTCATGTAAGAGAAAATGTGAATGGTTGCTAAATCTCCGGGGAGAGATAAAAGACAGCATTGTACGCGGTGTAGAAGACCTCCTCCTCTGTTGAGGGATCGTTTCTCTACTTTAATGTAGATAGGTTCCTTCCCATCTCCTTCACCCAACTGTCCTCCATATCTAAAATGTGTATATGGTGGTCATTTAAGGAGCAGTGCTTATCTTTCAGATGTAGGAAAACAACTGAGTCTTGATCCTGAGGACCTAGCACTCCTATGTGTTTGTTCAGTGCTTGATTCCTTTCACCGATCTAACAACTTGTGCATTCCTCTCTGCATTGGACTGCATACACTAGATTTCTTTTCTTGTTTTTGGGTGTGTGGTCTTTTGGATGGACCAATTTCTGTTTGAGTGTGTTGCTGGTTTGAAAGGGGATGAACTGCTTGTTGAAGATCCTCCAGAGTTTCTCAGATACTCCAGACAAGTATGAAATGACGATATTGTTGCATATATCGTTTCTCTCTTCACCACCAGCAGTGTCGGTCTTCTTCCTGGATCTTGTTACTGTTTTCACCATGGTCCAGGTAGGTATCCACAAGCTTTAAGTGCATCCTTCAGGTTTTTGTCCTTCTTCTCTTTGGGCCTGGGCACTTGATGATCCGCTTGGTGGTGCTGGGTACAATAACTCCTCGCCTGTGTTCCAATGGTTGGTGAGTCAGAGAGTAAATATTAGTCTGTATGTGTAGTACTGCTGTTGCTCCATCATGAACTGTTGGTGGGTATAATGCATTTGTTTGCCCATCCACCCTATATCACCACCAGCTGTCACTGACTACACCCCTCTCTCCACAGGAACGAGAAGACACTACACCTAAAACAAGCAACAGTACATCTGCTTTGCATCATTTGCTCTATAGATTCCATGACACTGAAATAAGGGATTGTCTTGCATTCAGTACTATTCACAGAAAAGGTGTAATATTGAACAGGAACAACACATCTAATCACAAAATACGACAGGCAGAGGTCACAATAAAGCTGTAAAAACATGTGAATGTATCAAGCCCTTTCTTTGCCTCTGGTATATCCAGTCATAGAATTTACACTAAAAATGCAACTACAGCCCTGGATTCAGACAGCTATTTAGTTTGGACACTTGGCCGACCCAACAGTTACATTACACTAACTGCAAACCCCAGATTATACAAGACGTTAAATCCCTCATCATAATAAGGGTAAGTCAATAAGATCAGAGGACAGGGAGCTGAACTGTAAAATAAACGACAAGTCTGTGAGTATGGTGTTAAGAAGGGAGCATGAGGACGGTATGAGAGCCTCAGAAATATATTTAAGCACAAATCCTTGGTTCAACACACAGTACATAACTTTAAACATGTTGATGGTTATTTTGATTGTGAACAAAATGGAGGTTTATTTATTCATTTAAAAATAAGTGTTAAATTTGTCCTGTCTCACTAATGACTTTAAAGCTGCACTAATCAATATCTTTATCAACAATGGATCAAATGTCAATATGTAATGTGAACTGGTTATTCATAGTGAAAAACCCACACAGAACTATTGATCAACTCTGCAGTTTCCCTCACCTCTACTGAACGTTTTCACTTCTATCAGCTCATTGTTCTGATTCTATGTCTCAAATCTTTACTCCTTTTGTTCACTGTCACCAGACTCATTTCCCAAGAAGCTCTTTAAAAAGTCGGCAGCTAACAGACAAAGTTAGCAACTAGCGATTGAACATGGCTAGTAGCCGGAGCTAGTTGCTAACTAGCTTCTACTAAACTTCTATAAAAGTCAATTAATGCAGGATTATGGTTTTCTTTTTTGGACAACCACAGATTTTTATTGCAAATTGGGTTTCAAGCATCATACTGGACACCAAACACCAAAAACAGACAAAGAGAAAAAAAGCATTAACTAAGAAATGCAGTAGATAACCAAACTACCAATAACCAAACTGTGTGGCCACATGTTCTTTGTCACTTGAACAAAATATGACGCAGGCAGTTGTTTCTTCTCTCTTCTTCTATAACTTGTGACTGAACAATTATTTTTTGTTCACACAGCAAAGTCAAAGGTGGGTTAAAACGAATTTATTGATTCATCTCTTTTTATGATCAATTTTGTGAGCTGAAAGACGCAAGCAAAAAGAAATAGCTGTAGTCTTTCCTCTCCTGAATGAGTTCTCCTCTGAAACTGTCCGTCCTCTTTCTTCAGCCCTTTCCTCCTTTCCGTTCCCTTTTTAGTCCGTACCTCGGTTCACTCTTCCTTGCTCCGAGGACTCACAGAGGCTCCCTTTGTGAGTATTTAATGATGCAAGCAAATGGAAATAAATCCATGGACATCTCGGAATCTTGGTCCTGAACCCAGAGAGAATGAACAGTGGGGGACAAACAGACTTGTCCTACTTGTGGAGATGATTTTTCTTTAACCCCTATCCCCAGGTTGGAAAAATAAATACACAAAATCAGTTGAGCAGCAGGAACCAATTATCCCACCCTCTCCCATTCCTCTCTACAACAAACTCTTTTATTGATCTGGTGATAATTACCTCAGTCACATCATAAAGCACCTGGAACAGATTGGTGGCTCAAATTATCGATTACCCCTGGGCTACCCTTCGTCATTCATTGTATTGCCGCTATACATTACTTGATGAGATCTGCTTTGCCATGCTTTTCCCCTGCTTCTCTCATTGGCGCTGTGCAGGGATACATTGACAAAGGGGCTTGGTGATCAAATGCACGCTTTCAAAGTCATTCGTCATCTTTTCTTAGTCGTCGGGTTGTTCTGTGTGCCACTCTGAACCAAGGTTAACCCAAAGTATACCTACAGTTAGCCTGCACCTCCTACCCTGCACCACAAAAACACTATATTAATCTAAAACAGTTTTGGTCTAAAAATGACCTTTCATTCCTCGTTGTTACTTGGGGGCTGCCCTGGCAAACACCAGCTGTCTCTAATGCTTCATTACACACCTTCCTTGAGGCATATCAGTGCGTGACCCTGAAACCTCTGCCCACTAGCCACACGTAACGTCCACTAGCTAAGTCCCCGACTACAGTCACAACAATGGTCTGACCTCTACTGAGGCCAGTACATTTTGTCAGCAATAAATAATGAAGTTGGGATTTTGGCTGCAGCTGTTTTTTTTCCTCCTGTCTCTCAATATTTCACAAAGCTTACTAGAAGGTGCCTGTATTATTTTACAAGCCTTAATTTTTTTTAGATCACCATGGCAGCCTGTCATATGTCTCCCTCAACTTGTTTCCATTGAAAAGAGAACAACAAGACAACACACAAGAGATGTTCTGCTTTGTTACTGAGTCGGTCTGAGTTTTGTGCTTGCCCGGTTATCAGAGGAACAGTGGCTCCTGGCATGTCCCTGACTTCATCTTCCTTCAAACACAATTAAAACATATCTGAACCAAAAATGGCCACATGACTTACAAAGTGAAGCCTGTGGGTATAAATGGCTGTTTTTCACATGGTAAACTTTGAGAAATTCTAACCTGCAAACTCATTTAAATGTTGACTAAATGACAGATCTTTTTCATTAAAATACAAATCTTCAGTGGTAGTGGATTCATTAAATACAAGATGGATTAATCAGTGGTTCAACCACAAAATGTTGCATCTCGATAAAAGGTCAGTAATAGAAACTATTCCCAGGATATGCAATTACTGTATTTTGTAAGTGGGTTGTATTTGGCTATGATCCATTAAATAACAAATTTTGGGTTCAAAAGAATGATCACTGTAATGTTATCTCCTATGTACAGTAACAAACTAATCAGATGAACGGTTTCGAGTAAATAGATGCCTATCTGTTTTGTATATTAATGCCATCCTGACAAGTGCCTTAATTAGAAAACTGAAAGACCCCAAATGATTTTCATAGTGAGAGCATTATTCCTAATACCTATTCAACCACACAAGTCACATTGACAACTGGAACATAATCTAACATCCAACACAAAACCACTTGATTAGCTGAGCAGAGGGAGTGTAACTAACCTCTGTGGAAACAGCACAAAAATCTGATTTAAATGAAAGTAGGACTCCTAATGTGTTCCTTTACATTATTCTGTGAAGAATAAAGAATTCATATTATCAAACAAATGAGCAATATTGGGCAACATTTTAAGATCAAATCCTGTGTTGTAAGAAAACATACACACGGATGTGCTGTTTATTAATCTATCATCCTCCATTCATCAACATTAATTCCATTTTCTCCTCTGACTCTACAGCATCTCATATTCAATATTAGAGGAAGTTAATACAAGAGAGCAGGAATTAACCTGATAAAGCTCTGCCTGAAGAGTGCCGCCCTGCCTGCACACAAGGTACCGCCTGCAGGAAAGGTTGTTGAGGATAGAAAGCTCACCTTAGCCATCTGCAGTGAACCAAACTGGCTCTGGGCAGGTGTTCAACATGGCCAGGTGGAAAGCAGCTGACACAGACATAGCTCCCCCACGCTATTTGTCACTGTAAATAACAATTGTTTCTTCAATATTAGAATTGGACAGGAGTGAGCATCCAGCCTGTACTCCTCATTTTCCTCTAATTTAGGCAATTAAAAAGAAAGGTCATATGTGGAAACAGATGGCTAAACTTTAACTGTGTGCTGAGCCTTGAGGCTGAAAGAGACAATTGGCATTTTGCGTACATTATTCACACATATATGGAAGACAGGCAGTAAATGGCCAAATGCATACAACTTTTATTTACACCAATTTGAATTTTTATGCAAAGATTGTGTCAGAGAAAATCCCAGGGGGGCTTTTTGGTTTCGAGTCTAGCGCATGTTGTTTATAGTTGTTTACATGTTAAACTTGTTGCTCACTAGCAGGTTGCACTCAATAAGACTAAGATATTCAGCTGCTCTATCTAAAAGATGATGTGTTGTCAGATGAAGCGTCAAACTGTTTTTCCAAGACAGTGTTTTCTTTAATCATTCACTGCAGAGGGAAGTACTGTAGCCCACACATGGAAAAAAAACAACAACCAGAAAACCTACTGAAAACGCATTTGGGAGAAGAAAGGATACATATTCTGTGCTCAGGGACAGGACAATTAAAGTAAAATAAAGTCTACTAAAGTTAAAACAGCCTGGTGAACCTCCCCAGAGTAACATAGGAAGCTTGTGTAGGCAGTAAGGTGGGGAAGAACAGCAAACAGAATGTTGTCACACTTCACTCCCTGTGGAGCCGAGCTAAAAGGAGGGTAGAGACATGTATCTGGAAACAGTACACTGCCTTTAGCTACTGCTTTTTTCAACGCAATGTTTGTGAAATTCCTGCTGATGAGCTGATTATACTGGAACATGTGTTGCTTTTAGTCGGACTAGTTACTGACAATGGTCAATGACTATGCAGGTAAAGATATTCTAATAGAGAGGAGCATTTACAGTAGCTGGCCCGGCAAGGTGTAGTTAAACACTGGGATTTGTTCAGGGTCGGTGGAAAATTTGTGCGTACTTTCCAACATCTGAGCCCATTGTACATACAGAAACACTTAGAAAACAGTATTTGCTCTAGGGATATTTGTGTGTTTGTGTGTGTGTGTGTGTTGGGGGGGTTGTTAGCTAACATCCACTGTCCACGGTTGTTAAGGCTCAGTGGGTCTTTTGAAGTGAAAAGAGAATGCAGAGTGTGTGCACTGTGACAGACAATTTTGTTTCAGCATGTTCATCACTTTACCTAATAACACTGCTGCTATTGGATGTGAGATGAAAGTTCTCTCCATACTTCAAAACCTGCTGAAGAAACACTGTTTATATTCAGAGTGTTAAGATCCCAGGAAAAGAGTTTTACTGGAGGCTTGTGAAGCTGTTCAGATGTACCTTTGGGGAATGTTAGCTTTTCCAGTTTATGGTACATTTGACAACACTCACTGGCAGTTCCAGGTATGGTTTTATGGTTTTAATGGAGGGTGCCACTTGGGTGCTTATGCACTGAGTAGGACTGCATCATCTGTTAGAGTGCGTATATATATTTGTGTGTGTGTGTGTGTGTGTGTGTGTGTGTGTGTTGATGATTATCTCTGCGAATGAGCCACATCTTGCCATAAGTGTTACAATGTATGTACCTCTCCACTGACCAAGACTGGCTAAGGCATCAACCTGCACAAAACGCAGGTTGAAAGGTTGAAAGTTAATCAAACTCTCCAGTCAAAAACCTGCAGTTAGTAGAGATCCGAAACAGCACAAATACTCAAGTCCAAAGAGAGCAATAGCCTGGTAACTGTCTCCAAAGTCAACAGATGGTGAATAGATGACTAGACGAGCAGTCATAACAGTCTTTTCAACACTACAGGCAGTAAAAGCTAGAAACATTTATCTCCACCTCAGGATGCTTAATGTGGCAAAGATAAACAAGTATCACATCTGCTTGGTTTTGTTTGTTACAGGAAGAGTGAGACTGTGTATATAAAATCATGGGTTGAGTGAGGAATGCCTCAAAGTTTTAACTTTGATGAGGCTGATGGATATTATCTAGTTTAAAATTGATACTATAACAAAGACATTTTTCCAATCCCAGGTCATTTATAAGTCTAGCAGCATCCAAGTGCCACACTGTGTGCAATAGTGCAACAGTATGACATGTTGACTGCGAAGTTTCTCATTGTATGGAGATGCACTAGTGGTATTTCATGAATATAAATTCCTTGAACGTTAAGAGGCACAGTCAAGACATAATATATGATATCTGATGTTCTGTTATAACAATCTGCCCATGTGTTGGATTTAATTCAATGAACATGTATTCATGGGGAGATCACTTCTTCAGTATACTTTTGTTCTGTTCTCTCTACTTTTGTTCTGTTCTTTGCACATAGAGCCTTAAAAAGTCTTCCCGGAAAAACTTTTCCATAAAAGTAAAAGGAAAATTTAAAAACACGTTTATCAATTTTGAAAGGGAAGTGTTTAATTTAGAAGTTGAAGCTAAAAAGGTGGTTTTCCCCTTATCTCTCCTGGAGTGCTTGGTGTGAGAAAAAAAGGGGGAAAAAACGTTTGGATTACAATAAAACAGGCAGTGACCTGTCACCATGAAGTGCACATTTCTGCTGATATTAATTAATATGGCAGAGTCTGATATGGAAATTAAGGAGCAATCTATTGATGGCTATTAGTGCAAACAGTGCCAGCACGAAGCTGCACTGAGAGATATTTTGTTTTCTTATCAGCTCTTTATTGCTCTATTTGCATTCCTAAAACCCACACAGTTAACGTGCAGACTCAAAATACTGCAAAACATCTACTGCAACATACATGGTATTCAAAATATTCCACCTTGAATACATGGATAATGATCATGGAGTCCTCTGAACATATCGTGCCTTGTTTTGGTGTTTTGGTGACTTAAACATTATAGTAAAACTGAGTCTCAATAGCCTTTTAAGACTGAATAGTAAGTATGCTGTTCTCCTTTAAAGCCATGTTTGCTACATGTTCAACATAAACAGTCAGACAGGCTACAAAAACTGGTGATAAAAGTAGATTTAATCTCAGAAATAAGCAAGTTGGCCATAAACATGACTCCAGAGGGATGACAATGTTGCTCCATGTCTACTGGATCTACATGTGTATGTAGGCAGTTTCACAGAAGCATTTTAGCCACAGCTATTCAGTCAGCAAACTACATCTCAGGGCCGCGTTTTGGATTGATTGTTTTGGAATCTCTCTGGCCCCTAGTTGCATAAAAACCTTTAAAAGCAGCTTTAATAATATTGAACCCAAGTGATACAACTTTTTTGAGGCAGATACTGATATTAACAAATAAACACATAAAAAAAAATAGATTTTGTAAAGAATATATTGATTTCATTAGGTGACCAAAACATGTCCTAAAAAGGCAACATTACACCTGAAAAACAAAAATCTTGTTAGTGCTCCCCCTGTGGAAAAACTATATAATGATTACACTGTTTTACAAAAATACCTCATCTTTGGCATTTCTGTACTGACATTTCTTTTTTATATGGCTGAAACACAGTCCACTAGATATACAGTGTATGCACTAGGCTGCCAATTTAACAGTCTAGCTCTAATATTAACCATTTTGTACTGATTGTGTTTCTAATATTGCAATTAAATTTAGGCAAAGTTTGGCCAAATCATGTCCCAACTTGGGGATTTTATAATATTTACAAATGAATGATATGTAATAAATTTTGATTTGTTCCCAAAGTAAGTGCAAATTCAAGTAAGACCTAATTAATGAATACAATAATTGCCTGTGACATGTGTTTAAGCATAGATTTGTAATTTCGGTCTCCTAGTGAATGAGCTTCTTTGTCACTCAGATCTTCAGCTCTGGTTGCAGAACCAAAGGACAACTGTTAACTGTGTCCCCAGTTTGATGAGAATCACAGTGAATCTTAATTAAAAGTAGGAATGAAAAACCAGGTCCAGGGGCTATAAAAATGACATCCTATGATAATATGTGGGCATTACTCTTACAGTTAGATAAAGCAATTTCGGAGAGTAGTTTATTAGCCCTCTGCCCTTTCAGCCAGATACAACCTTGCAAGACCCTGTACCAGAGGACCAGCTTTAATCCATGATTCATTTAACACCTTCTGGGCCCCTAGAAACACTCCAAGCACATGCACTGTTGATTAAACACTTTGTGAGAAAATGCAAATTTAAAGCATCCACCACATGAAAATTAATGATAACCAGCAGAGCAGCAGAACACAGTAAAGAAGAGTCTCGGTGGGCAATTTATGAGAGATTCACTCCAATTTACAATTTATTTTGTAATCATCACAATGTTTCTTCCACATACAGCATAATGTACATTGGTGAGTGGGTGGACTTATAAGGAATCTGAGTACACTACTCACAAAATGATTTAAATGTCATTACAGTGCATTCAAGCAGGAAATCTAGCACAGGGAACTTGAGATTAGCCGCTGGGTGGGAACGCTCCACATATGCCCATAAGAGGCTAACAGAGTCAGTGAGTGAATGAATGGGTGATTGAACAAACTCTACTGAAGTTTTTTTATATGGCTCTGAATCTAGTATGAAATTTAGCTAAGGGTCTGCAATTCTTTGAACTAGGCCACAGTGAATTTCAAAGGAAACTGCAATGCCCCGCTTGAAGTCAGAGCCTTAAGTGAACAAAGAAAAACAGTATTGTGTAAATTTATTACTGTAAAAAGTAATGCTGTAATTTCTATGTATTTATTTTCCCCTTATTTACCCTCTGTTCTTAATGTCTGTCATGGACTCTCTGTAACTGCCACTGCCACATATTCTGAAAAATATCCTCCATTTCGCCAGCTGCTTGTACAGAATCTGAGTTCTGCGAAACACTGCAGTTCTTGAACTTGACCCAACATCACCTGCATCTCCTTGATGGAAACAATCCATCATGTAGAGTTCAAGGGTTATACACCAGGTCTATGCTTGTGATTGTGCTCTCAGATCTGACACCCTGCCCCCCCTATCTTTCATAGACCCTCTACATGTCATTTAACATCTGGCTGGCCGACAGCTGTGCTTGTTTAAATGCACAATGCTATATACAGTTCTTTTAAGGACAACACTGTCAAAATTGGGGATTTAATATTGTGATACAAGACAGTTCAACCTGTTTTGTGAATACTCACTATCCTGCCCCTACCTGAAAAAAATTGTCTGTGCCAAATTATCTGTAGTGATTCAAGCTGTAAAATATGTATTAGCTCAAATTCAGTATCCTATGTTGAATGGATTATCTCCAGTATGTATAAAATAACAACACGGGTTTTTAGTTTTTGACATACTATCAGGGTGGCACTATGAATGCCCATGTTGGTTGCTCGTTTAGTTGGTTGGTTGATGGTTGGTCGATCAGTCCGACACTTCGGTTCACACTGGCACACAGTATCTCAACAGCTATTGGACGGATCGCCATGAAATTTGGTAAAGACATTCACGATGCACAGAAGATTAATTCATTTGACTCTGCTAATCCTATGACTTTTCATCTACAACTATTGAGTCCAGTTTTTTTTATTTTCAAGTAAAATGTATCACCTTCTATCACTTCAGACTCATGATGGGATTCAAATTTGGGGTTATAAAAATAATTAGATGGATTGCTATTAAAGTTTGTACAGACATTAATGTACAGACATTAATAGGCTTTCAGTGACCCCCTGACTTTTCATCTGGCACCATCATCAGGTCCTACACTTCAGTGCATGATCACATACCTGCAGAAGTAATTAAAGGTGTACTTTATGCTAAATGCCAAATCCTACCTTTTTAACATTCTAAGCTATGATGGTAGACATTATACCTGCTAAACATCAGCATGTCAGCAATGTCACTGTGTGCATGTAAGCCTGCTGACATTAGCATTCAGCTTAGAGCACTACAGCTTCACACAGTTTCAAGTGTCGGTTAACCCTTTTGTTTCAAAGTTAGAGTATATACATATAAACATGATATCCAAGTACACAGGCTAACATTTACTGCAAGGATGGTACGGCACAGTTTTTTACAATGAGATTTTTTATTGTATGACAAGCATTGTTTAAAGTTGAACTTTAAAGGCTGCTGCTCAATATTTAACAAACTATAATAACACTGTATAGGTTTTTGCTCTTATCACTAGGAAACAGCATTATAACCTTAGGGCACAATTTGTAACATCCACACCACATCTTTATCTGTCCTTTTTTTATATATGAATTTGGCATCTATTTGTTTAAGACCTCTGAGATTAACAGTTCAACAGAAATAGATCTAAGAAATATTTATTTCTGTCTGTTCCATTAAATATTCACATGCTGATGTCTTTACAGCTACATATTCTATGTATGAGCTTGTCACTGTGAATTGCAAATGCCCCCCACATTAGAACATTTTGCTGCAATTATGCTATAAAATCCAGATCTGAAAGAAAAACTAATGAATCAGTCTTTGATGTTCTAAGTTTAGGTGAGACATGGTGCATACAAGCATGTCTTCATGTGCTGGTGTGTGTAAATGCTTTGGTTTGCATGTCTGCTAATACCAGGTTTTATTCTATCTAAAATTAAATGCTTCGTGCCATTGCAAGTCACAACCAGTGCTGATGAGGAGTCAAAACATACTGTATTATCCTTTACTACCATACATACAAATGAAGTGACAACTACTTTAGCATATGTCAAACTCTTGTCAACTACGAGTGTGCCTCGTAACTTAACAAATATTCACGTTCTGTATTAAGTATAAACAACGACTCTTTTAGAGTATAGTGAGATTTTGCTTGAACACATACACAAATTTATTCAGTAGATGAGATGTAAAGTACAGTGACACTAAATGTTGACAGAAGTTTGGAAAATACTGTCCCCTTTACTCAAAAGTATGTGGATTTGAAATAATAATCAGTGCTATGCTAGATGCATTATCACATTGTATCAAATAAAGCATGTTATTTGACAGTTGATGAGGCTGTACCTTGTTTTGCTAGTCTGTGGTTTTTCTGAATAGTGCAGCATCTTTTTAAAAAGCAAATCAACACTGAATCACACTGGGAGGAAAAGTGCTGCTGCATTGCTCTTATCTGTGTTTACATGAACCTGAGCGAGCTGATAATTTCCAACTTTTGGCAGTGGCTTGATTTCTGACACATCATGTTAACGTGAAACCAGCCTCTCTCTCATCAGGTTAAAGGATAAATAGAACTTGTTCAGAAGTGGATGTCTTATTGGTGTTTAGATGGCTGTAAACTTTCAACCAGGTTTATAAATTGTTTTATTCACTGCCAAACTCTAACAAGCACAGACCTGCAACCACTTATCAGATGGTCACACTTTCATACTGACAACCCCTTCAAGTCACTTTCCCGCCAATTCATCCTCCCCACATGACTTTCATGTGACCTCAACATTTCACGTTTTACATGAACGTGTGAATGACCCCATCGTTTTTTATACCTGGGAACTCATCAGCTGTCAGTTGAGCTGAGGAAGCCTGATGGTTGGATATGAATGTGCTCAAGTCTAAAAAAAGAAAATTGAGCTACCTTTGACTTAGCTTTTCTGGAGAACCCATCACCAACACCTGAATCTTTACAGATATGTTTTCAGTGTGAGTATATGCATGTGAAAGACTCAGGATAGGAGCAGTATCGTGGCAACAGTAAGAAGATGAATGAGGGAAATTACTGACCTGCATGTAAACTAGGTTTCTCTGCAGTCAGACTATGCTGACCCATTACTAAACAGGCCGCTACTAAATTTTAAAATAACCCACCAACGCATTCCAGGCATCCCTCTGACGTAACAGCAATAAACCAAGCATCTTTTCAAAGCCCTATTTCATTTACATCCACAGTTACAAAACTGTGGACTGTTTACTGCCGCCACTTCAAAATGCACCTCAGTGCACTTTAGTATTGTAGCTGAAAGGAGGACCTAATTTCAATCATGTCAGTATGTTGGATAATTATATTTTATTCACACACTGCTGCCTAATTCACCCTACAGTACAATGAATCTAAATCTATTTACACAACCAGTCCGAGTTCACTGTGTGGTCTCATTTCATTAGTAAAGCTGTCATTGTCCTACCTAGTACTTTTTTGACATGTAATCAGTCATGCATATCCGGTCTAAGTCAAAAGTTGACATGTCGGTGATGTAGGCATAGTTTGTCTTCAGTCAACATGATAGAGGAAAATAGTAAAGTGGCACAGCTACATCCGAAGAAATTACTTACCTGTCGTTTGCCACCAGCTGAGTACAGTGACAGAGGATGACTATGAAGGTAGTTCAACTATGCCCTGGAGCTCTGGAGGAGCATCCCCTGTCCTTTCCAACCACAGATTGGAGGCTAGAGCAGGTCTTTCCAGACGCAGCAGTCTACAGCATTTTAAAAGAATTCTACCAAATACCTTAAACCATTCCACCGATAGAACAATGAGATTTTAGGACATAAAGAGTAACTCAGATATGACAGTCATAGGAGTTGTTTTAACAAAAAATGTGTTAAATAAATATTACACAGTAATATTCCATGATGTTTTGTTTTTGTTCAGTGCAAAGAATTATTGGGTCCATCGTGAGGAAAGTGAATCTTGGCCACAGGTGTGTGTAATAAGATATAAGTTTCATTAAACTTTACAGGGGTACATATATGAACTTATCATGATGTTGATTTTAGATGATATCGTCGAGCCCTAGCTGACAGGATCCAGTATAGGCTGACAGAAGACTGCAGCGGCTTACATGTTGCTTTTTCCATGCAGCCAGTGCACACCAGGTGTGTTCAGACTGAATGTAAAAGCAGATTTTAGAGGTGGCATGACTGCATATGCGATGATGTGAGTGGATTCCAGTAAACACAGGTCTGCCCTGGGCAATGTGAACTGAAGTACAGAAACAACCATGTGAGATGAAAATGTTTCAACCTTACTGAACAGTTTGTACTTATACCAGAGGCTTTGTGACTTCAGTTCATGAATGTACAGGGACAAGAGGAAAAAATGGAGAGGTGTGCAGGAAAATAACAGACTAAACTCTGCATGTTCTATTAGTTTATTAATGTTATCAAATACCCAACATAATCTATTAAACCATCTGTATACCCTAGGTGAAGCTATTAAACTGGGAATAAATGTATTGAACTGCAATTAAATGTTCCAATTGCTTTCTTGCTTTAATCTGCTTTCTCACATTAGTGTGTGTACATACAAGTCACAGACACGCACACAGAAACAGAAATACAGAGGCAACAAAATAAATTAACTTAACTAATGCAATTATGAGGAGAAAGTCCACAGACCAGGCCAAAAAAAATCTCAACACAGTAGTTCCAGCTACTTGGCTATTTACAGTATTGACCAGATCGCTGTATGAGTAGCGGTTTTCAGCTGATTGTATGTGTGGTGCAGTTAGAAATAAGTTGCTTTCTATAAATTACACTATAATCAGCAGAGTGTCAATTGAGCCGTGCATCTGGCTCTGACAGCCTGTGTTTGCCTCACGGCTTTGTGGTATTGAATGCTATTTACGTCATTTCAAATGTCTATAAGCCTGCTATTTGAAATAACTGCAGAGTGACATTCGTGAAGAGCTCTGTGAGTGTGTTTGCGTCCAAGTGCACATACAAGGGAGTGAAAGGGAGGGACACCAAAAGAGGATTTTTGTTTGGCTGTTTTGTTGGGAATAACTAGAAGGACTGTATGCACAGCTAACACAATTGTATTTTCAACATTAAGGCATATGTACTGCTTGAGCAATGTTAATAACTCAAAAGTATTTGCTTTGGCTTTTTGTGTTAAGGTTTTACTGACAAGATTACTGTAGGATTGTAGGTTATAATGTAAGGTTGTTCAGTGCTTGAGAGAGCTAAGTCCAAAGAAACCCCAGAAAGAAAAGAAATTTGACTAAACACAATCAGATGAATAAAGCCTCTTAACCACTTTGATGTCATTCATCGCATTTAGAAAATTAAGCAAAAAAGTAAAGCTTAGGCAAATTAAGAAATACATTAACCACACTAGAATGTACTTAAAAAATAAACAATGTCGCCATTTTCAAAAATCTTTAACGACTGAGCAACAGATTCATTCTCCCTTTCACTGTTTCATGCTGCGTTTCTCTGCCTACTTTCAAAGTAAATATTTTTCAAAGTGAACTGTAGTTTTTTTTAATGTCAAATTAAATAAGCTATGTTATATTACTTATTCTACTTATTAGAATATTAATGTTCTGATTATCATTAATGATAATAATAAAGGAGTTATACAGTTCAAATGACACATGGATGGCACAGGCAATACCAAAAAAAAACCCTTTTTCCCAGAAGGTAACTGTTTTAGATTTTCCAGCATGTTTTGGGATGTATACATTTGCTATGGGTGTCTGCCACATGGACCTAACCATGGGTTGCCAGTTGTGGTTACTGTATGCGTTTATTTTCAGATTAACGTCCTTTTGGCTTGTCTTCAGTGACCAGGGTGGCTTTATGTTACTGCCTCAGGCTGAATGTCATCTCAGCAGCCCATCAAATTGAGTGACAGCTGCTGGCCTAACCTGCACCTGAGGGGACAAATGAAGGACTCACACTGCATTTTGTAGCCTTGAGGTGAAAAGATGCACACTGGAGCCTTAAGGAATTAGTTTAGATGGATGATTTTTAAATTATTGTAAGGTACGAGATCTATCAGTACGCAAATTTATTTTACAGCGACCTTATGCAATCAGTTAAAGGACTGATATTACATGAGGGCCAAGCCTACCAAAGTGACAGTTATTAGCCATTTTAGGAATTTTACGCATGTGCAGCTCAACAACAGCTAAGAAAATAAAAAATACAAAAGAGATAAATAAATGGTTGTATTTTTTATAGAAACCTTAAACTTAAGGAGCAGTAACTTGTGTACTTGTTTGGCCAATGACCATGACTTGTGCACAATTATTTGTAGTGTTTTTATGTTCTTTTTTTCCACAAAATGAAATTGTTGTTTGTTCCACAGTGAGAATACATAAAGTTAATAAGCAAATGCTTTCTTTGCTTCCAACCATCCATGAAATCAAACTGTATTTTGTATGGTCAACTGTTCAGCTGATTAGAGCTTATTTTGTACTTCTGAAAACCACTTCTCGTATCTGAAGTAAAAACCCATGATTAAACTCCTGGCAGCTACTTTTTTTTTTTTTTTTAGCAACCTGAGCTCAAACCCATTTTCTTGTGGATTTTATGTCTGCATCAAGGCATGGGAAGGGTTTCTTAGCGAGGAGATTACCCATCAATAAATGAGAATCATTCGCTGTTATTACAGTATGTAGACATTTTATTCATTAGAGACTCTAATCACTGAAAATAATTAAACTGATAATAATGGCACTTTGTGATCTGCAAAATGAAAAATAAAGGCTTATCTTTTAAAGCAGGACACATTTTAATGAAATTATGAAGTGTTGTTAGATCAATCTGAATGTAAAGTTTTTAGCAATGCTGCTACAGTATCAGTATGTGTCATTTTTTGATTTGACTAAAAGTATAATTTTGTTTCAGTTGTCTGCAGCTTTATGAAGTTACTGATTAATTATCTAAAATTTCATAATCATGACCACAATCGCAACATTAAACCCAGTCATTATACATCTCAGCATAATGATAAAGCATCTGTCTTTATTTAAACCCGAAAATTATCGAGAGCAACGCCCTTATTTAAAATGACGTCAAGTAGATACAAAATAATAATGATACAAGATAAAAGAAGAAAACTCTATTTAAACAGACACAAAAATACAACTAATAGATTATGTAAAAACAAAATCAATGAGAAAGATACAAACAGAATTTAAAAGGTTTGAGATTATGGATTAAAAATGACCATGAGTTACCAACAAATTATATTTATTAGGTGCTTTGGATTGAGTTCCAGTTGGAAGGTACAAAGAAGCCACAGCTAGATCTTCCAAGCTGAAATTGAGGGACATGGAGTGTAAGCCAGCCCATCAGTTGATCGGACTATCTTGGAAGTAATTTATGAATGCAACTTTCCGATAAGTGGCTTGTAAATAAACATATACACTTGTAAATCCCACCTCTCAGAGAGACAGGACCATCCAAAATCTTTGTACAGGATGCAGTAATAAGTGTTAGAGCAGCATCACCAATAATGAACCTGAGTGAAGAATGGCAGACAGCATCAAAGGGTTTCAGATTCACAGCCTCAGCACACCTGCAAAAGATGTCACCGTAATCTAAAACAGATTTAAAAAAAAAGAAAAAGTGGCCTCAACAAAGGTTTTTCTACAAAGCAATGGGAAGCGGGATCTATTCGTAAAGAAAAAGACAATCTTTGCCTTAGTTTACTCACCAAATTGGACACATGATTTTTAAAGGCTATCTTCTCATCAATCCAAATGCAATAGTATTTTGTACGTCATGACTCTTTCAATATAGCTGCCATTTGAGTGGTGATGATGAGTCTACTCAAATTAAGTTTTTCTTTGGAGAAAAACATAATTTTAGTTTGTCTGCATTTAAAACTAACTTATGGTTATTGAGTGCAACTTCTAAAACGGTAAAGCAGTTCTGGAGAGAATCTGTGTGCTGATAAGTAGTAAAGACTTTGAACTAAACCTTTTTTGGGTTGTATAATTATAATAAGGACGCCATATGATGTTAATTACAGTGCATAAACCTCTGTTGAACCAACCCTTATCTTTGACAGTGCTACATTTACTCATGTTTTCTGAGTTGAAAATTAACATAGCTGTATATGCCCACAAGAGTGGATTATAAACTGTGTATAGTGTTAAATTAAATAATCCCTGGCCTAGTAATTAGGCTGGAAATTAATGAAATCTGGTCATGCATATTAATTAAGATTATATGAGACTAGCTAAAGAGAGGCCAAACAACCAGTTCATGCGGTCAATATACAAGATAATTACATGTGGTGTTGACATGTTAATAAGTTGTTTAATAATGGAACAGCATTTACCGCTATTGTTTGTAAAGGCTATATAATGCAAACATTTTAGTGTCATTTTTTTTTGAGTAAGGATGAATGTAAAATTTAAATTTGTAAAATGCTCCAAAACATCTGCTCTGCAAATGTATTATGAAAAAGAAATGTATTCAAGACACATACACACATTGCATTTTGTTGAATAATACTGCATGTAAATAGAAACTTTGTTTAGAGAAACTGCACAGAGCTACACAGAGCTGCACAGAGCTGCACAGAGCTGCACAGAGCTGCACAGAGCTGCACAGAGCTGCACAGAGCACCTTTAATGCTCAAAGTTCTTTGCAAATGTTCAGAGGGTTTTACATAGATGTGAGGCATATGTACAGAAACATAAACATTATTACTCTCTTTGAATTATGGGTAAAACCATTAGAGTCTATGGAAAGTGTAAGATGGTTCATAAATTTCACCATCCTCACTGATATGATTCCCTTCTTAGTTTTTTTGTATCCTCGTTGTTTTAATATGATCATAAGGAGTGGTAGTAGCTTAGCAGTAAAATTAAAATGTAAGTCTGCCTGGTACTTTTATGTACAGTTCAGTCTGCATGAATGAGCAATTTCAGTATGACAAATTAATGTCATCTGACCATCATTAAAAAGAAATATAGAGCATGATATATAGAAAAGCCTTGAATTCCTCCTCCAGCCCCTCTGCCATCTTTAATTAGAGAAGGCACTGAGACCTTTTCATGTCTGAAAGGGATTTACCAGTGCACAGTAAGAAAACATAAACATCACTTCAGTGTCAGTGTCTGCCGAATGTGTCTCAGTGTGCACAGACCAAAGTGCCGCCTTATCAATTAATTTTACCATGGCAACTGCTCCCTTCTCAGGGGTACTTTGAGTACAATTGCAATAAAAAGTGATGGAAAACAGTTGGGGCTCAGATCTTCCCTCATAAGCTTTGAAAGGTTCCTTTAATTAATACTCCTCATGATCAAACTGAAACTGGATAGATGCAAAGTTTAGCCCAGCTAGAAGCATCCGAATTATTGTTTGTCTTCTGCATGGAATCAACCAGAATGACAGACTTGGGTTTGTCCTCTATTTTTTATTTAAGGAGGATGGTGTGATAGAAGCTCAGCAAAAAAATGAACAAACACACCCGCACCCATTCACATACACAAACACACACACACAACCACAAGCAGACACATACATACAGCAAAACCGGACACTCACTATTCCATTCACAAGTTATTTTTATTGGCATCCAAATAACACATTTATGCTAATAACATGTATTAATCACTGTTGTTCAAATACATAAATCAACAGTTCAAATGATCACTTTTGCATAATGTCAGCAGTGAATACTGAAGCTTCCTATCAGCTATTAGTCATACATAATTGCAGCCTGCATCAAATCAGAGGGGATGCAAATACTTGTACAGTGCCAAGGAAACCTCAATTGTAGATGCCTCCTTTGTTTCTTTGGTTTTTTAACAAGATGTCTCCAGAGAAAAAATTAGAAAGAATGCTCTGTCCAATTTTGCTGCTTTCTTTAGATGTGCCTCTGATGTGAAAAATATCAGCCCCTTGAATTTTTATCAAAAATTGATCTTTCACCGTATGTAACCCGAGATGCTGCTGTTCATTATCTGAGGTGTTTTTCAGCTAAATAGAACAATGTTCTGGTACAACAGCTTTGTACTCAAAGGGTTTCTACCCCTTCACTGCTGACCCCCACCAAGCTGCGGCGCTCTGCATATCCTATCCCCACAAAGAGTGATCTCAGTGTCGGTCACAACGTCCAGATTCAAGTGTTCGCTGGCAAATCTATTTACCTCAGGGAAAGTTGCCTCAGGGAAAATTGCCTCAGGGGGAAGTGCACACAGATGCTATTTCTGTCTGTCTTCATTATATGAGGCTTAAAGCTGCTGTACCTTGTTTACAGCTCTGTCAAAAATACAGCTGCTGCACTGTTTCTCCTCAGAATATTTTTGAACAACATTTGTTTTAATCAGAACCGGGGATGTGTTGTGATGATGTGTCTGCATGTTTGAGTCATCAGAAGCCAGCACTGGATGGCTGCAGTGAAATGAGCCTTTTGTGTCATTTGCCTTTGAGCGATTAAGTGTCAATTGTTTGTTCTTCTCCTTTCTAGCAGAGACTTGAACAGATGTATAGTTGATGATGAATTGTTTCAGACTGGGTGGAAACTCTCAAAAGGCTTCAGTGATATTATGCACACCAGGAGATGATACATGGGTCAGTGAGGCTGTCGAGGGGCTGTCTTGACATTTCATTATTGATATACAGGAGTAACAGGCAGGGCATTATCTTAACCTCTATCAACTATTCATAGAGTAAGCACACATCTTTGTAGCTGGATGAAAGAGGCAGGACTGTCAACTGTAATGTGTTAGGGTGTGTGGTTCCTCTGGATGCAGTGATCGCATGCCTCTGCCAGCATGCCTCGCTCACATTGTCTTGGCTTTGAAGGCGAGCTGTCATGCATGTTTGATCACAGGCAAAAACAGACACTCAGAAGTCCCACAGTCTTGGCAGATGAGAGCCATGCATTTTATAGAGCAGTGAATCACATTTCTGCCTTATGAAAATGTTGATCCTATGCCATTTCTTTACTTGCATGGAATATTTGCTAATGACCAAACACACCTCCAGAAACAGGCCAAGAATAGAAGGGCTCCTCCTCAACATCTGCTCCCTCCGTCTCTCCAAGGGTTCCCAGGAGATCTGAATGACTAGATCCCTTCCTCCTTTCCACCCATCCTTCCTAGGATTTTCTTAAAGGGCGCACTGAAGGAGCAGGTTGTCCTGGTAACAAGTGTGAAGAAATTCAGAAATGACACACACAAAGAGTTCAGCACTGCCTGTGACTGAGCCAAGTAACGGACGGTGCAGTGAGTGTCGGATCTGTCCGGAAGCCAATTATCTGCTCCTGAATAGCATTCATTTAATAAGCTGAAAATCAAACAAACATAGATGTTGCAGACAGGGTACTGTGAGTTTGCCATTTTCTTCATATATAAACTTAGCTGTCTGGCAGTCTACATGCATATCTTGAATTTCAGAGCTTTCCACCAATGCATAAAGGCATCACATCAGCAAACTTCAAACAAAATATAGTTGATGGGAAAGACACACATAACCACTGCAGTACACACTCTCTCAAGCTGTTGGAGGAACCAGAAAAACTTTATTTTGACTATTAGCATTTTTTTAGATGTCTGTTTGGCCCCTCATTTTCTTTAACATCATATGTTAGTATTTTCTGTAACAGTTTGATATTAAATTGAGATTACTGGACACTTTGGGGTTGACTAACTCTAGCAGACAGAATGCACATGTAGAGAATTACAAACAACCCATAATGCAACGCTCTAAAAGTAACAGACTCACGCTGCAGCATATGAACAGTGACTTTACTCAACAAGAGCCGCTGCGCACATAAACGTTGGGATCCCTACTTTTCAAATATGATTTTCAGAAACATATATCCTCTTATAATCAGGTCAATCCATTAGTTAAACAGCAGCTGAGAGCTTGAAATCAGCAATGTTCTGAGGTACTGAGGATCAAATGTTTGACTTCCCAGCTGAGAAAACCATTGTGTAGTACAACCTGTATTTCTAGTTAAAATCATGCCAAGACATTTCTATGGACATTTTGAGTCTGTATTTTCAGTGTGACCTTTTCAGAATCACATTTCAAACCTACAGAAAATGCTTTGTACTAGAATTAAAGGTTTTTGGTGATGTATTCCTTTATATTAAATTATAAAATGCACCGGAAGTCAGTCTAGTGCAGCAGAACTGGTGTAATACCTTGTCTGTGTATAGTGCAGCTCAGAAGCCTGCTTCAAATGAACCAGCTGCCAGCATGCAGTTGCTGAACCATTCAGACATGTAAATAGTTGCACTATTCTAGGCAGGGGGAAACGAAGGTGTGGATAATTTACTCAACTATAATTCTAGGCAGCTTTGTTCTAAATTTAGTGGTGTAACAGAAGCAGCAGGATTGCATAAGGCTGTTGATATGCTGACTGAAATTCAGGTATGTATGGAACAAAAGTAACTCGCGTATTACTGGCTGAAGAGTTTACATGTGCTGTCAATCACCCAAGACAGACAATAATACAGGCTAGTGCTTTCAAAACTGTCCAAATATTATGTTTGATTATTCCTTCTAAAATAACACACAGGTTTGAACCAACTGAATATCTATTTTTACGTCCATAAGACGGCAAACCAATACAAAAAATGACGTCACTACATGGGTGCATATTTTTGAGATGTGCCCTCAGCTTGCTAGCACTGAAACTGGTTGGCTAATTTTAGCTTTCATAGCCTGATTACGACTTCATCTTGAGGTTCCGCAATTTTCCTGTCTACTGACCAAAATCTGAAGTATTTCCAAATGGAGCTATTTAGATTTCTCAGAGTACAAATCACTCTGCTGTGAACTCTCTGCCTTCATTACCGCATGGTTGTTGAATTTTTTTGATTGTTTCAGATTTACCTACATTTAACTATCTCAATCAGTAAAAGTGATGTTGTGTGACTCCCCTCTGCTACGCAGTGCATCAATGCAATTGCCCAGGCCCATGCCAGAAGTTGGGATTTCTGTTTGGTTTTTTTTTTTCATTTTAATAATATATTAGAATATTGGTTCGCAGCCTTAATACAGAGCAGGTAGTGAAACTTAATTTTGCATTGACCTCTGAACTCAAAGAATCCAAATATGAGGCTATTCTGCCAATAAGAAAAAGGAAAAGACGGACCAGCAGTATATAGTTTCAGACTAACAATGATATTTCTCTGTTCTATGTAATCAGGTACATGCTTGAATTAAGAAGTAAAGGCACAGCGATATGTGCAAACCAGTGACGTACATCAAAAGACCCTTCAGCAGAGCTGAGAGGACAAGAAAAGGTGAGAGAGATCAGAAAAACCTCTTCAGACACTGCAATGTCACTCAGTGTTTTGCACGTGTTAAACTGGGTTTAACAGCGTATGTCTTCTGGTGCATTGCTGCTTGGCAAACTGAGATGAACAGTGGAGTGGAGTGTAATGCTGCCTGATGGACAGCAGTAATGGATAATAAATCCCAGGTTCAGGTGCTGTTTGATCATTAATCACACTCGGAATGCTGGCCAAAGTCAAATCCGTCAGGCTGCAGTACAACATGGAGCCCTTGGCTGGAGAAGTGTGAATAAATCCCATTTTGCTTAAGGATTTGTTTTCCTAAACCTGTCTCAGTTTACAACTGAATTTTAAACAAACATAACTTCCTAAGATATATGGTCCTTATCACAAAAAACATCATTGGTCGTTTGCTAGCCAGGGCTAAAGTAGGTCAAAAAAATCTTCAAGTAAACTTGAGCTGTATATTGCATTGCAACAGGATAACTTTGACACAATGTGCTATAATTTCAGTCTTTTTGTTATATTTTTTTATATCCATTCAGATTCATTAGCCAGGGGGGTCCCGTGAATCAGAATGTATCGTCTGCTCTGTGGCGGAAACCCAAGCAGTGGGAAGTAGTTGAAAGGTACCCTAATATGTTGTTTTGCTGCTTGTTTCTTTTACTGCAAGGTCATCATAAAGATAAAAATAATCCCCCGTGACAAATTTGTTATCAAAAGGTTTCACTCTCTTTCTCTATCATCTCCGAGAAATACGGCCCAATAGTGCTGACTCCAATAGAATGCGTTGATGGGGCCTGATGAATTACCTCGTCTTTCCTGTAATTCAAAGGCTTCCACCACTTGTTTTGGGAAAGAACACCAGTGTGTGAAATGGCCCCTTGGGAATCCCACTGAAGGCCTTTCCAGACACATGTTGAGGTATGTTAAATTTCAAATCTGATGAAACCTTGCCAGTGAAAGGTAATTGTGCAAATGCAAATATGTAGCCCACTGGTCGGAGAGATCATTTATCAATGCAGCTTGATACTATACACAGTAATTTTCTTGTCCTGGCCAGGGTTCAAAATGAGATGAGAATCCAGCAGTTGATGTTTTAGATGTTGTTGTTAAACTGGTCCAGAATGTGACTGCGGTCAACATGTAAGATATGGGACCGCAGAAATGATCCAATCACCAAGATGTAATGACTTGCTGAACTATGGGTGTTGCATTTAGAGTTTAATGGGGCTTCTGAATAATGTTTACATTTCACAGGGCAAACTACAGTGTGTAAAGTAGACCCCAGAAGTTGGTCATCATTAATAACAAGCAAGTTGTTCCCTGGCAATTTGCTACAAAGATAAGCTGGCTGATTTATAAAAGAACCAGTTACTGAAAGGCCAATTATACAGCATGTCTGTAGAAAACAGTGCCATATGTAATGAGCAACAGTTCAAACAGTAGGCCAAACCGGATTTATACAATATGAGAGCACTAACAAGCTGTCAGTATACCTAACGCAAGTAATGTGCTTTATTTAGAAAACACTCATATTTTCATATATGCATGTATGTATGTGCTGTATTTGTGGCTGGCTTTGATGGGGTTACAATTATATTTCTATATATGTGCATGTAAAGGATTTTACTCCTAAACAAACTTGTAAGTGATGAAAACAGGTTCTCCAGTCAATGCCAAATCAAACAGAAGGCCTTTCTGTGTAAATGGTAAAATAGCACCGATACAACCCAGTGGCTGCATAGACTTGACATCTCATGTGTTAGTCCTCCAAAATATACTCCTTTATAAACTTGGACTTAGTGGATGGAGCTTAAAGGTGCTTGGAAGAAAGTTTCACAGACTCAGGCTTATGCTTTTTGTTGATCAATACCATTCAAAGCCACTTTTTCTTTAAAAGCTTGCTGATCAATGTCAGCAAAAAAAATAAACCTTTGCACTAGAGTTTCATTGGAGCTAAGATGAGAAAAGTACAACTTAAAAAGTTCTGCAAGCACTTTCCACAACGTTCCTTCAATTTAATGGGCTATACTACAGTACTATTCCAGCAATTTGATCAGACCTAACCATTGCAAGCAAAAGGATTAATTTTCTTATCAGACAATGTTTGGTTTACGGTTATTATGCCATGATGCAAATCCTGCTTTTGAACGACTGTTAGCTTGAAACACCTTTTGTGAAAACATGGCTGACTCATACATCATCCTTCTGCCTTTAGAATAGCTGGATGAATACCTGTTTGACCCTTAACAAACACTCAGAAATTCATGAATACTTAGTTTGCCCTTGTGTTATTTTTCACATGCTTTCAGTTTTAAAGGATATTTTAAAACAAAAAGACATTAATAACACACGTGACAACTAAATTAGTGAAAATCTATTAGTTCAGAGTTCATGTGTTGTGGCGTATGCTGGCACCCACGGATGTCCGTCACCTTTTGTCTTCTTCTTTTCCTTTGTGATTCATCAGCTTAATGGTAAAATTCAGAAAACACATTTACCATTCCTTTATAAAGAAAAAAAAAAAAAAAACAAGGCGATGCCTGTTTCTGTTGTCAGTTACCTAGCGACAGTGTTTTCAGGGGTTAAACCACTTGAACATTAAGCCTTGTGTGTGCTTGACCTCACATGTCAAAAACACAACCTAACTAGCTCCACTTCAAGACAGTTTTATGTTGAAAATCCAGATCTGTTGGCAGAAGACTAACTGATGGCGTAATGTGCTCCATGTGATCTATATTCTTTAATGTTTTGGGTTGTATATTATGGTACATTGTGGGGTATAGTTTCCCTTTTTTGTTTTTTCTGTTGTTTCTCATTATTCTGTTGTGTTATTTATACGGATTATTCTGCTTATGGAATAATACTAAACACAGATGTAATGGGGAAAAATACTGATGGTCCTTCCTCTACCTCCATTTCTGTGTGATTACAGAGGAAAAGTAGCAGCTGTGTTCTTCAGATTCTTTCTTTCTTTCTTTCTTTCTTTCTTTCTTTTTCTTTCTTTTTTTTTCAAAGAACAGTTGTCATTCAAGCACATTACCACATTCTCAATAACATCAACGAACATGGCACCTTTAGTGTTACAGTGCAGTCAAACAGCACAGTGAGGAAACACCCTACAGTTTTACTGTACATGTGTCATGCACACCTCAGTGTAGAAAAGCTAAATCTGTAATCCATACTGAGCTTTCCTTAGGTAAGCTTGGCTCCACTTTATGAAACAAACAAGAAAGCTTTTCTTGTATGGCAGGGAAACACTGATGTCTTGTAGCGTGATGGCAGCTTTGCCATGTCGACATATTGCAAAGGCAAGCTTTTTGAGCAGGGCCTTGCATGAAAATAAATGGTTTTCAATCTTTCCTGACTCTAGTCAAAATGGCTCTTTGAAATACGTCACACTGAGAGGAATAAAAAATCACACTTACATCTTAGGCTGTCTGAGATAACATTCACTTTAAAATATTTTTATGCTTTATTGTATATTTCAGACTTTGAGTGCACATGCACTCGGAGAAAAATACTCAACTGCATAATAAAAGTCATCCAATCTCATAAGACCTCTAAGAGAAGCTTTGGGTTCATTGCTTTTCCTGTGTAGCTATGAATCCACATCAGTCATATTAAGGACACCGCAGAAAAACAAGGTCACAGCAAAGTCCAAAGAAAAATGGTTATGAAACCACAAGAAGTGGCTACCCTAGAATCAGTCATGCAGCAGAAATGTTTTTTTGACTAATGATTATTGGAAATAGTATTGCATACAAATCCATAATTTAATTAATTAACAAACACCACATTTATTATTTACATTTTTTGCCACTGACACTGTTATACAGGCTGACTTACGCTGAGTGAGCAGGTAAGCATTCAGGCATCCCAAGCACACTTTGATGGCACACATGCACACTGATGGATGCATAATGGCTGTTGCAAGGACTGACTATATGACCTTTCAGTAACAAGACGATCTCTCTAACCACCAGGACTATCCACTACCACAACATCCGTAAACCTTGGTCGAGGAATTTCTAGCTCAATGACTCCAGACAAAATGGCTCTTTGAAACCAAAAGTGTGCAGGATCAAAAGGTTAGCCAAGCAGCAACACCGCAAGACCTCCCCAGAACTTGTGTTGCCGTCAGTAATGTGTTTCAGCGGACCTGACAACATACTTAGGCGGTACTTATCTCCGAAAACATCACAACAAGAGGAGATAAGAGGCTAGAATCCTGTCCTCATTTTCCAGTTCTTTTTTCACCCCCCATCCCTCTTTCCTTTCTTCTTTCTCCTTTTCACCAGTGCTTTGTGGTGGATTGTTGAATTTCCCCTCCTCTAGCTATCATCCTCTATGAGTTGGCAGAATTTTTCACACAGCTTTTGGCTTGAGATCAGTGAAATACCTTGGGCACAGAACAAACTATAGAACTGGGACGTAGAGACAGACACAACCTCCCGCAGCAATCTCCTCCCAAGCAATTTTGATAGCAGGGGTGGCGGTGTGGGTTATTCTCTCTGAAATACACTATGAGGCCCTAAGCTTGTTCCCTGCACAGTAGAGAGCACTCCCTTCCCTCCACATGACTCTTTCTTGACAGTCAGACAAACAGACATCCAATCTCCGGTTTGGATGATTACACTGCTATTGACCATGACCTTATCATTCATGTGTAATTTGTGTGAGAGAATTCACACACCCTGCTTCATGGCAGCCAGGCCCAGCTTCTTCTTTAGTGTCAACAAGGACGGGAGAGAAACTTTACATGGCGAGTGGTGATCATTTTGCTTACAGTTACCTTGGCAAGAAACAATATGAACGAGAAAAAAAAACCCAAAACAAAACGGATCAATGTGGACCTGGGGATGGTTCCACAAAATAGGTTTGGGGAATTACCTGGATAACTTTGCTGAATAAACCCTAGAGCCCCATCAATTGTGACATTGTGTCCCTGATTTGCCTTTTAGTCTTCAAACCTAATTGGGCCTCTGGGTGGACAATTAGTTTAACGTATGAGCTTGTTTTTGTTTTATTTTATGGCCCATGAGTTCTTCCATTGATCAGGGTGATAACAGTGGCATCCTTTCAGTGAAATATGAATTGCCAGTGGGAGTAGCTTCACTCTCTCATTACCAAAATCCTTCAGCATCCATCTATGCCACTTTTGATGTCTGTGGTTAGGGCTTGTATTGACAGTTTACGTGCTTGAATCATGTTTATATAGAACAGAGAGATCTACTAAATGTACTATCTAAGCTCTATCAGCCGCTTGTCCAAAGTATCCACAAGAGGCAGAATCTGTTCTGTGATACACACCAGAAAAGACAATTAGTCAATTGTAACACTAATTTGACAAAGGATGGGATATAATTTACATTAGTACATCTTCAATTGTTAACCACTGCAAGTAACCTGTGATACTTTTACAAAAAATTGGTATTTCTCTGTAGTTGGCTCAGGCTCTAAGAGGGAATGAGCTACATTGAGGAATGTTATTGTTTAAAAAAGAGGCTTTAAATTTTGTGCCACTGAATGCAAATGAATGCCTTTGAAGTATGGCAATCTTCATTTTTTTTTGCATGAATAAAATTGCAAGATGTAGAATCACAGAAAGACAACCTAGATGAAATGAATTATAAAGCTGTTTTATTAGTGGTCAAAAACCACAACAACCATTATATTATGCTATGAACCTTTTTAGACAAAGCTAAAAGTCAGAGTTGGTAAGTAGTGTCAGTCTTTTTTGCATTAAAGAGCATTTTTTTGTTATTGAAGAGGAACCTCTATCAGGGATGTGCAGGCAATTACACCAAATGCTCCCATGCATGAAATCCCAGCTGGTTGTTATTGATAAATTTCCAAACACCTCCAAAGACTTTTCAAATTACCTCTCACCCTTATTAAAACTTTACTCATGCATTTCACCCCCCCCCACATCTTTTTTTATTCCAAGGGTATATGCAAGCATGTTTGTGTGATAGTGCAGGAGCAAGCAGGAAAATATGCTTGAGAGAGAGAGAGAGAGAGATAGCTAGATAGAGAGAGAGAGAGAGAGAGAAAGAGAGGAAGTGACACAAAAAGAAAAAGGGAAAGTGAGAAAGAGAAGAAAAGAGAGAGGGACTATATGTAGGAATGGAGCGCTGGACAACGAACAGACCATATCCATTTATCTCCTCCTAGAGCACCAATGGGCAGTGGTTCATTATTAGTAAGGAAGCCATAAACCGAACATATTTTGAGTCTCTTCTGTATTCAAGCAGCATGCTTCTGCATTAACACAAGCCATTTCTCTTTCCATGGCTGAATGAGATTCCCTTTAAAACCATCTGAAGGTCAAATGAATTGCTATACTCCAAGGGTATAAGAAATCTCAAGTTCTCCTCCCTAAATATTCCCTTGCTTCAGTGTCATCTCTCATGGATAGATCTGCTCATTTGAAATCACGTCTTTATCACGCTGAGTGAAGATGAATGGATTGCATAAATAAAAATAAATCAGTAAGAACAGTAGTTATTTATTTCCCTAGAGTAAAAAAGAAAGCCTTCAACATGTGAGGTGTGTTTAAACCTTTAACAAGAAGAATGTAACTTAGCAAGGCACGCCTTTAGTGCCCCAAACATATTAAAAACGCAATTAAATTAGCAGACAATTGCAAAACCCACAATCCCCCTTGTAATCACATAGCACATTTACTATAAAAGAGGGGTGACAAGATGCTTTTACTGGCCCTTTCAACTCTTATTTCAATAAACCATTTATCTACACTGCCATGGGATAAACCTGCCTTTCCTCTTACCAAACACTAAAAACCTCTGATTGCATAGGATTTGTGCTGTGGTTTGTAAACAAATGACTGGCTATTCATGCAGGATTCTCAGTTTGGTTTGACAACCTCCACTCAGACAGACCACCACATTTGTTGTCTCTGTTGAACTCATCCTGCCCTAAGCCCGGCAGATAAGAACATCCCGCCCATGAACACATTTAAATGTAAATGTAGCTCCATGTGGAAGTCTTCATGAATAAAGACACAGTTCTAACGGCGACATGCCTTTATTACAGTGTAATTAATCATCTCATTGTGCTAGAGATTAACAGTGAGGGAAAATTAAATGCATCTTTGCACACTCAGAAGAGATTGATTTTGTAAGCCTCATGAAAATAATGAAAGGTGCAATATGACCAAAATAAATGGCATTGTATGTTGTTTCCACCCTCAAATATTTACTGGATGTAAATATTTATCAGCAAAGTGTAAGGAGACACAGAATACCAGCCATCAGGGCTTCTTTAGAGACGAGCACATTTCATCCTGATGGATGTTAAACTTTTTTTTCATCCCTGAAAGCAGAACAATGACACATACTTTGATGACAGAGCACTCCATAGATGCCTGGAAATGCTACATAAAACAGCAGCCTCTTTTTAACACTTCCCACATGTGTCACAAAGATGTACTCACAATGCCCTGCTTGTAATGAATTACGTATTCCTCTCATGCGCCCACCATCCAGTCCTTTGAGACGAAGACATAAACCTAGAGCCATAAAGTAAACACATTAAGACCTCTCACCCCTATAGCATAGAGGCCACTGGGGCCCACAACAACTCAGACAGCAGCTGAGGTAAGTGGTAATGGTGCCGTGGTGCAACGCAAGGAGGCAGGCTGCTACTATTGACTGGTCTGTGGGCTGCAGACATGCATGTAAGCCTGGATTAGTATGCATTGGCTGTCTTGAGTCATGCTGGGCATGGAGTCCTTCCTGACAAAGCACAGGTGTGAAGAGTGACTGTGCTAACAAAAACGTAGGTTTCCTTCAACGGTATACCACTATGTCTTTCATCCAAACAATGTCACTTGCTCCTTTTTTTCTTGTTATGGAGGGTGGCAGTAAAAAGTGGTGGTGATTGTTGAGTGAGATGTTAAAAGGTACATATGCATCTCTTGTGTGGAACAACAAACTAACATAAATAAACATGACAGATGTTATTTTTGTGTAATCCTTAATTTACTGGCTGAGTTCACTAAGAACATATTCTTATTCATGGTGATAACACAAAAGGATCAGTAGCTGAGAGAACAGGAGTAATACGTGGCTGCATAGCTGGAAGCAATAATGGATTTTTCTTACCAGAAGCTAAACACCTGTAACTCTAATCAAAGAATTTAATTTTTAGCTTTTGATTGGTGATGATAAAAGAAATGTTTCAGAATATTATACTATTGCAGTCTTGCTGTACATCATATTGCAGTCACTAACAGGCAGTTGCTATACTTTGAACAGCACTCTTGGCATTTGCCCATATCTTTAACTGCTTCTGCTGATGGCTGCTTCGAGGCGATATTTTTTATATTAGAGAGCTGCTCTTATTCATGTTTGACCTCCCTGACACACTAGCCCTTTTGAATGCAGTGCTGGCAGAGTAATAAATGCTCTTGTTGGTATAAAAATGGTGGACTTCATGACTGTGAGGATTAGAAAGTAAATTCATAAAATGTTCATGTAGATGTAATGTAAAAAGCATGAAGAAAGGCTACTACCGAATGGCAGGTAATGCCTCCACATCAGCTGAGGTGAAAGTAAAATTGGAAAACTGAGGTTTTTTTCACTTCAACTGATTTACATGGCTTACACCGTATGACTCCTATTTTTCATACTCAACAGTTTTCCCTGTTTGGAGGAATATTTCCAGGTTTATGAATTCAGTGAATATCAGCCATAAATCAGTCAGCGTAAATGGGATTAAATATAACATTTTCTTCTTCTTGAAGGTCATTTCTGACATGTGCTGGCCAACATGATGTCATCAAATAATGACAAGAGAATATTATGTTTCACCTTGCTTTCATTATCCCCCAAATTTATGCAATATAAAATCTATATTAAATGCCATGACTCATAAGCAACTGCTTGCTCCTAACAACAGCAGACACCAGATTGCATGTCTCATCAGTGGTGCACTCCATTTAACATGAGCTGACAGACAGATTGCAATTTGTTTTACACACACCTTATGACAGCGTCCTTTGCCACCCAGCGAACATAATATCACATAGGTACTTAGTGCAGAGTTTTTGCTGAATACATTTCCTTCTTGACCTTGAGACAAGGTGTCATATATTATAATGTTACCCCCACAAAAATTAAATCTCTGTCTGCCCTTGTATCAATGATTAAAGTTACAGCTGCTGATGTTGTGTTGTTTAATTTGCTTGGTTAAAAATAATTACACACCACCACTTGTGATTCTATCACCTGTTTAATTCAAAGGACACAAGTGCATGCAATAGATAGTATACTGCAGGCTGTTCTGTACTTTGTGGTACATGATTGCTCCTCTAGTTGTTTTGATGATAAGGTCTCTGTGGCCCCCTGGCACCATCCACCCCACCATCCCCTTCTGCTGTTGATTCATGTGAAGGGGGTGACATCGTAAGGCACACACCTGCTGGATGCATCTCCTTGGATACAATATTTTTCTTTCTAAGTACACAATCCTGTGTTGTCAAGTTACATCAAGCTGCATGACTTCAGACCCATACGCCTGCTGTGCATGGACTCTGGTGTATAACTTATCTTTATACCAGTGCAAAAGCACTGTGTTGTGTTGTCAGATCATATTATGGTGGGTTAAAGCAGTCATACATTATGGGGCTTCATCATGTTTGATTCCTACAGCTGCTCTCAGTTCCCAAGGAACCCTTACTTCTCTATAGGCAAGTGTGACCTGCCATAGTAAACATCAAGAGCAACTGTAGTGATGCATTAGCTGGTTTGCTTTAGTTTTCAGTTGTTTTTTTTTTCTTGTTATGGAGGGTGGCAGTAAAAAGTGGTGGTGATTGTTGAGTGAGATGTTAAAAGGTACATATGCATCTCTTGTGTGGAACAACAAACTAACATAAATAAACATGACAGATGTTATTTTTGTGTAATCCTTAATTTACTGGCTGAGTTCACTAAGAACATATTCTTATTCATGGTGATAACACAAAAGGATCAGTAGCTGAGAGAACAGGAGTAATACGTGGCTGCATAGCTGGAAGCAATAATGGATTTTTCTTACCAGAAGCTAAACACCTGTAACTCTAATCAAAGAATTTAATTTTTAGCTTTTGATTGGTGATGATAAAAGAAATGTTTCAGAATATTATACTATTGCAGTTTTGCTGTACATCATATTGCAGTCACTAACAGGCAGTTGCTATACTTTGAACAGCACTCTTGGCATTTGCCCATATCTTTAACTGCTTCTGCTGATGGCTGCTTCGAGGCGATATTTTTTATATTAGAGAGCTGCTCTTATTCATGTTTGACCTCCCTGACACACTAGCCCTTTTGAATGCAGTGCTGGCAGAGTAATAAATGCTCTTGTTGGTATAAAAATGGTGGACTTCATGACTGTGAGGATTAGAAAGTAAATTCATAAAATGTTCATGTAGATGTAATGTAAAAAGCATGAAGAAAGGCTACTACCGAATGGCAGGTAATGCCTCCACATCAGCTGAGGTGAAAGTAAAATTGGAAAACTGAGGTTTTTTTCACTTCAACTGATTTACATGGCTTACACCGTATGACTCCTATTTTTCATACTCAACAGTTTTCCCTGTTTGGAGGAATATTTCCAGGTTTATGAATTCAGTGAATATCAGCCATAAATCAGTCAGCGTAAATGGGATTAAATATAACATTTTCTTCTTCTTGAAGGTCATTTCTGACATGTGCTGGCCAACATGATGTCATCAAATAATGACAAGAATAATATGTTTCACCTTGCTTTCATTATCCCCCAAATTTATGCAATGTATAAAATCTATATTAAATGCCATGACTCATAAGCAACTGCTTGCTCCTAACAACAGCAGACACCAGATTGCATGTCTCATCAGTGGTGCACTCCATTTAACATGAGCTGACAGACAGATTGCAATTTGTTTTACACACACCCTTTATGACAGCGTCCTTTGCCACCCAGCGAACATAATATCACATAGGTACTTAGTGCAGAGTTTTTGCTGAATACATTTCCTTCTTGACCTTGAGACAAGGTGTCATATATTATAATGTTACCCCCACAAAAATTAAATCTCTGTCTGCCCTTGTATCAATGATTAAAGTTACAGCTGCTGATGTTGTGTTGTTTAATTTGCTTGGTTAAAAACAATTACACACCACCACTTGTGATTCTATCACCTGTTTAATTCAAAGGACACAAGTGCATGCAATAGATAGTTTACTGCAGGCTGTTCTGTACTTTGTGGTACATGATTGCTCCTCTAGTTGTTTTGATGATAAGGTCTCTGTGGCCCCCTGGCACCATCCACCCCACCATCCCCTTCTGCTGTTGATTCATGTGAAGGGGGTGACATCGTAAGGCACACACCTGCTGGATGCATCTCCTTGGATACAATATTTTTCTTTCTAAGTACACAATCCTGTGTTGTCAAGTTACATCAAGCTGCATGACTTCAGACCCATACGCCTGCTGTGCATGGACTCTGGTGTATAACTTATCTTTATACCAGTGCAAAAGCACTGTGTTGTGTTGTCAGATCATATTATGGTGGGTTAAAGCAGTCATACATTATGGGGCTTCATCATGTTTGATTCCTACAGCTGCTCTCAGTTCCCAAGGAACCCTTACTTCTCTATAGGCAAGTGTGACCTGCCATAGTAAACATCAAGAGCAACTGTAGTGATGCATTAGCTGGTTTGCTTTAGTTTTCAGTTGTTTTTTTCTGCTCTTAACATCCTTTCTCACCTGAAAATCTGGCAAAAACGTTTTTTTGGAAACGAATTCTTAAAGAGTTGTTTTTATGTGGGTTGTTATTTCTTAACATACACATCTTATTGCTTCAGATTCTAGCTAATCATGGGTTGTATTTCTCTTCAGTAAGCCAATGATTCATATTCTTTAATGATCCAGCGGTATTTTATAACTCTTAAAGCTGCATTTATCATACATTATAGTTTAGATTAACAATGGATTAAACAAATACATTAAAGTGAAATGTGTTGCTTGATGTGCAAAACCCAGAGAAAATCAACATCAGACTTTGAAGTTCCCTTCAGCTTTATAATGTCTTTAAAGTCATTGTTTTGGTTTTACAGCCCTCAACCTTACTATTTACTGTCATCAACCTCATTTCCAACATCAACAAAAGCTAGTGACAAGCCAGTGAACAGAGTGAAGCATTTAAGTGCTGAAGAGCCAAATATTTCCATCAGGAGTTAGAAAAATCAAAAATATAGCTAGAAAGAGAACAAAATCACATGGACAGAGACAGGGCTCCAAATAAATGGTTTCACTATGTCTGCTTTATGTCTCCTGTCATCGATAATGTGTCAATGTTGTGTTTTAAGTTTGTTCCATTGCCCCAAAGGGCAAATAAAAAAAATATAATTATGCAATTTCTGAGACATGATCAAAAAGACCATTCATACCATCTTGTCCAAAGTGACAAGAGAACAACAAAAAAAAAATACATACATAAGTTATAAATGGAAATTTATCGTCATGATCATCATAGGATTATACTCCAAACCCATGTACTGACAGAGCAGTATTGAGCGGTAGATAAGATTATCTACAAACAGTATCTATACTCAACCCAGTTCTTGAACTGGGAAAAGCAAAATAGAAACGTTGAACAAAAAAATCAGTCACTTAAAATAAAATCAAGATACCTTAAAGATAACTTTGAAGGTTGGTGTGAGACGCTCCTTGACTGTTAATGCGAGATGCTTCTCTTTTGAACTTTGATATTGCTCTACAAAGACGGCAGTGAATACCTTGTTCTGCCTATTGTAGATTCAGTGATGCCCCTGGGACACTGGCCTCCTCTGAATCTGCTTCCATCTGAGAAGTCCCCAGTGAAACCATTTGGGATGATAAAAGAAAAGCTACCCTAAAGCAGACAGATGTCCCAATAACCTTTAGCCCTGGGAATTGTTAGATAACTGTTCTCTGCATTAAAGAACATATATGGATCAAAAACATCCTAGACTGGCTTGGATTCTAAGGATTTGCTCTGATGGTAAATGTGACAGTTGTCGGGGAGCAAAGCTTAAACAACCATTTATCCTGCTCTTTGCCTTTTTGTCTTTTTCTCTAAATGTTTGATTGGTAAAAAAAACGTGCGCTTCATTGTGCCAAACCATGGGCTAAGCAGTACATGTTTCTGGTTCAGTGAACCATAAATGGCCTACAAAATATACGGAAATCAAATCTGGATAAAATGTAAAGAGAACCTTTAACATCACAGCCAAATGTCAGAACCCAAGATGCTGAATGGGACAAGCAGCGCACTCTCGCTTTAGGAGAAATATAAAATCTCATCTTTTACCCTGAATGAAGCCGGGACTTTGGGAAGGCTGAAATATCTCACTTTTCTCTTCTGTTCTGGCCTTCTTGAGATAAAGACTCCAAAGTCAATCTGCCACACCACTGATCAGCAACTCTAAGCCACATTTATCCTCACTCAAGTGACCAGGAATCTAAACCAGAGGTTGATTCTTTCATCCTCACAAAAGAAAGAATGTACACCACTAAGCCAAAAGCTTAACCTCCAACTCAAGTGGTATCTTTGAGCTTAACTCTGCAAAGCTGACATATACACATCAAGGAAAGCTGTAGTGGAAACTGGGAATCACCAAAGTCTTCATATTTGTTATGAAAATTGTTTTCGGACACAAAACACTACAGTGGAAGCCGTACTGTTACCATATTTACCTTTGCTATTTGACCGCCTTCATTTTGACCTTTTGTTTGGATCCTTCTTTGTAACTAATTGCTGATTTGACATGAAATGTGCTGTGCACATTCCTGCTCCCAACAGGGGGAAACTTATGAATGTTTGTGACCTGGCTTTCCTCAAAAGTCACCTTCAGGTCAGACCTTGCCTGCTCTGGTGGCTCGGTGCCTGGATGGTTAGCACTGTGACTCACAGCAAAAAGTCTTGGGTTTGAACTCCTCTGAGGCTGACTGGTGTGATACAGAAAGGAATGTTAGGTACAGCACTATAAATACTCTTACTGTTGACTTGTACCTAGCCACCAGCTTCAAATCAGACAGCCAAAGGGAAAGAGAAAGACTTTTGACTGTGAGGATGGACTAATTAAGTGCATTTAAAGTAATAATTGTGCTCAAAGCTACCATCAAGTATCACTCAACACTCATCATCTGTAGGTTTGGAAAATAGCTTTAAAAAACTAGTGGCTTCTGATATTAAAAAAAAAAAATATGTTGTCATCTTGCTTTGTGAAATGTATTTTAACGGTGCCAAGTTTTCAAGGCAGGAAAAAAAAAAATATCAACGGAAACAAAACATGTATAATCCACTTGCTGATGGTGCTCAGTAGTGGGGAGATGGATTATGATGCAAGAGTGGTTCGAGAATTTTTGTAACGTTTCCATTCCTTTTTTCCCCACTGTGAAAACTTGAATTGTTACTGAGAGGAATTCAAGCGAGATGGAGTTCTTCTTGGGGGGAAATCTTCTCTCCTGTCAGGCCTATAGCTGTTTGATAAAAATATTGAGTGTATCAGTTTACATACTTTTACATAATCATTGTGTCACCCAACAGAAAATTGTTGACTGCAAAGTTAGCTGAGAAGATCTTGTTGAAGATTGGTGGAGATCAACATTTTACTTAGCACTTTCTTGTTAGATGTATTAAAATGGGGAAACATCAAGACAGTTACTGGGTTAATTTCCAATTTTTCTGAATGAGTGTTGTCTCCGTGCTTAATACTGTGTACTATTCCCAGTTCAGCACAGTTATTGACCCTTGCCCACTCCATCTTCCCTGTACGTCATGCTCTATACAGAAAGATTTATTAAAAGAATAATAGATTGTTCATCAAACACTGGGTGTCAATTTGTGAGTTTAGTCATAAGAATTAAAAGCAACGCTCAATCATAGGCCATTTCTTAACCTAACGCCTCTGAATTGACTAAAGCTCTTGTTTTTGCTGACACATCAAAGCTCATGTTGAGATGAATAGTTGTTTAGGAGAAACGGGTCTATAATCAATGCCACTTTGACACAGCTGTGCATGTGTTTCAACTTTACAACTTGATGTAATCACATCAGGAGGTTGCTTATGCCAAAAACTTTGTCACAACCTGTTATTAAAACTTAAATTGTGTCAGCTCCTCTATTAAAGACAAAACAGTTCAAATGAATTTCAAGAATATTTTGGAGGAAACTGAGAGAGCCTTGATAAATTGCAAAGTGAATTAAAACAAATAATTTGTATAATTTAATCAGTCCGCCCACTTGCAATTATTGAAATGCAATATGATGAACGCTTCATTGTGACTGTACCATTAGAACAAAAGGGAAAGGTCAGACTGATTTTTACAGTGTATTTTTCATAAGTGCACTTATAATTAAAGGTGGGTAACCAATGGGCACATCAAAAGCAATGTGCTTTAACCATTTGAGATAAAACAGCTGATCCTTGCACAAGTTACCATCATGCTGATTATTACCTCCATAGTGTGCGAGGCTTGGTCGTTTAATGCTTCTGCAGCCACTGCCTGATGTTTTAACCTGTCCTCCAATTTTAGTCCCAACTCTATGTTATTAAAGGAGCAGAAACAGTTTGCGAGCGTGATAAAGTATGTAGCAAAAGGGCAACAATAACTATGAGGATATGCTTTTCGCAAGCAAGCCCATGCTAAAGTTTTAAAATTGTTTATAGTGGATGGTTAACAGTCCAAAATGAAATCAAGTGGAAAAAAGCTGCAAATCCTCATGTTTGAGATGCTAGAATCAGTAAATTCTTCACTTCTTAGCTTAAATTTGACTGAAATAATGAATGAAATAATTAATGGATTAACAAAATAGCAAGTTGATTAATTATCAGTTATCTAATTATTCAGCTTTACATTTACTATACCCTAAATACCATAAATAGGCCATTTTGGATGTCATATTATAGTCTACAACAGGAGATCTGAGCATCTAAAACCAACAAAAAATTCCTGCATCCCCCTTTCAAGTTTGTGCTGTGTCAAGAACACCTCATGTACCTCAAAATTCAGTCATCATCAAACCCACGCACTTACAGCAGCTCTGATTATGATTCTCTCCTTTCCTGTGACTACATTAACACTTAAAACTGTGCCTTGACTCACCAAGTCCACATAGGATCTTCAGTACCTGTGAGGAATGTGTCAGTACTCAGCTTTACGCCAAATCATATACTAGTTATCATCTCATAACTTAACTCATTACTCATTTTGATCAACATAACAGCTTTAGTTTCAGTACTTACTTAATGCTGTCTCAGTGCAAATTAAGTTGTATTTGCATAAGATTCATTGTTATAACTCTTCTGCAGATGTAATTATTTTGATATCCAAAGCTTGAAGTCTGAGCATTAGAAGAGTGGTGAATCATTGTCTGGAAAAAGATTTAACTGTATTTGCGACACCTGTGCTGCTCACAGTGTGACAATAGAGTGTGACAATAAAGTTGCTCTTAGGTTGGAGCTTGATTTTAAATTTAGGATGTTTTTTATCTTATGACATGAATACCAAAATACCTCCTTCCATGAAACTCATATAGTGGTCCTTGGTGAAAAAAGCCAAAATAAGAAACACAATTCAAACATTCAGGTGGTCCAGTGAATATAAAAACTTCCTTCTGAAGATGAGACTCAATGGTTGTTCCTTTTGTGCATCATTTCCACTCAAAGGTAGCACAGATACAGACTTGGCAACATGTCCTAGATATTTCATTCACTTTTATGTGTTTCACATTGTTTATTTAAATATTTTTGCTGGATTTTTTTTTTTTTTTTGCATTTATTGGATGGCATGAAATAAAGATCTGATAGAAACTGAGTGGGGATAGTGTGTATTTGGACATCAGCTGGAAAAAAACTTTGTGCGCATTTCAAAAAGGCCATGGTGAACATATAGTTTATTAATTCATCCCTCAACCTCCATGCAATCTAATAGATAGACACAGCGAGCTCAAGAGTTGTGGGTAGAAGTGAAAAGTCTTCTGAATCTCAGTATTGCTATGAGAAACCTCTTTGCTGAGCCACACCTGCATTCAATTTAACACAGGCGTGGCTTTGCTTGCAATTTGAACAAATTCACCTTGAAATGAAATCCCCTCAACACATCTGTTTCTCTCAGAAATATTTCACATTATGGAGAATGAAAATCCTCTGTTGTTTTATTGGGCCTTAAAACCTCTAGGCCAACAGGTAGCCAAACATTTCAGTTTAATGTAAAAACTAACATGACAAACTACAGTGTTTTTAATTTCTCTCTCAGGAATATGAGTGTTTTCTGGCCTGTGTTGTTAGCAGGACAAAAGCTGTCAGTGCCGTCAAAACTGTTGCAAACCACTGTTGCCTAAATAAGACATTTTAAGATCTAGTACCACTATGGTTAATGTTTGGTTAAGTTTAGGCACAACACAACTTGGCTGGAGTTGGGGAAGGATAATGGTTTTGGTTAAAACAAGGGTATTGAATAGATTGTTGTCTTGCAAATTAATCCGTCTGTCACAAGTAGCAGAGTAACCCAAATGCAGGACTGGGGAAACCAGAGAAGTTAATGAGCGAGCAGGCAGTTGGGGTTTGGAGGGCTGGTGGCTGGCGAGGCAAGCAGGTGGTCTGGCGCTTGGCACTGAAAAGCTGGCAGGCAAGGCGTTGCTAGTGGTTCTGAACACATGAGACAAATGTCAAGATAAACGAAAAAAACTGGCACAAGACCGCCTGAGTGTAATCGTCCAAACTGGTGAAAAGAACAATCTTGGGAAAAGTGGCTGTAGGTCCGGGGAATATATACTGTTTGCTTCATGGGCTGATTGGTAACAGGTGGCTGAGAGAGAAGGAGAAGGAGTCGCAATATAATCCAGACACAGACACACATACAATCACATACAGAGAAAGACAGAAAACTCCAGGGGGCTATTTCACAAGAGTAGAATTAAGAAATCCGAAAGAGCGGGGCTTGACATATTCTGCTCGGCTCATCTTGGCTTTTCACGTTTCACAAAGGCCAAGCCAGGATGAATAGGTGTGGCTACGTCAAACCAGGTGTAAGTAATTTTGAAACATGCGTGTCCACTGCTTTCTTCAAAAGATGTTTAGGTCGAATAAAGATTCACTGATTCTGAAATGGAGAAGACGCCAATGCCATACATCGCACCACGTATATCACTTTAATTTGTAGCCAAGTCTTCAATTGTCCAGTCTTGTTTGATTTGTATGAACAGAAATTTATACAGATATTTCCTGGGAAGCTGAATTTTTACTTTTTTTACAGCAAAGTGTTGGTATGTCTGTTAATGTATTCAAATATCAAGTAACTCCTTAAAGGCTAATTATGACTGATTAAGACAAGATCTGTAGTTATTAAATTTATCTTTTCAGTGTACTTATGCATTCAGTTGGTCACCTACTGTCTGCCATGCCTTTTCTAGTTCTTTTATAGTCTTGTATATTAGCTGCCGTATTTCCTTTCTTGGAAACAAAATTCTTCACCTACTCGTAATCAAAAGAGTTGCTGCTGTCAAAATGGTGAAAACAAGCCATTAATTTAAAATAGTTTAAAGCAGTTTAAAGAAAAAAAACTCTGCCGGGGGACATTGCCCTGTTAAAAAGAACTCTGATGTTTTTTGAGTCATGTCAGTTGCTACCAATCAGTGCTTAACATAAACAGAGTAACCAAGCCTCGCTGTTAGCTTCTCAGAATAAATCTCCTCAGGAAAAGGGAAACACTAGAAACAGAAGGGAAAAAACTGAAGTCATGGTCTAGAATGTGACACTGTGGATTATTTTCTCAATTAATTTATTCATCGTTAAGTCAATGAAATGTCAAGATGAAAAAAAATGTTACTCACAACTTCCCAGAGCAGAAGTTGACATCTTCAAATGTCTTGTTTCCTTCTTTCCACTTTTTTTGCTTGAAAAATTGTGAAACAATTCAATTTTTAAAATTGTTATAGTTCTGGTTAATTATTTTCCTGTCAATTAACTAATTGATTAAACTGATTCAGCTCTAGTTGAAATAATGACTTGGCTAAGGACAAGAGAACTAATTCCTACGGCTGCTAAAGGGCTACGTCACTTAAATGTAAACACATTTTGCTTTCGGATGTTTGCTGAGACAACTGATGCTGATGTATATTTTGGATGGTTGGTCAATGCCAATCAAACATCGTCTTAAAAATAATTTATAATACCTTGGAGCTAACATATTTCTTATGTGTTCTCTCTTTTGTTGTCCTGTCAGATTGTACATGTTTATACAGTGCATACACCCTGCAAACAGTTCCTGCGAAGATCAAAGCACAGGAAAGTGAAGTAAGTCCCAGATAGTTCATACAGATGGAGCAGACGCCCTGCCTCAGCAGCCAGGCATAAAGCTCAGAGCTGTCTGATAGCTGGATGCACAAATAAGTGCCTGTACACTCAATTTTGCATCTTTAAGGGGATAAGGCAGGTGCTATAGATGCTCTATAACTATATAAGCTCTCTCTTAACTTTGTAATGAGGTGGTGGAAGGTGTGCAGCTTTGATTATATGCTCTGCTCCGATATCGCCTCCTTAGTTTCTTCAGTAGGTGTTGTACTGAAACACTGCAGTTCTCTGTATGCACAAGCACAAAGTTCACTGGCAAGAACTTAATTATTGACCACACAGAGGTTGTTGCCTTCAAAAAATGACCTCAGATTCCTCAAGAAAGACAGTCTACGTTTGCCCTTTTGCGCTGTCCAGGTGATGTTCGTCCCCAGCTGCCTGCATGCCGACACAATCTGTAGCTCCTCACACCTGCATGGTTGACAGGTGTCACCAGCTGCTTGCTTGATCTTACTGGCAATAAGCAGCAGCTGGTTATTATCACACCCTGACTGAACTTGCCACTAGAATTTGATTCTCCTCCTCTTTCTGATGCATCCCTGTTTTTTCTTTTTTAATCTCCATACACATTTTAGAGTTGAATTTGAAGCCTCGGTGTAGATAGAGTGAAGTTAACAGTCGAATTACCAGTCACTGGTTTAATTGGGATTGAGTAGCTGCTTGGAGCCAGCTTTTGCTCTCAGCTCATATTCTAACCACAAATGAATAAGACTTATCAATTTTGATTTGAAATTAAAATAGATATATTGAATGGAATGATCCCCAGAAGCAAAGGTTTCTCAGTCTGAAAATGGAGTAAGCTAAAGCTCTGAAAAGTGATGTTTGAACAATCGCCTGAGTATAAAAGTCTCTTTGTTAGATGCCAGTCATGTCTACAAATACTAGTAAAATGGGTACAGGATTGTTACTGTTGAAAGTCACGGTACAGGAAATGGCATATAAAGCTCAATTTGGCAAAGAAACAATAGAAAGTTTTCAAAAACTTCAAAAACCTCGGTCTGCCTATTTCGCATAAAAGCAAAAAGAGGATGAATGTATGAATTAATGTATCCACTCTCATGTATGAAGCAGACAGTGTCACAGCGTGCACATTCAGACATTTGACTTGCGCTGCACAGTAGGTAAGAGAAGCTGCCCTGTGCTACTCTGCTGCCTGTCTGAAACACTGCTCTCGACGTGTCTTTGTAACGACACTGCCGTCTCTTCAGGTGCATTGAGGCAGTGTAGAACAGGTTACAGCAGACAGCATACTGGACATCAGAAACATTATAGATATCAGTGGCACTTTGAAACTTGAGATGCCGTGTTGTTTGGATTAGAGTCCTGTAATCATGCATAACAGCAGCTTATGTTACAGGGCTTCCCTCTACATTTATTCACTCCCATGGAGAACTGTTATCCAACAATGTCTCGATACTGTAGTTGCTTGTGGATAACACCTAAAAAAGAGGCTCATAAAATCCACAAGAGTTATTGAGGAACAAATAAACAACTAACTATTAAAAAAAAAATATATATATATATATATATTACCAAAACTGGAATGTCAGTATATCATGAGTTACATTGTAGATGATTATAAATCATATCAACTGCATTTTGTGTGTGTTTTATGTGCACACCAACAAGGACACATGTATCCTTTACTATATGCCACAAGTATGATCATGGTATAAGAAAAACATGAAATACATTCCGTGTAACATAGAGAAAAAAGGAGAAAAACTGATTGGAGAAATCAAATATTGGTGAGGCTATGGGTCTATAATAAAAAGAAACCATTTTACCTGCTTGCTGCAGTGTGCCCAGCAGCCTTATTAGCCAAAATAGCTCATATTATGTACCTGCGACCGTGTGTCAACTATTTTTATTTATTTATTTATTTATTTATTTTTTTTTAAATGTTTCATTTTGGTAAGATTTATAAAGAGAAGATTCGTGGACTTATGTGACCAAGCAGTTCGCAAGCAGGGAGGCGCTCCTTAATAAACAGCACAAGGAGGAAGACATGGAAGAATTTTCTTAGGACAGCGTGATGGCTCAATGGGCAGCACTGCTTTGTCCCAGCCAGACACTCCGGATTGTTTCCTTGCCGTTTGATTGAGGTATGCTAGGACAGCATCTCTGTCTGCCTGATCAGGAATAAGCAGGTCCGGTAAAAGGACGAATGAATCAAATATTTCCTTCAATAAGAGAACCTGAAATGTTGAAAATTTCAATATAATCTTCACTTCTGTTTGTTATCCCTCTGTATACCAAAAACAACAGTAGCAGCCTGCTGCAAAATGTACAATTAATTATCAATTCAAATGTGATTGTAGATGAAATTAGTGCAGCTTAGCGGATTAAAATATATTTTGATATCGTGATTGTAAGAAATTTGGAGTAGGCCCTCAAATTTCAGGGAAAATCTGAAGTTATATTCTCATCCAAATGGACATTTGCTTTAGTATCCACTTTCACTCCCACAGATTGAGCTCAGAAATCTGACAGTCTGGTTATGATGCTTATTCCAGGATCTTAAATTTTTTTTAATTTATTTTTGTTATGTATATGCATATATGCACATTTTAAAGTTGGCAATAAAACTTGCAAAATATTTTAACCACATCGGGGCAGCACATCGAGCAGACACAGAGCGACATTAGCATTTATTTGAAGTCATATGCTTGACTGTGTGAAGAACATAAGTCCAACACTGACTTTCCTTTTAGCTCTTTTGTTTGGTCTCCACCGGTCCCTGAGGGAAATATCTGCACTTAAAGGCTTCGGAAGTATCTTTGATAAGATATGTCCTTTAACTCCCACATAAAACAAACTTCAAGGATGCCTTTTTTTAACCTACGTAAGATTGGAAAAATCAGTTACATCCTATCTCAAATAGATGTTGAAAAACTAGTCCATGCTTATGTTACTTCTAGGCTCGATTATTGTAACTCCTTATAATCAGGCTGCCCAAATATATCTCTGAATACAAATCCATCTGATCTAGATGCTACAGTGCAAGTACTGACAAGAACTACAAAAAGACATATTTCTCCTGTGTTAGCTTCTCTGCACTGGCTCCCTGTGAAATCCAGAATACAATTTAAAATCCCCCTCACCTACAAAGCCCTTAATGACCAGGCAACATCCTATCTTAAAGACCACAGAGTACTTAACTACCCCAGTAGAACAAGTCGCTCCCAGAATACAGGCCTACTTGTGGTTTCTAGAGTCTCCAAAAGTAAAATGGGAGGAACAGCCTTCAGTTATCAGGCTCCTCTACTGTGGAACCTTCTTCCAGTTTGGGTCCAGGAGGCAGACAAACTCCATGTTTAAGTGTAGGCTTTAAAATCCTTCCTCTTTGATAAAGTTTATATTCAGGGCTGGCTCAAGCTCAGCTTGAACTATCCCCTCATTATGCTACTGTCCACAGTTGACTGCCAGGGACTTCCCATGATGAACTGAGCCCCCCCCCCCCCCCCATCCATACACATTCAAATCTCATCAATTACTAACTTTACTTCTTCTCTCTCATGTAGTTTGGTGCTTTCCTGTCTCTCTCCTCTCTCCTCCTGTTGTTTTTTGCAGGTTTTTCTGCCTCTGATACTGCAGAGTCTGGATCTTTGGCTGCAAACAATCTAATACCCCCATGATCCTGCTCAATACCCACTAGTCTCCTAGTAACATTTCAGTATTGGGCAGGTAGTGTACCATAACTTCATCAGAGCTTTTTTGCTGCAAACAGCTGTCTGCTACAGCTGAAAAATGAACCTAAAAATTAAAGTTGTGGGTCCTTACACCAAAACAGTTATCTAAAGGACACTAAAATGTCCCATAGAACACATGTTCCTGTGGCAAACAGTGGACTAATAATTCTCCATGGATTCATCACTAGAAGCAACTTCTCTCACATCAGAGACAGACAATTAATCCAACATTACTACAAAATTTTGTATCAGACAAGCTTTTAACATGCTATAACTCATATTTAATGTACTGTGTACATCGTTTATATATTTCAGATTCCTGCAAGTTATTTTCTGGAAACAAAATCAGTACAAGCTGGCATACAAACCACATTCAAGTGTCACAAGAGAAGAACCAAAAACTCATTTTCCACCTACAACCACTCACTAAATTTTTTATTTAACGTCACAATAGTAATGCCATCTCAAAACAGAAACCTTCCTTGAAAATGTCACGCAAGAGTCCAGAGCTGAAATTAGGTGATTTTATAGACTGATTTTTCAGTCTTTTCAAGTCATGAGTAAAGATACATTGTAGATGTTGAAAATACTTTAAGTTCAGCTGGAGATTACACATGTAAATCTAAGCTGTGAAGAAACTGTATAAAAGGGTGATATTACTCTTTGGTAACAATGATTACAACATGGCTTCGCTCCAGCAGAATACATGATGTGATAAGCTAAAAGGGTGCATCACAGAGAATGGGTGCCTGCTCATGAATCAATGATAAAATGGCAAAGTTAAGTCCACATGATAGTTTCTCTTTGTGGCCCAGAGGAGCATTTTCAGTAAAGTATGTGTATGCCTACTTAAAGCAGATTAGACTGCACATTTCAGATAAAAAGTCAATACTGAACTTTACTTCTATCACATTAGCTATCACTTTTTTAAGCTTATATGCTGATTATTTTCACTGTAATTAGTTGTACCAGACTTTTTTTCTTTTGCTGGTCTGAACCAAATGCTTTCCAGGGCCGGTATTGAACTAGCCTTTGAGAAATTTGAAGACTTTTGAAACTTCTATGGGCAAAAATTTCATAATATTGGAATACAAATCACCTCTGTTGCTCAGGACATACACATTGCCACACAGATTACTGCCTCACTAGATTCATTTAATGTTGTCTCTGCTTACACCTAGATCAATACCATAGCCAAGAGGAAGTCCTCTACTGTGCCCTTTATATTCTGCACTGTAGATGACTCAAAAAATCTTGTAAATTGTCTGCAAATATGAAGAGGATGGGGAATAAAATCCTGTAAGGACTTCATGATGAAAGGACTGAAAGTTTTGAATCACCACTTCAAAACACTGAGCAAAGACAGGCCAAAGGTTTCCTGCTAATTAACAGCATTTCTGACACCCATAGAGTTCGTTCAGCTTGTCGTTGTACACTGAGTGTGACCACTGTTCGTTCTGTATTTGTTCCACATGGTTAGTGTTGGCCTAATCATACGAAACCTTTTCTTAACCAACGCACTAATGTAGATGATTTGGTCTCACTGGAGTTCTCTTAGCCGCCTCATGTTTCTTTAAAACGGCTTAAAAGTAACACGATTGTGAAAATCTTATCAAATAGGCAAGTGCTTGCAACGGTGGTGTAATTATTTCAATATTTTATTTTATGATATTTTTATTTTCTATTTCTATTTATTTTTCTATTTCTATTTATTTTCAATATTTTTCTAGCCTCTGTATTTAACCTAATATTAGGTGTTTGAGAAGATGTGATCTACAAAAAAAGGTACATTTATTGGTAAAATACCAGAAAACAGTGGATATGCCCTTCAAAATAAAACACATACTTCTTCAATTTTGCTTGTATATTTTAATTTGTTGTTACTTTTTTGGGACACACTTCCTAAGCGTGCTAATGGATGTTCAGCTGCCAGTCTTAACTGGTCTGGCTTCTGATGGCTTATGATGGCTCTAATTTCAAGAAGCTTGTATCTTAGTCCAGCTCACTCCCTTTTCTTTCCATCCAGCCAATGAATGTAACTAAAGCAGCTGAGGCTCTGTGGAGAGGCTAATTGTTGTGTTACCTCAGCCAGAGTCATTGCGAGAATCGACAGAGAGCCAAGGGAGGACTGCCATCTGGTGCAGTGGGAGTGTTTGTGGTGGACTGGCAGGCATAAGTTCCGTACATTGCATGAGTCCATCATCTTCTCTGAGCCTATTTAACTTTGCAAACAGTATTTTTGTGGGCTGGACTGACATTATTACAGATTGACAGCATTTTACATAAATTTAAACCTGCTTTCAAGGTGCTGTCAGAGGTAACAGAATTGTAAGTTAAGCGTGAATGAATGATATAAATGACATGGGGCAGTCTGTAATTTCTGTATTCCAGAACATTTATTATATGTCGGATATAATTATGCCTCTTCATGTAAATGTGGATACAACTGCTGATTAATGTTTCAGCTGCATAAAACCCCTTAATGTATAATTTGATGACCATAAAATTATCCTGATGTAAGTTTTATTTGTAGAAAAATTAGACCATCCTGATAAAAACTGCAGCAGTCACCACATAGTACCAGTCTGCATTGCCATTAACCCCCCCCCCCTTTTTCAGATTTGCTTGACTCAATAATTCTCAAAATCCACATTGGGGCTACAGGTCTTTGGTATCATAAAGGTTAAAAAGTCCTGCTGTATGTTTTTGAAGTGCTGAGCAAAATGCATTGCTCATGCCAGTATCATTTAAAGATTCTCAATCATAAATATGTGTATGGGCTGATTGCACAGTTACTACAAAAAACATTTTATTTACTGCATTTGCATTCCTTTGCAGTTATCAGCACTTCCCCCCCCCAAAGCACGGTGTGTGCAAAGCCTCTGTCTTTTTTCAGCATGGCACATGTAGCCTTGTCAAAACGTAATGGTAAGGTAATTTTTTTTCCTATGTTACATTATGTCATGAATAGGCTTCATGACTAATCACCCATGCCTTTATTGTGTGTGTGATACTCTCATTATCTTTCACTGAGAGTAAACTGGAAATTATGAATGGATACTTATGTTTGGTTGTATGAGGTGTTCTTCATAAAAGAAAGCAAGTGGCAAGCTTTAAACAAGCACCCAAGTAGTTTTCGCTCGTTTATTTAAAGTCATACATTTGGCTCACTGTCTTCCATTATCTGACTGTGCCACTGAAAAATAGCTTTGTCTGCAGATGTTCTCGGGGGCAGATTATGGGAGAGTATTTAATAACTATGCCTCATTGCAGTTAAGTAGTCATCTTTGAGCTGTGAGCTCTGTATGGGGCTCACCAACACAACTGGGACACATTCAATTGTTACAGTCTGAGAACAGCGATGGCCCAATATAACTTGGTGCAATACAAATGATTTCGGCCTCTGGTTTGAGGGCATAGCATAAAGGTTACCTGCAGCACAAGCAGTTATTAAACACGCAGCTGTGGTAAAGTTGAGGCCGGCGGTTACAGAGGTGGGATAATTAAAAAAAATAATGAGCTGAGTACCAATCACTTTCAGTAATCTACTGATACCATCAAACTTAATCAGAGATCATTATAATTAATTTCACATCAATCGGGTTTGAGTTGACGAGCGTAAGCCAGCAGTCATCACACAACATAACTGCGTTTATCCTAGCATACCCTCTGAGGATTATTCAAATGATTATCTCTCTCAAAAAAAAAGAAAAAAGTCTCTTCTCCACTTTCTAATTGGCTTATTTACAATATTCCTTGTAAAGTGATTTATGTAATCAATTCTATTTACTTGTGCTTGGAAAATATTAATTAAATTTGAAATGCATTATAGATTAAATTTCTGTGCTGTGAGAGAGGCAGTAGATGCTCTTTATTATACAGCAGGACTGCATGAAAAATTTCATTTTACTGACCAATTTTAAACAGATTCCAAATAATGAGGCTCTGTTTGATAAATAAACAGTATAGTCCGCTGGTCATGTTGTGTGTCAGATGTAGAGCGCTGTGTTGGGGACAGAATTGAATATTGTCAGATTTTAAAGCACTAGTTTATTTCATATCAAACTGTAAAACAAGCATTTTTGTTAAAGCAACATGCTAAAAATTTTTTAAAGTTACAGTGATGATCGTATGTCCAGTGGAATAGTAAACACAAACTCTGTTACTGCTCCTCAGAGCAACCTCTAAGGGGCCCGTAGGGCCCACAGTGCTTCACCACACCTGGTTACATTTTTCCTGTTATGTCATGCTGAAATAGTACATTCACTCAGAGATACTGATAGAAAAAACTGTTATATAAGTTTATCATTAATGAACCTATAAATTATTATCAATATAATAGTTTCATCTATTAGGCTTAAGTGTTTTAATCATAGTTTGTTAAATGAATATGCATAAGTCTATGAGTACATGTACTAACAGTTTAATCAGTGAGTGTGCTGGTTATTAGCAACCAAAGACGCAGTCAACATTTTGTTTTAGTGTAGTCAAAGAGGCATATTATACAAAGGAAAGAATTCAGAAGTAACTGCTAAAAGATAAAAAATAATTTTAAAAACAGCCAAAGGAAAAATAATCCTAAACACAGTTGTGACAGATAAAAATGCATTTCATGGGGTTAGGGGATTTACTCATGTCCCTGCTCTTCAAGTTATTGAAAGGGCTAACAAGAACAAGAGAACACTTGAGATTATGGTTTAAAGTGAAGGGGGCATAAGGGATATACTCATGACGGAGCAGGTATAATGTAATTTAAAACCTTTATTTACCTGTTGATAGTAATGGTGGTGATAAACATTAAGCTACAGCAGCCAAAAAAACCATAAAAAACCTAGAATATATTCATCTTCATCAAAATATTATCCTCACCTCTGAAAATAAAGAGGTGAAATTTGCATTGAGTACAATATGGACACTGTGTTCACTATGTCATCCCTCTTTATTTATTGTTAAGATTCAAGCTAAACTGCACTTTATCCCTTGATAAAAACCGATGCATATCTGCTGATTTCAAGAGTGACAATTCGCAACTGCACATCTACAGAAAGTGTGAAATTTAATAATTGTACAAACATTGAGCGGTAGAGGTCAAATTGAACTGAATTTATCTACACTGATCACCTACGAACCGTAAAGGTGGTTACTGATTGCCACAGATGCAGTGGCTTCCACTACATATTATATTTCATATTTCATATTGAACGTGGTATAAACACCAGTGTTTTAACTTATTAGGCTCACTTCTTTCCCTCACGGTTACAGCAGGAGGGAAGGGTTAGATGTCGCTCATGATGGCTCATCAAGAGATTTTAATGTATGTTAATGAAAGCCAAAAAAAAAAAATGAATCTTTGATTGACGATGGCATGTTAGGGTATTCCCAGTAGAAAACCAGGAGTACGTTTCTAAAGCCAATTACGAACTCTGAGCTTCACAGAAAGATTTTTTTTTTTATTTACAGGACAATACTCAAATTCCCAAGTCTATTACATCTGTCCCAGAGAGGTAGAACTCTAAAGGCAATTAGCCTTGGCCTCCCAAAGGATCACCCCCATAGGGATGACATATGTTTATTGTTTATTGCATTCTTAATGTTCGATTGACAGCGAAAAATAAATTGCATGCTCTTTTCAGGCCAGAAGCCCAAGCACTGCAATTTAATCACACAATATATAACTCACAGTTTAACTCAGTTGTCACTGTATCAAAGCCTCTATTGAGACGTTGATGAAAAGTTTTAATTGGCTTAATTACCGACACATTCAGTGTCTTGTGAGTTGTTTCCCAAATCAAAAAGCTAAACTTGTAAAATGGATAAATGTCCACATATTGATTCTGTTTCATTCCTTTCTAATTCCACTGATAGTACTTTAGCTACTAAGGTTTTTTTTTAGCTGATTAGCTATATTGTTGACTAAATATAACTAGTGTTTTACAGCAATGACACTGTCTTGCCAACCTGGTATGCAACTGTCTATTTTTACAGATCTATCCAAGGTCTGCAAGGTTATTCAAAGGTAATGTGCAGACTAAATCCCTCTATAGTGACATCTGTCATACCAGAAATGGTGAACCTAATAGTCTGTGTCATCCATCAAGAATGTCACAAAGGTTAAAAAGTCCTGCTGTATATCTGATGCTGTAGTAAATGGCTTCCTTTTTTCTGATTTTTGGGCTATAATGTAACATGTATGAGATCCCTTGCTGTGAATCTGCTGTAGTCACGGTGTATCTACACATCAGCTACTCTTGGCAATTACATGAGGCTTTTATTTCTTATTGCGGCAAGAGACGACAGGTTTGTCAGAGTCAAGTGTTTGTGTGTAAAAATTGGATTTTGCAGTCATGGTGCACCATAATATTCTTGAGATAAAGGCGTCATTCAAAGGGAAAAGGTTATGTTTTTCTGCCCACCAGACCAGACCAATGAATATTTGAGCCATGTGGGAGTGGTGGGAGGAAGTGAAGAAGATGAGGAGGAAATTGTGCAGAGACCAAAATTAAATGCAGTCACGTTTAGAGGCAAAATGTGGATGCACAATAATTCATTTGCATGACATCAGGTATTTGTGATCACTTCTGAAAGTCAGATTACTGCAATCTTACTGCAGCCTTGTAAAGATGCGTTTGAGTGAATGCATCGTTTGAGTGAGTCATGTTTTCTACAAGTTTTTACCCTGTATGGAAGAACAATGTCTGAAAATGCCCTCAGGTTATCTCTTTTAAGACAACAAAGCCATGAGACAGTTTCCCATTGATTATTCACGCTAATCAGGCCAGATTTACAATGGGAACTAACTGCTGTGCCTTGATGCCCCATCAGACTAAAGTTAACAGGAGATGATAATATCTTCAGAATAATTTAATCTCACTTTTGGGGATATTTTGTGTGTCATGTCCACACATTTAAGCTTTTCACAAGTAATTTAGCGCCGTATAATGCATATGTCATTTTACACTGTTTTTGTTAGGGTTAGGGGTTAGTCTGTAGAGAAATTATGTTGCGTGAAATGACATGTGAAAAGCAAAAAACACAGTGATACCACGCGAAATGACTTAAGAAAAACTGGCTTGCTACTCATGTCATCTAATCAGACCTGGTTGTGAAGTTAAGATTTTGAAATTTGTCGGCTGGTACTCTCTGTCACAGTCTTTTTTCCAATCTGACATCTCAGTGTAATATGTATCATGCTAACATGTGTTCTTATGCTCAAAAAGAACTACTGCTTGGTAGTCTCATCACAACATGGCTGCTGATGCCATCTCCTCCTATAATTTATTCTCTAAGACAAACTCATTTTATACCCCCACTGTGAGCTGTCCTTTACAGCTCTGTTTTACTCAGGATTGTCCTTTTGTTACCTTGCCTGCATGCTCATCCACAGAATCATTTTTACATTTGCATATTTTAAAATGCAAGCAATTGGAAAATTGTAAGAAACCTGGGTAATATCAAAAAATACTAGAAGCAAAATAACTTATTTTTTCCTAAGATTTGCTAGTGTTTTGTAAAAAGTGATAGAAATCATTTGTTAGAGGCAACCGCTATTTAAAGGCACTGAAAACTTACAATATGAGCAATGGGATCCTACACGAACGAGCCATTTTCTGCCAGGACAGGGTTTGTTTATTTCATATGAGGGACTTAAGTGTTTATACTTGTTTCCATGTTTCTCTCTGGTTTGAAGTGGGAGGGGGTCAGAAAAAAAGGGTGATATCTTTGCACCAACCAGGACTTACTGCAGCAACATTTGAATCAAAATGTGTAGATAAATTGTGGGGTCGTTTGCATAGATTCCTGCTTGGTAAATCACAGTCCTGTTGAAGCAGATTAGAGTTTCTCAATGTGAAACTCTTAATAGATGATGAGTAGGGAAGTGTTTTCCCAAAATCTGATTGACCGGTGTTTAATTTTTCAAAAATATCAAATGTTATTGAGAACCATTTCAGTTTAAAAAAAACAAGTTCTCAGGAGTCTGACAAATTCAAGAATATTATCACCATGACTAAAAAACAACTAGCTTGTGACTTTTAATTTTTGATGTTAATGCACATAATGGGTACTGCAGCTAAAAAAAAAAATAAAAAGTAAAACTCCAGCTTTAAGTTTCTGCTCTAATTAAAGAGTTCAGAAGTAAAAATTGCATGTCATACCCACTGAAAAATTCAAAAGGTCATTTAGATATACAGGAAGGAATTTAATAAGAGAACAATAACTGAACAAGAACAAAAATAAAATGCTTAACAAAAACAGCTGTGAGAGTACCCACTATATCAATGTTTTTCATATATTTATTATTCTTCATTTTCATAAGCAGACATTAAACATGGGAGGAGGGAAAGAGTAAGTGACATGCAACAAAGGTGGCTATCAAACCAGGGGCTTAGATTATATGGTATGTGTCTTAACCCGCAGGTGACATGCACACCCAAACATTGCTGTTAAACAGAGCAGAAAAGTCTGTTTTAAAGTCCAAGTGGATGTCACTTCTGAGCTGTCCAGAAATAAATTACCCCTGGTACCACTGCTAATTAATTTACTAGGAAATGAGCACTAAGTACACATTTAAATTCAGTAGTGGGAATGAAACTAAGTAACTTAATTCAAATACTGTAATTAAGTACAAATCTGTGGTCATTGTACCTAAATTGAATATTCCCATTTCATGCTACTTGATTCTTTTACCCTGCTACAGTCCAGTGGGAAATATCCTACTTCTTACTCCACAACATTTATCTTACTGCTGTGGTTACTAGCTACTTAATATATTAAGATTTTGCGTCCAAAGCACATGATGGGTTTACAAAATGTACAGTGTCCTTGATTAAACTACCCCATAGCACATGATGTAGTTAAAATGAGTTCTACTGGATCTCAATATTTCCTCAACGACTACTTAAAATGTTCTGTGATGAAAGGAATGTGTGAGCTGAAAATGGCAAAATGCATAAATGATACTTCCGAAACTAATATAACTGAAATGGTTATAATTTTATAGAGAACAGTCTTTCTCTGTGTCAAGTCCAACACAAATGTTCCTTCAGCTCTCAGTCACACTGTCAACTATACAACCGTCAACTGTGTTTTTTCTTTTATTCCTCTGTTCAGTGAAAACAACTTCAGATTTGATGCTGAAGTGAGAATCAGCAATACATAACATCTGCTTATACATTTAAGAAGTAAGTACTATTAAGGGTTTTAATACAGTATTTCACTGAAAAATCTCTGTTCATCATTTCATGTCTTATTAGAGTTACACCCAAACATTTTGAATATTGTTTGACATTAAAATTTGTTGTAATTCTGCCTCTAGCCAACAAAAGCTCATAAGGCATCTAAGACATCTCTAACTAACTGGACTTTTTGTGGGGAAATGTGAAGCATAATATTGATAATGATATATATATGTGAATTTTTTTTATTTAACAGGGAAACCAATTGACAGACTCTCATAGATTGGTTAAAAACTTTCATAACACAACCAAGTTATGAGCATTTATATTCCACTTCTATGACAAAATGCAGAAGGAAATATGTTAAGTAAGAAAGACGATTTTACAAAGTGATCAACTGTCACGCGAAATGCTGGGACTCATATCCAGAGTCCTGTCTGTGGTTAGGGTTTAGGCAACAGAACATCCGTAACCATAACCAAAGCACTTCAGGGATTCTTTTATGGTTATTGTGAGAAGTAATTCAACAGATTGAGTCTGGAATAACTTTCACCTTTTTCTGTATCAAACCAGACCCTGATCTTTCCCACATCTTAACCAAATAATGTGAATTCTTAAGCATTCTGTTGGACTGTTGACATTTTTGACTTTTAAAATTACAAAATAGTTGAATTTTTATGTTTAAGTCACAAGTTAACATGTTTGTCCTTGGCGCCTGACATTAGTTTTGTAGTGTGAAAATATATTATTCACCATTGAAAGTTGTAAATAGCTTTTAATTTTTTCCAGACCACTGAGTGCTTTACAATGGAGCCTTGGCCACATCAAAATAGAGTTAAAGGGATAATTTAGTGTAGACTGAATGCAGCAGTGCCCAGCGACTGCCAACTCTTGTATAATGACTAGTTCTGTTAGTGACTGGACTGTTATCATCTTACCCCAGCCTAAAATATATTGGACTGTGAAATACTACTTATAACTAAATGGTTCCAGTATTACAATGGCTAGAATGTTGACTTCAGCATATGCAAATCAAGGACAGTTTTTGTTTATTAGTAATTAAAATCAATTATTCTGTGCTTATATCGGTGATTATATCGGGAATATTGAAAACGGGCTCCTCCTCTTGCACAATAAATTCATTGTTTTCTATGCAGGCTTTTTATTTGATTAACATGTTTATCTTTGGAACATGCAATTATGAAGCCTCCTTTAGTTCTCTTTTGTCTTCCCCTTATTGAAATGGACTTTTCTCCCTAACCATTCGTGTGGTAGCAGATGCCTAATTTAATCTGGATGGTGAGGTAGTATGAAAACATCATGGATCTTTAAGGCAGCACCTTGCTCGTGGTCTAAGTAAAACCTCGCTAACTCTCTTTCTAAAACAAATGCTCCCTCAACATAATTGGCGGCTGAGGCTCCAGCTCATGCACACTCCATTTTTTTCTTTTTTCTTTTTTTTTTTTTGCCAGAGCTTCCCTTGCGAAAACAAATCCTCCATTCCTGCAGCCGCATTACTGCATAGTCACTGCGCCAGAATCCCCATGGCAACAGACATGTGCAACAGCCTGCCCTCCCCTCTCCCTTCCCCTCCGCCCCCAGAACTCTTTCCTCACTAAGAAAGTCAGTGAGCTCGTGAGTACAAATGTGCAGCATCTTCCACAATGATCTACAGAGGTAGATGCAGTAGAAGGGAGAGAAGATATCTTTAATAATAATCTGTCAACTGAAAAATCTCTTTTAGTTCAGGTGGTTGCTATTGGAAACTGCATGAGGACCTGGAATAAGGAGGAACAAGCGTGGCAGGCAGGCTGGAAGAAGGTGGTATATATTCAGTGTGACAAGGAGGCAGCTTCTTGTTCTTTTATAGGTTTCTGGCCCACAGAACAATATCAAAACAAATTAAAAGAAAAGGGTCCGCATCATTACACTCTTCATTCAGAGTTTGTCAACATAGAATTATCCGATGACTTGAATGACACACATAAGCACATCCCCGATATACCTTATTACTTTGTCTCTTTTTATTTCTGTCATTGTCTGGCTCTTTCACATGTCCATTAGCTGGCCCTCTCTTTCCTCATTCTGTGTTTCTGCTCAGTCTGACCTTAGCTGCAATAATACTACGAATTGGGGTGACTGTGAGTGAAGAAGTCGGGCTGACCAACAACCCCCATTTCCTGCTCTTACCGTACCTCATCACAGTAGAAAAGACACATGATTTCTCAATCCACATCTCGCAGTGCCCCACTTGCTCTGATGTAAACTGAGACCATTTAAGTTGTGTTCTCTACCTTTTCCCTGAAAATTAGTTCAGCGGGGAAAATACACTGACATTTCCTTGTAAATGGACAATAAAAACAGTCAAAATATTAACATAATTTTCACAGCACTTCAGGGAGAAGGGTAGTAAGTGAGATAAAATTTTTACACATACATTATGCAGTATCACAACAGCAAACAGTATAAACCCAAGCGAGTCTGCTAAAGATGTTCATCTAGACACTGGTGGAGAGTACAAACCAAATATTCTGTAACAACTGTCACAGTCTGAAAATAGCAGTGGCTGGCTGCTTGGTGCTCTGCTGTATAAAGCCTGTACATTGCCCTGCTTATTTTCAATGTAGTTTAAATTTTCAGAATAGCAGCATCAATTAGACCTGAAATTGTTGTTTGACGGAAAATTAAATTGGCGCTCCAGAGATGAATTTTCACATTTTTTGGGCGCCTGCAATAAGCAAACAAAAAACAAAAAAAAACAAAACAAAGTCAAAATATAAGCAGCTGAGATTGAGACATTCTGGCTTTTAGTCATAAATATGGGCCAAGCTCTAAAAACACTGGATCCTACAATTTCCATCATCCAACTCAATAGTGTCTTTTGTTAGAGCTTCTTTGCCCAAAAAATACGAAAAAAAAGTGTCAGATCCACATCCCAAATTTATATTCAGTGTTTATTAAAAATTTGAAGTCTCAAGCCTAATCCAACATAACCCTGACGACATCATTAGGGTAATTTTCTCAGACAGAAATATCCAAGAGATTATGCAGTTCTTTCATAGGTTGAGAGGTACTCGTTGCAGCAAAAAAAATGATCTTCATGTGTAAGATTGGAATCCATTAAATGTCTTCTTTACTACTTTGATAAGCATTTTTTTTTTTTTTTTTGCAGAGTTGCAAAGTGTTGGATCCTTGAAAGTAAAGATTTGATGCTTCTATTTATTTTGCATGAAAGAAAACTCAATATATTCGGGTTGTGGACGACAAAAAAACTAATCATTTGGACACTTTTCTACTATTATGTGGCATTTTACTGACAAAACAATTAATCGATTATGAAAGCTGCAGCCATAATTGTTTTTTTAAGTAAAATTACCAAAAATGCTATAGTTTGCGGGTTTTGTTGCTTTGCTTTGTCTGATATGACAATAAGTCAAATATTTTCAGGTTTGAGTCTATCAGTTGGACAAAACAAGCAACTTTAAGAAAAAAAAACAACATAAAATGGACATTTTCCACAGTTTTCTGACATTCAACAGATAAAACAATATCAAGTAATCAAGAAAATAATCAACAGATTGATCAATAATGAAAATTACTGTTAGTTAAATCCCCAGAATATTTTTTTTTTTTTTTATAATTTACCTGTCATACTCAATTTCTTTTTTTGTTATACTTTTACTATTTATATATCTGCCTACAGGTCATTGCTCTAAGTATACACCTTTTATATTGCAGCATTTTGTTTTAACTATGAACTATTATTTCAACTAACATACCCACTACTGTCACTGTGTGAAAGGCTAAAAGTGACTGAAAGCCAAATGTCCTTGAAAGTGATAGATTATCCATTGTATCATGCCATCTCATTTTTTTTTCTCTGGTGTAGCTTGATTTAAAGGTGCCTGGGTCATCAAGTCTACATGACACCCAGTCCAAGGTGATAAAAGGGCAGACTCTTTAACTGTGATTAGTGGAAGGACTAGATTACCTCAATTAGTATGTAATCATCTCCGACATTAGAGGTGACCAGCCTGACGCCTGAGCGATTCTGAAATACCATCATTCTCATGCCCAGTGTTACCAATATCAATGATGGCCATGATCCCAACCTTCCCCTCTTCTGCATGTTCCCCTTCATCTACATGTGCTGCTTTTGGGCATATCTGCCCTTTATAGATGGGAGATCATATCCATACATGTGACTTACAGCACATCACTGTCTTCACACGTCATTTGCCAATGCTGCCATTCAACAGCCACTTCTGGTTCATTGCAATAAAATGTCAAACTCTGTGACAACATAAAAGGTCACTAAAGAGCAGTTTATTGACTGAGTTTTAATTTGACTGTGACCGTCTGAAATCTTGCATTATCAGTACAGCCATAAATGGCACTGGTTGTGGTGTCCAGAGGGGGAGAAGATGTGAATAAAAGTGAATTAGGGATAATGAGGACTTACCAGTAAGAGTCGGTATGACTGATGTTTCCCATATTTTGGCAACTGGGACTGGGGTCACTGGCTTTGAGGCAGAAAAGTCAAAGCAAAACCGAAGCCTTTTTTTTTCACTTTTTTCATCATTCATGTGCTTGATTTTCTTTTTTAGTCTCCTTGGATTGTGGATGATCATAGCCCAAAGCTGTTAATTTCACAGTACACATGTGCAAAGATTCGTAAGATAGAAAGCCCATGAGCATGCACATGCAATTCTACCTAAATTTTCCTGAGGTTTAAATTAGTTGCACAGAAACAGACTGAAAGATGGCGAAATATTTTACAGCATGACTCAACCTCATTAAAACATGTCCATGTGGATTCTAGCTTGATCTTGCAGATTTCCTTTCAATTTTAAAGCTACCAAAATGTTGTTTTTTTTTTTTCCCAGACTACACACAATTATTATGTCATGTGGGTCAACTTGTGAATCACAAAGCAAAACGGAGAGGGAGGAGGATAAATAGAGACGCAAAAAAGCAGCAAGTCCTATTTTCAATTCTCCTATAAACCCTAATCTTCCTCAGCAAGGGACTGTTTTGTGCCAGCTAGACTTGGAAGTTGGAAGCAGGAGGAACCCTGGGAGCCCCAGTAAACTGTCACTGGAGACTTTCACTCTCTCTGTCTCACTAATTGGTAATCTATCCTCATTTTACCTTTCTCTTTGGTATGCAGAGGATCAGCTCCACTTACTTTGTCTTGGCCAAATAGCTCAAGATAAATCTTGGACAGTAAAAACAAAATATGTCTTCATCAATGCCACACTTCCATGATAGGGGTATAGTACTTCGCCGCTGTAAAGTGCAGAACATTATTTAAGGATGAAATAATATCCTGGTTTTGTCCCTGTCCTTTTCTTTATTAACTTTTTGAATCACCCCTGCTGTCATTTATAAACAGACCAAGTCATTTATTCATTCAAGCCAGTTTCAATTTGCTGCCCATACAATGTCACCAGCGTCCCTGTAATGACTATATCAGAAGGGTTTAAAGCTTAATTCACCAACATGCCAGCTCAGCTAGGCTGGTTTGCAGACGATTCCTCTGCACTCCTGCATCATTAGTCAGAGCTCATAATAACTACTGTTATTGAGTGTGTTAAAATCATGGCCACATCATATGCCTCTGCTTTACCCTCAAAATGTGTGTTTTTGCAGAAATATCCTTGCTAAATTCTAAAATATCATATAACATTAATATGAGTCATAGACTAACAAATACACGCAGCCACTATTGTCCACTGTCTCAATTGACTGGATTTATATTTATGTTTTCCCTCCTCCTTTACCTCCACCTCCAAGTTCAGTTTTTGTATTTGTCATCTTGATTATGTACTGGAGGATTATAACTGAATATTTATTGGTCTTTGTCCATGCACAACTCAACATTAATCATTTCTCTTCTAATCCAGCCTGTCTTTTATCTTCCCACATAAAGGAGAGTTAATCCTCAAATCCCTGTTTACAGCACGTAGCCCTTTCTACTGCTCACTTGATGAAGTGCCATTGGCTAGTTTTGTCAGGTGACGATTGCAAACCAGCATACACAATGCTGAAAGTTATAGGATTTATTTCAAACCAAGTATTTTAGCTTTTTTAATGACCTCCAATAAAATATACTTTTAAAATGAGCTGCTAAGTCTTTTTCTTTCACTTTCTGAATTTATTCTGAATGTGGAAAAAAAAAACACTTTTTTTTGGGCATATGTAATTTATTCAGAATTTCCTTAAACAACTGAGTTTCATTGAAGTCTAGTTAATCCTGCACATATAATTATCTGTAATTGAGATAATGATGCAACTTCTCAGCTCCTCACCATCATATGGGATAATGTAAGCTCTAGGTCTGTATTTATGGAGCATCCAAGGGTAATTAGGGGAAATTAGTCCAAACTGACCTAAATCTCCAAGAGTGTTGAACTTTGGGTCCTACTTTGAGAATAGAAGCAAAAGCAGTTTATCAATGTTCTTAACAACAGAAGACACCCTGTCCCTGATTTAGTGAAGCTGCAGAGCTGTCCTTGGAGTTCCCAGAAGGATGATACAGATAATGCAAACATGTATATGAATTTCTATAGCTGTGGAAGTATTGAATGTAGAACGATGGATTTAAAATAATAATCCTCTTAAAAGCTTCTTGATGGATTTAAACTTCATACAGGTAAGCACTGTAATTATAATAGTTTTACTTCAAAGCTCAAATATAGTGAATATCTAATCATTTCCCAACCAGTACATATTGATTTAGGTTGCCTGATCCTTGATATTGTGGCCAAAGATGTAACTCGGCATGAGAGTGTACTATAGTGGCTATAAACACCTCAAATGCAATGGTAGACTGAACTTAATTGGTGTCAGAAATTTACAAAAGCTCACATGATGCATGAGTCTTGTTTTAGTCTACCTTGTCATCTAAAGCCACCAAAGAAACAGAGGTTGGCTTGTGCTAGTCTTTACATTAGTGCGCATATGTAATGTAACACAAGCCTTAGCTACACTGCACTGCAAACTACACTGCTTTGTTATTTTTTCAACAAAATTAGAAAGAACTTACAGAATCATCAATCAGAGTTGCCATCAAGTCTTATGCCAGAGGTGGTACACTTTCCAAAGTCAGAGGAAATAGGGTGGCTGGTATGATCCATTTTGACTGCCCAGGCTCTTCCTCCCCAGGCAAATCCTATTTTTTTTTTAAAGCTTTATGTTTTCCTTTTGTTTTAGGTTTAGGGATAATGTTGCTATTTATTCCCATCTGTCATATTCACTAAATCTATACTGCCACACAACCTTATGGATAATCATGCAGATGAGGTTTTTCAAAAGAGTGTGAGGAGGCTATTTTGAATGAGTTTAAGAAATATCAATCATCTTAATAGTGAATACAGTCAATTCAGGTCAATTTCATGTTCTTTTTCGGATCTTTTTATAGTGTAAGCCACACGAGAAAGGTGTGGGTGTTAAAAAAGAAAATCTATACTTCCCAAGACCATAACCAGAGCATGCAAAAGATAGCACCTCCTTCAAGATTCATATTGACCGATTACAGGCCTGAGTAAAACCACAAGCAGATGAGTAAATTCACTCTACCCCAAACTGAATTACATACAACCCTGAGGCATGGACAATTCAAGTACTTTACTTTCTTTGAGTGTTACCATAGCATGGTCCATTCACTATGGGAGACTGAAAAAAATCACTTGATCAACAAACTATTGAGGATGACAATCTGGTCGCAATTAACCTTAAGACCTGCATTCATGCCTATGGACCAGTATGTATCAGTAGAGTTCAAATGAGCTCTAGTTCTCCAAAGCCCACTTCTTTCTACAACTGTAACTCCTTATCACCAAAGGGGAAATGATTGAGGTAATACCTGATTGTAACACTGGAGGTCAGGGGCTATTCTCACTGAAAGCTGGAGAACTCTCTAAAAAAAATCCCTGAATCATTGTCCTGATGGTAAATAGTCTGATTTTTATCTATTTGCCTGAGTTTTTAGAAATAATCAACCTCAAGTTGTACTGATAAAGCAAATGCAGACTGTGTCAATCCCTATGTTAAGCAGGGAGGGTAGCAATGATGCAAGTCTGAATTTAAAATGTACACCGATTGGTCATACTGCGGTTTGATCAAGGTATAGATAAAATCCTCTTCTTTGACCTTGTTTCAGCAGAGGATGATTTTGCCAGGCTTGTACAAATCATCCAGCTCTCAACATTTAATCTTGCCAGTTCAGAATTGCTGTGTGTGCACGGCACACTGGGACAAATAAACAACATCACGGAGGCTGCAATATTTATCCACCTGATCCACTATTTTGCAGCCAAGGTTATAGAAATAGTTATCTTCAAAGAGTTTTGTGTAATAGTACAATGGGATGAAAACGTTGGGACATCCCTGGTCAAAATTTCTATCCCTGTGAAAGGTCAAGTGAATAGAACAGGAACTGAATTCTAAAAGGCATCAAGTAAAAGGTGTAACATTCCTTGCAACATTTAAAGCAAAATTGGTGCATCATTTTTGTTATGTGCAAATACAAGGTTAAAAAAAGAAAGGAGCTCCATACTGAAGTTTGGGCACCCCAAGAGATGTGGGCTGTCAAAAAACCTTTACCAAGGTCTTGGACGTTAATTGGCTTGTTAGAGCTGTGGCTTGTTGACAGTCACCATTAGGAAAGGCCAGGCGATACAAATTACAAAGTTTTATTAAACACTCTGAGTCCTCAAACCTTGTCCCAACAATCAGCAGCCTTGGGCTCCTCTAAGCAGCTGCCTAGCACTCTGAATATTAAAATAACTGATGTCCACAAATCAGAAGAAGGTTGTAAGAAGATAGCCAAGATTTTCAGGTAGCTCTTTCATCAGTTCATAACTAAGAAATATCAGTTCCTAGGGATGAGGAATGGTGGAGACAAGTTGAGGTCCGGAAGACCAAGAAATCTTTCCGAGAGAACTGCTTGAAGGTCCTGGAAAAGACTTTCAGGAAGCAGGAAGATTTAGTAGACTCTGGAGTGATAATGCACTGTTCTACTGCGCAGTGACACCTGCACAAATATGACCTTCATGGAAGAGTCATCAGAGGAAAAACCTTTCCTGCATCGTCATCCAAAAACTCAGCCACTGAAGTGTCTAAATGAATATCTAAACAAACCTGATATATTCTTAAAAAGTCCTGGGGACTGATAAAGTTGAAATACAATTTTTTGGCCACATTAAGCAAAGGTATCTTTGGAGGAAAAAGGGTGGGGAATTTCATGAAAAGTAGACCTCTCCAACTTTTAAGCACAGGGGTGAATCGATCGGGCTTTGGGCTGTGTTGTGGCCAGTATGCACAGGGAATTTTTCACTAGCAAAGGGAAGAAGTCTGTATAAATGCTGAAGATGAAAAAAGGACTGCTTCTCCAAATACACCTCAAAATCCAAAATTTACAATTTCAAGAGGTGCAAGCTAAAGGTTTTGCTGTGGCCCACAGTCCCCCCACTTAAACATCTTCCAAAAACTATGGAGAGACCTAAAAAAAGCAGTGTATGCAAGATGGCCTGGACTGTAAAAGACTGATATACAAGAGTAATCTTGCTTGAAATATTAAAGAAATGTTTCATCTTTAACCTTTTGCCTTTTAGAGATCAGTTTATCTTCCACTCACTTAACTATTCAGAGTAACAGATATTTTGACCAGTGGTGGCCAAACTTTTTCATGCCTCTGTATATTGGTCCTTCTTATGCAGATTGGAAAAAACTAAAACAGGCTGCTCTGTGTCTCTGAGTGGCACATTCTACCTACTGTGTTGTGAAGCTGTGGACATTAAAAACCTGTGTGTTGGCTGCCAAAAAAAAAAAAAAAAAAAAAAATCACAGACTAAATCTAAATTATCACATATTTAAATTCAGAAAACAAACAAGATGTAAATGCAGTGAGGACTATTTTGATTTGGAAGCCCTATTAAAAAGGCAGTGGTTCATCAATAGGGATGTGGATTTTCCTCATAGCACATTCATTCATCAAAGCACAAGTGTCAGCTATGCACACAGAGCAACTTGGAGCAGACTTTTCTGAACAGATTGCTAAACCAAATGGTATCAGCATGCAAACGCAGTCGACTGGTTCTTGAATAATGTCATAAAAGACAATGAGTACCACATTCAGCAGAGTGTGATGTGCTGTAATGTTTCCCCACTATGAATATGGGCCTGTGTTATCCATGCATCAGTCATATCTGGAAAAACAAGCACTAGCAACTTCAGACCTGCAGTTCTTGATCTGTTTCAGTGCAAGTCGTGCTCCCTATCAGCCAGAAAAGTAAAAGGTGCAGCAGTTTATAGCCACAGATGTAAACATATATCCCTGACTGCAGCAAAGTTACTGAACTAGGTCTAACTAGGGTAACAAGCTGTTTTTTTGTGAATGTAAGGTTACAATGTATCAGATATGCAAGCAAAATATCCGTTTGGTTTTTTTTCTGATGTCATATGCATTTGATGCAAAAAGGGATTTTTGCTTTTGCACAGTGATTTTTACTCATCAAAATTTACTGCAACCAGCTGCATCCTTGTTTGCCCTCTGTTACAGGCTTCTTGCTTTTCATCTTCACTCAGTGTTTTTTGTATTTTTACACCTGCCTTTTGTTACTGGTAATCATTTGCCTGTGAGCACTGAAGAACAGTACATCAGGTTAATGCTGATAATGGAAGACTGTTGATTTCACTGGAACATCCTGTGAATATGTCCAAAGCCAAGTCTGGAAATCAGTTAAATTTTCACTTGGAACAATTTTTACCAGATGTAAAAATAGCTGCTATTACTGGATGTTTTGAAAATAATGTATGTCCAAGCTTAAGCGGCACCCAGTGTTTGCAGGGTTTCTACAGACAAACAATATTTAGATTTACATGTTTGAAAGTCAAATGTTGGAAATAACATCATATTAAAATAAGTTTAGAAAGGGAGATAAATGATAATGTGTCACAAAATCTTAAAAAAAAAATAATGCAATTAAAATCACTTAATGTTCTACAGCTACTAACTATAAAGACTGCAACTGTTACACTCGTTGCCTGCAGGTGGTGCAGGTGCTGAATTTGCTACAGCTATTTTTTTCTTTGACTGTAGGTGTCAACATCAGCTTGTCTACAACTACAGGTCTAAAGATTTGGCTGTTATATAACATAATAACAAATGTGGAACAGGCTGGCGGTGACAGGGAATGAACAGCTCTCCCTGGGAGTCAATTTGTGACCTCCTGAAAATTGAGTTTTTGAGTTTGTTAGTTACAACCCTGTTGCATGAGGTGCTACCTTAGTAATAATTAAAAGACCCAAGGCTTTACCATTTCCCCTTATCGGATTCATGCAAATAAGGGTCATACATTGTAATTGTAGGTAATGATAGGCTAACAGCTTCCAGTAGTCAAGGTAGTAAATTCAGGAAGCCAGAATCACCTGCAGTAACACTACAGGTAATCATATGGTTTCTTCCATCTAATTTCCAAAACACAATTAGTTTCCCCCTCCAAGTACAATAGCTCTTTACAAGAAACATTATGCACAGGACAATAAATATTGAAGAGAACCTGTTCCTCATTTTTTCAAACTCTGTCTAAGCTGGTTAGACATACACTCACATTTTCAAGTACATTTGTTTTTTTTCTGGATGGAAAAGCATCTACTAACAGATGGCTATAGCAAATGGAAAAATATAACATTTTTTGCTGACCTCCTGTTTTATTGAGCAGGGCGTGGAAAATATAATGGCTAACAAATAGAATTAAAAAGCAATTTCTCAAATAAAGCTAAATCCTTGGCACAGTACAGAGAACGAAGAAAAAAAAACACTTCATGATTTATTGTGAGTGTTCAGATTTGGCTACCACTGATTAACTGTGTCCTTCATTGGCTCCACCTCAATCACTACGCCTAAATGATGATTAAAAAGAACCAGTGAAGAGTGTAAAAGAAGGTGAAATAAATATGTTCCAGTTAATTCGAATAGATGTAAATAACATCAAAGTCTACGTTTTGTTCTTTTTCCACTTCATTTACTGTGTTGAAGGCTACTGATGAATATTAAGTATGTTTACCCGGTTTCTTTTGTCAGTGGAGATGGCTTACCATAATGACACTGCCAAGATTGTGTTGTTCTATTAATCTGGCGAACAAAAGCTATTCATCATTGTTTTTCTGTATCTATCAGACTGTTTAACACCCAGGTGGGAATTAGACGCAAACAATAAGAGATCTGATTTTGCCAGTTAGCGAGAGATTTTGGCAGGTCTCTGATTAGCCTGATGTCATCATACTATACACTGCAACACAATGCACAGCTGATCAAATTTTTCAAATCTTTAACTGTCCTCATAAGTCATAAGAGGCAGCACATAAACAAAGGGACAGCAAACAATATTCAGTCTATTTTTGTAAATCGGTTTATCTATAGTTTGACATACTTTTCTTGTTGTACTTCATGCAAAGGAAACTTTTGAGATGGTTTAGTTCCTATAACTCTATGTGGAGGGAGGTCTTCACTATTGCTGTGAGAAAATTCTTTGTGTTTTTCTTGAAAACTGGGATAAAAAGTATTTAAATATAAACTTGTACTTTACCTCATGGCAAAACTGGTGCTTGTTGAGCTAACAATCTCTCCAGCTTCTCAAGGGGTATTCATTCCCTCCCTACAGTGCCACTCAGATATACCTTATCCTCCTCTTTCTCAGCTGATCAATACTACCTCAGCTACTTTGGGATTATGCTATCCACATGCATCAACCGAGAAGCAATGCTTCAGAAGAACAAAGCTGAACTCCTTGGTGGAAAACTTTGCTTGTGTTAGCATCGTCAGGTGTATCTCTGCAGTATTTGAGCCTTCAGAAGATACTGAGGAGACAGTAACCGGGTAACTCAACCTCATCACTGCACAAACTGGTTAAGGGGGGGTGATTGTGCATATTCTTAATGGATGGATGAATGTGTCTCTCTTTATGTATTGTGTGAATGTTTGGAAACTCTTCCAGCACAGCAGCAAATCAAATATAAAAGCTTGAAATCAGTGCATTCCCTCATCATGAGTGAATTTCCAGAAGTGTTGCCCAGTGTCTTGGAAGGTAATTAATAAAAGTGTCTTTGATGAAGGTCAGTGGGGTTGGTTCAAGCCATTAATCTAATTGTGTGTCATTTAAATATCATAAATCATATTCTACATGTTTACATTTGACATTTCTTTGCACTTAACAGTGCAGCAATATCTTTGCCTGCTTCCTGTAATCATCAGTGCATGAATATTGATGTGGTATCTCTTCAGGCACTTCATCTAAAATGAATGAAGACAGGCCTCCAGCTCAGACAGATCTGCACAAACACGGCATGCTCATTAAAGACCGATTGCATAATAATGTGCACCTGTCTGGAGAAACGAAAGACAGACTTTTTGAACATGTTCTGTGCATAGATTTTTGAAATTAGCCATTAAGATACATATGTTTTCAACTATTTCATGTGCAGCAATTGTGCCTGTTATGTTTAGATTTACGGGAAGGCATCATGATTTATTTACTGTCATATGATTAGATTTGATGGTGAATTTACTCAGATTATTCCCTAGATCATGATAAGCCAGATCACTTGATCATTATAGCATATAATTTTTAACATTAACCACATTTAAACATTATGTATGTTAGACAGTTTCCAAAAAAGAGACTGAAAAGTATGAGGGGATTAATTTAGAATTTCCAGGAAATGCAAAATATAAAAAGTCTAAAATAGGTCTTTCTCTGCAATCATAGGCATGGCATTTAGCTCTGTTCCCAAGCCGGGGACTGCCAAACCCAGATGAGTCAGGTCACATGCCCGGGTTGCATACCTCATATGCTAATTTTCCATACTGCAATGGGAGTTGGGACTGGAGACCTGATCCTGGCAATCTGAAAACAAACTGAGAGCTAATTTGAGTGTCCCCATCCAAATGAGTTACATCATCCTGAGGGGCTGTTTCTTTGCAAAAGGAAAAAGCTCTACCAATATTCACTATCTGTGACAGACAGTTAAATACTTTACTTTTTAAATTGGTCACATGCAGTAATACTTCATGGAAATTGTATGATTTGCAAGAGGAAAGCCTGGCTTATCTATTATCACTTCCTACTTCTTAAGTTGCTGTTGTTATTTATATGGTGTATATTTCACCAAGAATTTTTCAGGTTAAGGATATGCTAAATGATTGTGGTTTGCCTTAAATCTGGCTCACACAAAAATGTAAAAAACATCAGCAAGCTGAAACATTTGACCGTAAGCTAAAGGATCAGTTAATACAGAGGTGACAAAGAAAACTTATAAGCATACCAGTGTGTGATCTTAATGTTGGATTGAGCAGGAGTTTAGAATTGCAAACATGGGAACATGGCAAATGAAAAAAAAAAAAAAAAAAAATCAATTAATTAATTAATATATATATATATATATATGTAGAGAGATATATATATATATATATATGTAGAGAGAGAGAGAGAGAGAGAGAGAGAGAGAGAGAGAGGTTATCGGTAACCCCAAGGTTGGTAAAACCAGAATCCCCTTGATGATTTGAAGTATCTTAAGGTCTGACAGCTGTGACCACAGTCAGAGATGAGAGACATATTATTCTAAAATGTAAGCACAATACTGTAGGTAAACACTGCTTGTACCATATAAACCGTTCATTTATTTTATAATTAATTTTATCATTATAAAAAGATTTTAAACAGCCAAAATTATATGTAAATTATGTGCCTTCTTAAACAGTGTACTCTTCCATACATAATTCACTTAATTTCTACCATGTTTGATTGTTCTGTTGTGACAGCATTGCCTATTTTGTTTATATACTACATACATCTCAGCATTGTCTTGAGTCAATAAAAATCTGAGTCTGAATCCAGATTAAAAAAAGAAAAAAAAATTGACAGGAATATTTTTTGACACTACAACTGGGAGTCATCAAAGCCAGAAATGTGAACCATCCTTCAAACCATTTTGTCCTGAGGGCAATGCTTTTCTTCTAATTTCACTCGCCTTCATCTGAGTGGATCATTTGTAACAGTCTTGTGTTTGTCTATTTCACCTAGGTGGCTGACACTGCCTGTGCAAACTCCTGAGATCCTCTGATTTATTCAAAACAACACACTAATACTGCCTCAAATAAGGTAGAACTCCTCTTCCTGTTTGCTGTAGGGTTTTTTTTTTTCAAGAAATATACGCCTGCTCATAGGTGTTAATAAATGCAAAAGCTTTCACGAACTTCATATAATATACATGTATAATGTACAGCAGTAGCTGTCATATTTATGTTCAAGTACAACTGCAATAATCTCCATAATAATGTCCACAAATTTGGACAGGCTGATTCTGATTTGTACTCTCTCAAAGAAACTGTAGGTGATACAGGAACAATAGTTATTGTTTCTGACATTTAAGAAGCAATCAGATACAGCACTGACACAACGACTTTTATAAGTCTCCAGCAAGACTACAGCCTGTGTCTGCAGTGCTGATAATGACTGCTAGAAATCAAAATTTCTTCATCAGTAACTAATGCAAGTTATGTCTGCTGTTTGCTGTTTGTTTGACATACTGCTCTTTGAAGTCCATTGAGTACATGCTGCAGCAAAAAGCCATTCTTCCTTTATTGCGCTGCTTATCACTTTCATTTTTTTTGCTTGGAGACTTTCCAAAGAGCTAATTCTTTTTTTCTGCATGGCTGAAGGCAGTCAAGCCAATCCAGTGGAGCAGTTTCTGCCATGCTGCACTGCACCTACTACAATCCAAACAGGGTCATGACTAGAGGGTATCTGCATGCTGTTTAAGCGACATCCCTTTCTGTTGAGTTGATGTGTGTTGTATGATTCAGACAGCTGCCTGATGTCGATGGCACCGGAGGCCATGGAACAGGATGCCATAATGCAGCATGAATAAGCTACACCTACCATAATTAGTTATTTTCTCAAACAAGATACCTCACTAATTACATATTGTATTCTTTACTTCAACATCTGTGGTACAAGAAAAATTGATTTCTTCCTAATTATTTGAGAGATAACAGTCAGTTTTTTTACCTTTGCTTAGCAATTCCTGTTAGCAAAGACTTTAAAAAAGAACAAATTATTCGAAAAGTTGGAGACAACTCTTGGTGTGCATCATAGTTCGTCTGTCTTGTGGTTCACTTTTTGGCTTCTCCTTACACACTGCCGACTGTAAGGCTTATTTTTATATTAGACACATAATCAAATAATAATTACCATCAACTTAATTTTGGCATCCATGGGTAATTGAAATTCACTGGGTGCAGGACTGATACTTTTCGTTCACGGCGACTCACAACTGCATTTAAAGTCACAGCCTGTAACACATTAGGGGCGGGGCAGAAAATAGGTTTGTTTGATAATGCCTGTTGAAGTTGCAATGAAATAATGGCATTTTCACCATGGCAAATTGTTTAATTGATCAACTCTCTAAACCTCTTCCCCACACAGCGACTGTCTAAACTCTGCTTAGCATAGGTAACTTGGTGCAGCATCTCTGTCGAGCTCCGGATTTCTCCTCATGTTGAAGTTGTCTGCACGGGGCTGCAGCATGAATGAAATAGGAAAAGGACAAGAAATGCAATAACAGTGTATTTGTCTTGTCAAACACAAGCTGAAAATTTTTGCTATCCTAGCAAACTAGCTTACTAACCAATCCTGTAATCTTGTGCTCCTTCCAAAGCCAAGCAGAAACCAGTTGACAAGACTGTTACTGGAGGTCACGGGTTATATTAGGGAAAAGCCATGTGCAGAACTGACAAATTCACAAAAGCCAACATGCCAGTATATCAGAACGTGAGGTAGAGTCAGTGGCTCTATACTGCTCTTTGTTGGATTTAGGGAGGTGTACACCTTGCAGCAACCCCAGCCAAACTTGTAATACAAGATATAGATATCTTCACTCTCAAAGCTCTTTCTTTTGTATAAGTTAATACATAATAATAAACATAGTACTACAATAAAGCTATAATACAATATAGTGCAATAATACTGGGGCTTACTAGCTCTACCCTGCATGCCAACAATGCAGCTCACTATTTATACGTCTTCTACATGGATCATCAATCCATGAGAACACTGACCTTTTTCCCTGGGCCATGTGGCTTAGTATTATATTATGTATGAAGTCATCAGTTGCATATTAAGACTTTTGTACACGATTCTTGTTTTAAAATGAATCAGCAGGAAACATTAAATAGTCGGCTGTAAACAGCTAGCTCAGGGGTTAAGCTCTAATCAGCCAGCTAGCTAGCGCTTATGAAATCTTCTAGCAGAAGGCATCATTCCAGACCCATAAATCATCATTTGTCAACTAGGAAAGACAAGTCTGCTTTGGTTTACTTCTGTGGGAAATCAAATCAAATACCCTTTGTTTGAAAATGACAATAGACTTTGAGTGGTAAATCTGTCATGTTGTGTCCGTAAGCTACGTAATGCACTGTTTGAGAATCGAAAGCCTGACACATGTACCAACAGTAACTAAAGGGGGCCGGGGCTTGACGAAGGCGCTATGTGTTAAGGACCCGAACGCCTCTGGCTTTGGTGACTCCTAGTGGAAGTATCAAAAAAGACACTGTTTGCTTCAGTTATTTGTTTATCTATTCATTGTTACTTCAGATTTAAGTATAGTGTAAAGGTGAGTATGAAGGTGGATTTTTGTAACATGTAAGTGCTGATGAATGAATAATCAGGATAAATAACTGAATTTTATGTTGGGTTTCATTTTCACCACTGTCAAACAGCATCGCTCATCTCTTGACAAACTTGAGAAGCTGTGGATGCTCTGTGTCTTTGCTGTGTAGTTTCTTTTACTTTAACAAAGTGGTAACCTTGCAACTGTCAAACAGAAAGCAAGCAAAACATCCCTTCAGCATAGTGCACACACCCTACAGCCATGACCCCTTGACGGTATGCAGCCTGCGGCATAATTTTCATCCTCCCTTCTCTCACCACATAAACTGTATTTCAAGATTATTTTCTCTGACTGATTCAACCACACCAGCAGGGATGAGATATGTAGGGGGTCGCACATTGCCCTTTTTTTTCTTTGTGAATCCTGATGTGTTCTAAAACTATTTAACTTTCAAGGTTAATACGCACTGTTTGTCCAAAGCTGCGAAAAATAGTACTGACATTTTAAATCCTTAACCTTTTTCTGCAAATTGCGTAACAGTCGTCGCATATGGGAAAACAGTTTTCATAAGTGGTTAACCTAAGTGTCCACTGAAAGAGTAGCAGCTGTAACATGGTTGTGTTGCTCAAAGGCAGAAGAGCACCAGTGACACCAGAGTACGGGGTCAGCGAACAAACACACGCATGCCTGCACGTGCACATGCACACACACACACACACATACATACATGCTTTTCTGCATGTGTGTAAAACTATTTCACTCAAAAGTAAGGCAAAATATTACATTGGCTCAGCTGCACGCACAGTGCCTTAGGTCCAGTGGTAGCCTTGCATTTACCCTGGCAATTAAAAAAAGGACTTGGAACACACATGATTTTATATTCAGTTCAAGTCTAAAACATAAAACAAGGCACATTTTAGCATGACCTCTTATAAACGCCTTAAACCTTTTTTCTATGACTTCAGGCTGATAAAAGTTCTGGATTTAGACTTCAGCCGTCTGTGGTAATGCTTACAGTATTTATGACCTCGTTTATTATTATCAGAGAAATGAGGTCAGTCTGGTTTAAAGAAAACAAAAATATGAAGGAAAGGGAATGTGTAAATAACACATTGTTAAACAAGAACAAATGGAATACAGCTGTTAAAAGGCTGTGACTTCTGTTTATCATAACATGACCACAGTCAAGTTAGCCATGTTACAAAAACTGACACAGCTGCTCATACTTTCCAAAAAATCTGCTGACAAAAGCATGATTTTTAAAAACATATTCAAGGATGGCTCTTTAGAGAATTCATCATCTTATTTGTTTTCAGTTAACACCTGTGTAACTGATAAACCTGCAGTATTTATGTGATTACATGGAAGGAAAAACAAGTAAAATCAGTATATATATATATATATATATATATATATATATATAAGAGCTACATTAAACCTGTGACAAATACAATGTACTGCAGCAACTTGAAGCTTTTTATTTCTTTTGGCACAGTAGCATCATTTACTGCAGCTTTATCTACAGATGCAGGTGCTTGGAATGCTATTTTTGTTTTCTACAATGCATCTGTGAAAGAAGTATGGCCAAAGTTTATACAACCCATTATCAAGCACAATGGGATAGTGTATTATGATATTATATCTGTAGGATGTGGTTAGCTGAAGATTATGTGACTCAAAAAATAATGTTCATGTTTTAGGTAGGCATATTTTTAAAAAATATGATTAATTATATTGTATCATTTTATGTCAAATAGTATCTTAAAAAAGGCTAATTAAAGTGTGGTTGTCATTTTCAATTCATCAGGTCAAAAATACCACTATTGCAACAGTCAACAATGTCTGATCTTTGTCTGAGGATACACTGAGCGTACAAACATACTGATATTTACCTGGTTGGAATGAGATCCATGTTGATGCTGATTTAATTTAGAGCAGACCATCTTTAATTCACATTGTATTTACCAACAGTGGGAGAGTATTTTTCATAATTCATGCCAGTCTCATTTAAAGCACATCCTTTAAAAAAAAGAAACCCATGTGGATCTCAAAAGAATAGCTTCACTCTAAAATAGAACCTTTTCTTTTACATGGAAAGGAAAAATTTGATTACTAAAATGACCTTTCTAAGATTTCTATTTTTTCATCATAGCTCACTGTGCAGCAACAAAGCATGATATCAAGAACAACGATGTACATGAAACTCTCAGTGTGACATCAGAGGAAGAACAGGAAAAATGTCAATGGAGAATTTGCTGTCAGGTCCATTAAACAGCTTGCTAATGTTGTTTTAGAGTTTAAGAGATATAAGCTGGGCTCCATGCAGTGACAGATCTGCTGCTCATCTACACTTCAAACCAGGGTACACAGCAAGCCCCCCCCCCCCCCGACAGCGGCTCTCTATCCCTACCACCAACTGGGTTTATATGAGGTGAAAGAGATTCACACAGTGGGAGAGGAGGGGAGACAGGGAATGGGAGAGAGATCAAGGGAAAGGGAAGGGAATTCATACTGTACTTGTGTTCTCTCACGCTTTGTAGACGGCATAGTGAGAGAGCAGCTAAATCATGGTAAATAATATCACATGGTAACTAAATTTGCCTTAATATAGACACATGTTACTCATGTCTGACCTTAGGTCACAAAACTATGTCAATTGGCTGCACTTAGCACGCTCATTGTTCTATAGTTATCTCCTGGAGACTGATTGTGCTCCAAAAATAAACTCTACAAAAAATAAAAACTCTACAAGGTGCACGGTAATGAACGGGATTTGAACGAGATAAAAAAAAAAAGAACTGAAATAATTGATATTTTACATTTTGTACTTCATCTTGTGTTGGTTGGTATGAGGGTTGAACGCCTTCACATTTAAAATTCCAATTTGTAAGCATGTAATTTTCAAATTGCATGAGTCATTTTAATCATCACTTAATTAACAATGCCTTAACAAGCTGTAGAAAGATGAGAGTTTAAATCATCGACTGTTGAATTCTCCGGCTATGACAGTTGTTGCCAGCTTACTCAGCTGTAGCTGATTAATGTTAATTCTGAGAACCAAACAACAAAAAGTAAACTTAGTGATGTCCGGCTGTTATGCTCTCTGGATGCCAGCGCTGTAACATTTACACTTGGCCAAAGATGTTTCCACTGGGGAAGAAACACCACTCTGTTTCATTCTGATATTTGAAAAAATCTTGCGAGGTCTATGCTTCTTTGCTGTTCAAAAAGCCAACAGTTCAAGCCTAATGATAACACTGGTTAATGAATTACCTTTAACGCTATCAACCTGGACCCTCAAGACACAGAGCTGTAAACAAAGTTAAAATATTGGTCAAGAAAAATAATTCAGGTGAAGGTTATAAGCGGTCTGATGTCCGACACGCAATCATATCATTTTTGTGGCCAACTGAGGGACAAAGGAGGGTTGAGATGGAATCACAGCAACAAGTAACAGTTCTACTTCCTTGAAGACAGAATATTTTATATATATATATATCTACCATGATGTATATTTATATACATTATATTTTTTATATACATTCCTGTTACCACCTTACCCTTTCACCTCAGATCAAGCCACCTGTTTTTTTTTTCTTTGTCAGTGAACATAACTCTCACAGTTGTTTCCACATTCATTCCAATATGGCCTGAATGCCTTTTTATGTTCGTAGGATCTAAGGTGCTCTGCAAAAACACTTAGGCACAGCAGTAAAGCATTGTTATGGTGGGTGAACCCTGCCACTGGTCCAGTTTCTGAGTCCTGGCATTGTTCATGTCGGTTCACTGCCACCCTGAACAGAGACATTGCTAATCCTAATAGTAACACCTTTGTTTTTCCTATAATGACAAGTCAGAAATCCTGCTGTGACTATGGCCTTTGGCAGGAATTCATACAAAGACTTAAACAAGTTAGAATAAACATTAAAATGAAAAATCAGTTTAAAATGCAATCCTGTAAACATTTGTTTTTTTTTATATGCAATTATTCATCAGAATAATTATTTAGAAGTGAAAGTTGGCTATGTTACACATGCTCCTGTATAGTACCCATTTCTATATTAAAGGTATAAACTGTATATAGTATATACTGTTGGGATTCACTTGGGAGCCAAAAGATAAAAAGTAAAGAAACAGCCTGCCATATCCATCAGTTGTAACATAGCCAAAAATCAGGCACACCTAGATTTAGAACTCAAGTTGATCAAATCATGTGGGTTATTGGCTTTAATTAAGCCAAACAGCCTTTGGCGGTATTTGTACTTTTGGCAATGACAACTGGAGGCAAAACAACCTCCATGTGCAAGGATCATTAGTGCCAACCCCTCACCCACGTCAGACACAGGAATCACTGTTGGCTGGACAAAGATACCTGACATCCCCACAGCACTCAGAGATGACTGACAAATATGTTCATTAAGGTCAACAGTTTCAACAGGTAAACATGCTTTTCCTTCCTACTCTTCCTCCCCCCACAATTGCCATAATGCCATAGTTGAAAGTATACTGTATGAACAGATGCAGGATGTGTGCACCGAGCACTGCTTTGCCAAGCTGACTTCCTCAAAGGGAACTGCTCTGTCCCATGAGATCACATTTACATATATAATTTCTTTGCGTAACAGCAGATGTTGGTGATGCAATTTTCATTCTTTACAGATTAACCCCTCTAACCCGTGAGCAGAAAATTACTTTAAATGTTTTTTCATTCATCCAGACTTTCTGGTGTGGGGGAGTGCCACAGTTTTGGGAATTTTCAGCTCAACTCCTGCCACAGCTCTTTTTTACATATCCAAAGCCATTTCTTACAGCTTGCCTTACCTATAATGAGTAGAGCAGAGTAAAGGGCATATTCTAAATGTCATTTCATGCACTTCTCAAACGGACAAGATAAGGATATATATTGGTAATCACTATGGTGTTGCTTTGCAGGTTGAAACAGTATGTGTGAGGCCAAGATCAATTTCACAGTAACTATACTCTTTTGCTTAGTGTATTTGAATTTTTATCCACATTTTTTCTGCCATCCTGAAATTTGAGGCAGACTTAGACAAATAATATAGACAAAAGTGACTTCTAATGAAACCAATGTCAAAAAGCCTCTTAACTAAGCAGATAATTTATGTATGTATTTACATTTCTTTCATCCAGTTCCCAATAATTCAAAATAATGTTTAATAAGCCTACAGACACCCAATGAAAAACTCCTATCCATAACCTGGATTTTGTTGTATACTACTGCATTCAGATTGAATTAGGATACATTACATAACTGACAGAAAAATTTGGACCTATTCCCATTTCTGTGATTTCACCGGCTTCTTATGCTCAACCAGAAATCCTTTTTTATGCTTTCAATTGTATTGCACAATGCTGCTCTTTTCTACTTTTATCTATGCTGGCCAGTGACTTTGGATGCTACCTTACCCGTGTTTCTGTTCACAGCTTTTGGCAGAATTTTCTAGAAGTCAAACATTGGTTCATGACAAACTACAGAAAATAACACCTTTGATGTGATTTTGGATACTGTAAGTTCACAACTCAACAAAATTTAAAGAATAGGTCCACTAATTTTTAGACATTTAATGTGGAAAAGTTCAGTATTTCTACCTTCAACAGTACAAAAACAAAAAAAATATTAAAAAAAAAAAATTAAAAAAAAAATATCCAAAAGTATGTATCATCTGGGCTGCAATGGAAGTAATGGTCCCTGGTATATTTAATAAAACACATTTTGGTGGAACAAGAGCACTGAGCACATATTTACTTCATTTTCTATGTTTGATTGATCATTGCTACAGAAAAAAAAATGGGGCATCTGGGCCCTGCGTTACTGTTATACAATCCCTTTAATTTTATCATCGTTTCCTCTTTTCCTTCTTCTCAAACTCTTAAAACAAACCTAATGCACTATGGCACTAACTGAGATTCTAGTTATCCATTACTGATGTTAATGAATCAAATACAATTTAATCTCAGGATAATGTGAATTTTGACACATGACCAGTCTATTCCTGTATATTTGGGTATCCTTTTAAAGATGAGGATTTGAGAGATAATTTAATCTGCATCTTGAGGAAATCATGTTCTGACTAGTTTCAACAAGCATAAATAGATTCTTGTTCTTGTTCTTGTGATATTTAAGAAAACTTAAAGGGTTATTTGACCCCTTTTTCTTATAATTGAATTGGTTATTCATAAGGAAATTTAAAGCCTTTATCCTAGACCATTTTGTCATTATTTATTACTTGCTGTAAAAGGGCCCATAGGGAGAAGTTGTAACTGTCCCTCAGAATGATTCGTGTTAAAATTACCAGTATGTAGTTAAAAAGTCATTCTGCAAAAATGTAAACGAACCAATGTAAATGACCTATTACGCTGAGCTTGCAGGCAGAGAATTTATCCCCTGTTACATAATCATCATTTATCTGTTTAATGGAGCAAACGCCCTGATGCACACAAGTTTGTTACCTACTAACTCCACCGTCTTCTGCTGTTCAACAAAAATTTCAGCTTAACTAAAGCAGTTGCAGTTTAGTGCTGTGCAAATAGGTTTTCTGCTCATAGTTGTTTAATCTCTCTTCTGGGATTCAAGCGCTTGACCTTCTGGTCACAATCTGGCTTCACTGACCTTAAAGCCACTGGCAAGTACACTTTAAAGTCTCATCTTAATGCTTAATTGCTTTGCACGTTGGCACACAGTTTAAATGTGTTTTTTTCCATTAAAATGGAATGACACTAGGATTATCAAATGTGAACCTTCACACAAACATCTAACGTCACGATCACACTTATAAATCTGAATGTTGAAATACTGAGTCATTCACCGAAGTCAGAGTAAACACAAAAAAAATCTCAAGTTGAAAATGTCATCATATGACATTAAAAGGGTAATTAGTCACGTCCTGTATGATGGAATTCAGTCTTTAGGATGATAATGATAATAAATTCATCAAATTTGACTCTATACACTATTAATGCATCTTTAAATACAGGGTTGAAAATCATTTTTATATGTACTATTAATAGTATTTCATATTCATTTATTTTTATCAGAAAAAAAGAAAACTATATTGGAATGGCCACAAACTTGATGTATCATAACCCTTAAACATGATCTTTGATCCACAAGGGTTAAATTTTTCCTGATCAAAACCCATAAATTTTCTGTCATTACCAATTAGCCTAGACCAGAGATTAGTTTTTATAACATTTTTTGGGTGTTGTCCCTGTTAATATAGAATCATCTTAAAAAATCTAAACTGAGACCTCTACTCAATAATCACAGGCAGTTTTCAATAGATGGAAAAGTAGATTTTCTCTGACAAATACAGAAAGGAGACAACTTTGAGCTCTGCTTCACCTTTGCACTGCCACTGAAAATCTATTCATTACTGACATTTAGCATTTTGTGAAATTAGAGAAAATGCTCTTTATGGTATTTCTTCTGGCACCTTGTTCAGCGCCACAACCTCTTTGTCAGATTTTATCACACAGGACCTCAAAATCCTTCCAAGGGTCATCTCCATGTCAATGCCATCTCTAGGTCAGATAATTGTTTGGTGTTTCTTTGCTGATGAAACATTGCTATATGTTTCTGTGAAAACTGGTGAGCCTCAATAGATGGCTCAAAGGATTATGTTGCAGTTTATGCTAAGTTCAAACTATGTGAGTTTAGCCCTGATTTTCCACTCACCAAACGTTTTTGGAGATTACCAAGAAATCCCCAGATCCGAAGCAAATCGATGTTTGCTTGTTGCTGGCAAATCAGCGCTCAATTGCTTTTTTTTTTAAGACACAATCTGAGAGACTTGCAGAAGAACCGCAGATGCCCAGACGACATTTAGCAGGCTGAAATATCTGAACCTGTCGAGGAGTCTAAATCCAGTAGTGTGAAAAGTATATATATGAATGGACAGGCCAAGCTCTTGATGGTAGAACTGGTAGAAAGAATGATATTACATTTACTCTCCCATACAAAGGATGATAAATTCCATTACCTGTGAATATATTCCGAAAATAAATGACAAATACTCTTACTATAACCATATAAAACACAAGACATCTGTTGATTCAGTGTGTACATGTAATAATGTTTTGGATGGATTTTCAGTTGGATTTTAAAACTTGTTTTGATAAGGAAATTTCACTTAAAGAACATAATTTGTTATTGATATTAAAAAAAATCCTAATTTCCACAGCAATGAACAACACTGTGCAGTCCATCTAAGCATATATTTAAACACTACCTCAAAACACTACTAAATTTAAAAATTTGCTTTAAACAAAACTATTAATTTATGCAGATTCTTGAACCAGCTAATCTCAATTTTTTCCTTTCTTTTTCTAATCCTGTCTGTATTGTAATATATATTCCCTGAAGACATATGTTTACAAAGTGTCTAGTTCATAAAATGGTTCTTAATAAAAAGTCATCACGCATGGTATCATTTCATTGCCTGTGTCCCTTCTCACGAGTGTTTTCGTGACAAAACGTAGTTTGGAGACCAGAAGGACTCATTGAGGTTTTCCTGCCGGTGAAAGATCTTGTAATCTGTGAGCCCCTATTGCCAATTAGTCATGGAGCATGCAAACCACAAAGATTTCAAAATGTTTGATTACATGACAAAAAGCTGAAATGAATGAACAGTACAGCAATCTCATGACTTTGAAAGTCATGTGGTGTGCACATGGCATTAATCTCTCAAACCAAATACCAAATACAGTTTGGGAAAGTCATGGCAACGTAGAATCTATGATCTAATAAGATGCATTTACACGAGTACAAAGTTGTCAAATTGAGTTTTAGCCATTTAATATACTACATGTTTACATTTTTACACATTCTAGTCATGATCCCAATACAATTGAGCTTTCCCAAAATAAGTAAGAGATCTCATACATTAAACTTTAATGTTTTATCAGAGAGAGGGAGGGATTTATTTACAGCTGTGGGTCAACAATCAAAAAGCACAAAAACATCCTTGTTACCTCAAAAATTTGTTTTGCTTTTTGTTACTTCCCTTGGATGCCTTACCCTCACTGTGCACAACGATGTACTGGAAGTATAGAGTGACACTAGAAGGCCGTTCATCTGCTGAAGGAAGAAAGTTTCTATGTTCTCATCTTAAATCGGAGTTAAAAGTGTGCATGTATGAGCTTGAGCTTGTGATGTCTAAATGAGCTTAGAAGATACTGATTTTCCAGTGAGCCACATTTACAATAAAAATTAATAGAATCTGGATTTTTTTCAATTCATGAGAGGGAGTAGAATTAGAGTTTCTAATTAATAAATTAATTTTTGAATAATTTAATTTTAATGTGGAAAAATCTAATAAGACACAAATAATCAAGCCATAGATTGTTTTGTATATGTCTTAAAACAGAGCTTTGACAAAAAGGTGGATATTCAACAAAAGCCAGTTATTTTCATTGGAGGATTTAAACTAAAGGACAGTTAAAGCATTAGGACGTAGAGTTTTCAATGAGCTTCAATTGAGAATTCATTTAAAATCAGATGAAATTAGCCTCATATTAGTTGAAAAGAAAAGAGTAATCACCATTGTTTCAGAATCTCATGAGATGGCCTGTCATTCTTCCACTGGATCCCACCAAGCAGTGATGAACATAATACAAAGGGCATCAAATCTCGTATGAATTCTATTAAATACTTTAATCAACTATATTTAGTAGGAGAGTTTGTGTGTGTGTGTGTGTGTGTGTGTGTGTGTGTGTGTGTGTGTGTGTGTGTGTGTGTGTGTGTGTGTGTGTGTGTGTCTGTGTGTGTGTTTGTGTGTGTGCGTGTGTGTGCGTGTGTCTGTGTGTGGCTGGGTCTGTGTTTGCGTGTGCGTGGATGTGTTTGTTGCTGCGAGGAGAGGTCCTGGCAGCGAGCTGCAGGGAAGCTCTGCATGAATGGATGGATTTGTTTTACGGTACTGCTCAGCAGCACCGATAGCAACATTGCTCTGCTATTTGTTTTCAGAGTGTGTTCTGCAGCTTAGCTATCTCACCAGCCGAGGTAAACTCTGGAGCAAGAGAGGGTCCTTTAAAACTTACAGCAACTTAAAAGCAAAAACAAAAACCTTGCCACACTGTTATAAGCAAATTCATTTTGTTGTGCATGCAACAATGCTCATCAATTACACACACTCTGAGTGCATCTTGTCTCAATCATTGGTTACTCAAACACAGTAATTGTTCTCCCAGGAAGTAACAGGAAAGGGTAACACATAGCTCAATAACACTTCCTCTCTAATGTGCTTTGCTCCACTGATTATCCCCTATGATGGCACCATTACTCTTCTCCCCTGGCAAAACTGACTGACTGCATAAACCAAACCTCAACCCACCAACACACAGATAAATTGGTTCTTTTTAAAACTGTTTTTCAGGGTGTCATTTGGGGGTTAGCTATCCAATGAGTAAATGAGCCAAGAAAGTTTGTGGCTAATTCTCAGTGAACACTCTACAGTGCAGCGCTTTACTGTTAAAGATGAATATTTTAACTTAAAGTATTTGGTGCTAAAAGAAGATGAGCCTAATGCACTTCTTAGCTTAAACGCTGCACTCTACATTTAAACACTACGAAGTCTAAAGGCGCTGCTGCTGCATCATTCACTCAAAGTGCTCTTCCAAACAACAGACAGTGTCAGAAAGGCACTTTCCAATGATTGAAATAGGGGGAGATTTGTAAGTTTTTTTTTTTTTTCCTATTCATCATCTAACATGGATAATTAAAAAAAAAATATATATCAGTTAGTCGTCCTTCGCTATGAAAATAGCCATAATTTCATGTATTCTCTTTACTCTATAAAGAGCTGAACAAGCTTTGATAGAACAACGATTGACTGACAATAGCAGTGTATGAATGTGGTCTAACCATTTCTTTTTGATTAAGTTTAATCGACAAAGCTCTTAGTCTAAGTTTGTACTTTTGAGTAGAGTGGTAGATACCAATTTATCTTCAAATATGAACAAAATGTTCTAGTTTCTCAGCAGGACTAATGAAAACTGCCCTCTCTAGGAAATACATGCAGAGACAAAAGCTAGAGGAACAGCAGCTAGCCTGAAGTGAAGGCTGAACAGCTAATTCTGCTACCAGTGTAATTTATCCCTCTCAGCTCGTCAGCTCATCTAATCAAGCTGACATTTTTTATATTTTTAATTAATGCAGCTAAATAGGTAGCTAGCTATGAAGGGGGATGACTTTGCCATTCCTAACCCTGCCAACTACTACTGGGCACAACATCAGAACTATTTGAATCGCTGACCACATCTCAGATGTGGGCGGCGACTCCCATGTCGGTACCCAGATGAGACATTTGCATTATAGCACGAGCCTGACATCTGAGCTTACGCTAAGAGACAGAAAATGAACTTGTAAAGCTGATTTTATAATGACCTATGGGCTGCCTGGTGGACAGCACTAAAATAATATGTTTTTGATAGTTTTATAGCATATGATTACACAGGAAATACTTGTTGGTAGATTAAATGAATTGTAGGTTGTAGTCTATTCAGGGAAATTGTTGATAATTAAAGATAAAATAAAAACAGCATTATATTTAAATGGTAATGACAGGAGTTGATGGGATTGACCTCCCTGACTGCACCTGCCAATGCCTTTTTCCTCCCACTAGTTTTGTATTCATCCTGCTTCAACCTCTTTTCAACATTGTTCAAAAGCTTTTGTACCATGACTTCTTTTGTGCATTTAGTCATAAAAAAACTGCAAAAATCATTTGGTTAGACCCAATTGCACTTGATGTTCGGAGTTTGTGTAAGCGGCTGTTCTAGTGCCCAGTTTCAGGAAAGTGGAAGTCACAGTAACATCTCACAGAGAAGGCCTTGAATGAGTTCCAAGATAGCATTATAAAGATGAAACACTGAGTCTTTGAGCTGGATTTTCCTCATTCATTTTTTTTTTCTTTCTGTAAAACATTATTTGACAGCATGATATGCAGCGGTGGTTGAGAGAAGAAAACATGTTTTTGTGGCAACTTGACCTTTGCACATGAAGACATACATTTAGATTTGAAGTGTTGTTTAGCTTCTCTTTGACCTTCCCGGCAGAGGATTTTCCTGATTGAATTTTAGTATTACTGTTAAGTTTACCTCTAGCTCTGATTTAAAGGTTAGCCAAACATAAAGCTATAGGCTAGGACATAGAATCATCCAGTATTTTTTTTTTTGTGGAAATTTACATACACTTTTGTGAAATATAACAGTGCTTCCTATGAAAAAGTGCTATACAACGTAAAGTAAAGGTCTAAATATATTCAGTCTATTCAGTTTTTAATACTGTATTCTATGTCAAATTGATACATGGGTGTGACGAATTTGAACCACAAGATGGGGAGTGTCTTGTGTGAAACTTTAGAGTTTATACCAGCTGAAAAGCTCTTGTAAATTCGAATCTGTGTCTCCTAAATTCACTAGTTATTAAAAAAAAAAACCAAGGGCACACAGTAGAGTAGAGGAGCTAATATCTGACTGATCTCTTCACAAATTTGGGGGAGCTTTCTTTTTCTCACCTAGGGAAATCATTGAACAGAGCCCTCCCTAAACAGTGCTCATGATCACAACTAAAAAAAAACCTTCTGATTATCTATTGATTACACTCTGATTGGTGTAATTTGACTTTAGAGGGTTTTGTTCAGATGAAGGCTGTGACTGAGTGAAGTCCTGTGCGGTCACCTGCGATCTCGCCTATATGCCAGTTTGATAATGATTTCATGCCCCAGTGAGTTGCTCATTCTATTGAAAAGGAATCATGTTCCCTGCAATATATTATTAGCTTCCATTTTACTGAACAAACACGTCTCCTCACTCCCTGGTCATTATTTCATAGTCAGGTTTTTGAGATGATGCTAATTACAGGTACTTCAGTAAGAGCACCTAAATAATTATTGCAAAGATCAAGAACTTGATTTTTTTATTACCAAACAGTTGAGAAACTGTAACTAAATATGATCACCCTCAGTTAATAAAACTATGTGTAAAAGTGCTAGCTTAACCTTCAAATGCCAACATCAGAGAAACACATACCCTTTTCTGTCCATATATCTCTTTATCTTTTAATGGTGTGGTTGGTGGGCAGTGCTGATGCAAACATACTTGTATCTGTGAGACAATAGCACAGTGACATGTCAATAGAGTAATTAAGATGTCTGGTAGATTCTCAAAAGAGAAATGATAATTAGGATTTAAAAATAAAACACAAAGATGAACGTGGCTCATCATTCCAATAATTATTTATCATGTTATTGTCGCTGTGTGTGCGCGTGCTCTCTATTAACCTCTGTTCACCTTTGAACCTTGAAAAAGGCTCAACGAGGATGAATCATATGGGGTTCTGAGGATGAAGCTGCTATTATGTAGAATGGCTTCACACTGTTAACTAGGATACATACCAGAATGTTTTTTTTTTTTTTAGCATTTTAGATCTTTGCATTGCTATAATTTTGTGCTGTGAAAATTCAATTTTTCTTGTCATACAAGAAAATACAACTGATGTTACAGTATGATAAACAAGGAGGTGAGAAAAAAAATCTAAATTGAAAGAACTATACACATCAAGACTAGTGAAGCTTTAAAATGAGTTTTATACTCTGAAAACATTTTCACGCAAAGCCTCAAATGAGATTACTAAGGTTGAAGGGAAGCATGAATTAGAATCAAATTTTGGGTTCAGCACGAGATGTGTTTTCAGAAAGCTGGCATTCTGTTGGCATATTGGAGCGTTCGTGAAGTCAGAGTATGCATAGGAAATTTCAGGTCATTAATTCAAAGTGGACGCTAAGCACTCTTACAGAGGAGTAGTCCAACAGAGGGTCTGAATGTCTGGAATTGGAGGCAGCAGGCCAAATGGTTTCATGCTTACTCAGTGGCTATGCGTGCAAGCACACTGGCTGCCAGTGGCACTCTCCACAGGGCAAATAACTCCTCAGAGTGCATTTCACTGCTGCCTCTCAATTTGCAAGTTATTTAGTGGCCTAGTCAGATGACTTTTTCAGTCTGCTACATCATATGGTACCTCCTCCCCGAGTGATTAGAGTTTTTGGAGCTTCAAATGATCAGATGTTGATCTGATCATAAATCATAGATTTAATATTTTTCTCCTTGATGTGGGTCATTTCCATGTTTATTTTCTACTAATGAGGCATTTGATTGAATTTACAAATGAATTATTCCAAAAATGATTGTCCCAAAATGGATTGTCTAAAAAAAGTGAATCTTCTTATTACATGAATTATTAAAGAGGGAGAGTTATCTTGTTGCAAAATGAAAAATGGTATCAAATTACAATCAAAAACAAAACTAATTCCAATCAAAGGGTATTAGGCTTTGTTCAGACTGCAGGAAAGTCCCATTTGTTTCTCATAACGAATCTTACAAGATACTTTCCATAATGTTATCAGCAAGTGATCATGTTAGATGTGTGTGTTCAGACTTCACCAACCTACTGTATGGGTTGCTGTGCTGGTGACATGGCTTTCCAACACAGAAGACAGAGAAATGGTATGATACCGATAACGTTATTCAATATCTGATTATGAGACTTTACTCAAAATTGATTTTTCAAACCGTACCCAAAAAAACATAAACATTTTTGATAAAGATGGTCAAAAAAATTGTTCAAAATATATCGTTTGTGTTTCTGTACAGCAAATTCCTATTATTCCTATTATCCTATTTATTATTATATAGCAGTAGGTCTCTAGCAGGTATTGTGTACTAAAGGATGCACATAATATCAAACTTTTTTATTTCTTTCTAATTTTTTTTGTTGTTAGAATATTTCTCTGAGAATTTGGTCACTAACATGTTTGACATTAAGATAATTATTTGATCAGCAAATAATCTGCAACCATTTTGTTGATCGATCAATCCTTAATAAAGTCATTTTTAGAAATGCTAAACACTCTAATTTCAACTTGTTATTTGTAAGGATTTCCTGCATTTCTTTGTCTAAGATATCTGCTGATATTAACTTGGGCTTTAGTAAATGTTAATGACCATTTTCTCTATATTCTGATATGCCATAGACTGCATGATTAATGGATTAATTATTCATCAACAATATGAATACAAGTCGCATAACTGAAGATTAATTGAGAATAGAACCACTTGGAGTACATGCCACTGGAGTGAAATGGCAACAGAATGTCTCAAGAACATAAAGATTTAATATCACCCTCCTATATACACCCTCCAAAACAATTCCATAAGGTAGAATGTATGTTGTGGATTTTACAGTTAAAACTTTCAGATGAATAATTAAAAACACCCATTGTATGTACAAAGTGCATTATCTACGTGTTGCATTCAGGAGTGTCAAATGCATTGAATAACATATAGAATCTATACTTGAATTTGTACTAGATGTCAGCAACAGAACCAAACGGTTAATTAGTGCAAATGGGTAGTGTCAGCCAATATACGGTTATCAACATTTAACTGTTGTATGAAAAAAAACATTGACAATTAAGATGTATTTGTCTGACTAATTACAATTCCTACAGAGCAGAGCATTAAAAGTTATCATTTTTGTTTAAAAGAAACTGCTTAAAATGGACTACCAGTGACTTGAAGCAGACAACATAATTTTACACTTAAAGTTTTGTGGAGAAGAGAAACATGAAAGTAACTCTGGAATGAGAAAATAATAAAAAAAAAAAAAAAAACTGAGAAAGTGACTGAAGTGAGCATTAACAAACCTCAGCCCTGAGGGAAAAAAAATAGAAAAATAAATTAAAAGGAGATTTAAAGTTAGAATTTTCAATCTAGGGCCTGGGGATGAAAAAGATAAGACTGACAAACAAAAAGGAGTCATTTCTTTCATAATCAGGAAGTGCTTCTCGAGTAGTCCTGTTCGGTGCTATGTTTTGACTTGCTCACACCTTGCAGCAGTTTTTTCGTAAATTGTCCGAAAATACATGTGTCACACAAGGGTTAAAGATAAATCAGTGCAAACTCAACTAGAAAACTTATCAAGATTTGGATTTATTGTAGTCACTTTCTTTATGTCTTTATTCTAATGGGGCAAAGTGGGTTTGTATTTGTATGTGAAGGTGTTGTGTAAATCAAGGGGGGAAGAAGAACCCCTCAAAAATGTTTTGTTGAATAAAAGTGTTTTTTTGGTCGTAGGAGAGAGTCAGAATGTGTACAAAGACAGATTCTAGGACTACCTGGCTGTTTTGTGGAGTTTTTCATGTGAACATAATGTACAGAAAAGGAACCCAGGTTCCCTATTCCTTCCAGTAACTGAACTAGTGTTGACTTGTCCTGGCTCTTTCTTCCTCACTTGACTTTCATAAAACAGCTTCTGTCTGCTATTTGTTCAAAGGCTTAAGAATTACATCACTATAATATAAAGTGAGTGACCTCGGGCTCTTGTACATTGATTTGTCAGACTGTACTTCTTGACTGCATAAAAGCTTTCTCATGTATGTTATAGAGACAACAGAAGAATAGCATTCATTATTTAAGGTCAACCATCCAAGATCTCTGCAATGGTTAGGTGTTTGAGCTAGCAGTGCTGCTCAATGGTACAACTTTCAGTGTTTAAACTTAGCAACTGGAAGGAGAGTAATGACACATCAGATATAGCACAAGTGTGTCCCATTGTCATATTTCAAGAACGCAAACATGAAAAACTTGATTACAGTACACACTTTAAAATGAGTGCTTTCTGTTCCATTGCACTTGGCATAGCTTTCCCCTTTCCATTTACTGAATCACTTGCCCTCTAGCGTTACTTGATCCCACTTGTACTCAGGCAACAAACCCAATTTTCTCTAAAACTCCTGAACATTACCTAGGAAAGACAGTGCACATCTCTTTAAATTCAACATTTCTGCAGTATATCAAACAAAAGTGTTTTAGAAAACCAAGAAATTTACAAAATCTCAACATTTGAACCATTCGCTTTGTTTTGTAGTTTGCTATTGTGTGATATTATACATGAACATAGATTTGTCTGTTTCCGCTTACAGGTGCCACCATTAGGCCAAACTTTGGCTACTTTTATATAACTCTCGTGTCCTCTCCTGACTGAACAGAAATCTCACTGGAGAAATTAAAAGGAGTTTTTGGAGCCTGGCCCTCTTGAATACTTTGTGTGCTGTTATTTCCCTTCTAAAAATTTTTTACCAGAAGGTCTTATCATCTTCATCCAGCCATTGGATGTTTTGTTGTGTTGTGTGTGGTTTTAATTTTTTTTAATCCATTAGACTGGGTCATTGGGGGTTACAAATAGGCCTGCAACTAATCATAATTTTCATTTCCAATTAATCTGTGTATTATTTTGGCAGCTAATTGATTTGGTCAAAAAAATATCATAGTGAGAAATGTTCATCGCAATTTTCCAAAACTGAAGAGGACATATTAAGACTGATTTTTTTTTTTTTTTGTCATGCCAACAATTCATAAACCATGATGTTCAATACACAGTCATAAATTTTCATATTTGAGAAACTGACAATTTTGCTTGAAAAAATACTTAGAAAATGATATGTATTATGCCAACTTATTTTATGTCACTTGACTAACCCATTAATCTACTAACCATTTTCCCTCTGATTTGTTGTCACTAGCAAAAACAAAAATTAATCAGTGAAAAATCTTCATCTCAAGTTATTGTGTGAGCCCTTTAGAATGAGGAACAGAAATAAAGACCTCTTTCTGGACTCATAAAAAAAATTAATAGAGTTGAAATCAAGAGAGCAATTTCAGTACAAGCAACGGGCTCAATAGACCACATAGAAGGCAATGCTGCCACAGGACATGTGTTTAAATTAAAGGCCGTGAATGATTTCCCAACTGGGCAGCCTCTGACTCTGCATGAGTGATTTGGTTTTTCTCGCCCACAAAAGCAGTACAGGTAACTTAATATTGATATTCACATACATTAATTAGAGTGCATGCTTTCAAGATTCCTGATAGATAAGCAAAATTTACATCTAGAAATCACGAGTGGTATTTCAGTAGTGCCAAAAAATCTGTTGTGTGGCTACACAGAAGTATTTTCAGAACCACATAATGGACACATTTACAAAGTAACTAGATTCCTGAGGAAAATGTGATTGCTGTGAGCTCTTGCAGCCTGCTTGCAGTCACTATAGCTGGCTTCTACTACAGCTTTCCTGCAGCTCCCACCACTTGCTTGCAGCTGCAGCAGCATGCCATCAGCTCTTGCAGCTTGCTTGCAACTTCCGCACCATGTTGAACTTATCAAAATAAGAATGATAATAAGGCACATGTGTATTTTTACTCTGGTGCCCCTATCTATGAAAGCACAGTTCAGTACAATTTAGTTCAGTTTTGTTTTGGGGGGGCTTCAAATATATGTCCCACGTTTCACTGGATGAAACATGGAGACTAAATATATTTGATAGTAAAATTAAAGACAAAAAAACTTAAAGCCACACATAAGATCTACACATGAAAGACTTTTTCTGTGAATCTCATGATTTCAGGAAAAATCTCAAAACATCAGCAACTATCCACACATTCACACTATCACAATAATTCACCATTTGTTAGCTGTCATTCAAGTTTTGATTCTGAAGCCTTTACAGATTTCACTAATATCTCATGGAAAAATTAGTGATTTTATGCTGAAAAACTGAAAAAAACAATTAAGGCCAAGTCAAGCTTGACATTTTAAAAATGGAACCATGTTTAGGGCCATTACTATCTGGGAGTAGCAAAAAAAAGCAATGAAAAAATGATATAAAAGCAACCATAACAGATATCTGCACCAAAAGTTGTTGCACCTATCACTGAACTTGCTTAATATTTTTGGCTTTGGACCCATGTATCTAGCTGCAAGCATGTAGGATAGTTGCATGATTGATTTAAGCTTACAACTATCGCAAAACTATCAAGATATCAAACACTCTTAACCTAAAAGCTCAGGTGAATGATATTTTATACCATTTCTCATATTCCGTGAACGGAGTGTTGGTACAGTGAGAGGTTTGTCCAGAGACAGGCAATGAACAGGGGTGAACTCAAGTGAACTGACTTTGAGGGAGAGGTTTTATCTTTTTAGATTTGTTCTTGCTTTGGGTAGTGAGCAAATGTGGATTTTGAAATAAATCATAAAGCTTACGAACAAATAGCACTACATCAAAAGGCACAGAGCAAATTTATCACAGATGTTAGGAAATTTATAGTGCAGTAAGGCACAAATTATTTGACAAACTGTCTCTAGGAACTTGTAAACAACCACAAATGAAGGATTTATTAAACTGTTCCCAGTCTGTTTGGCTATTTTTTTATCTGACTATATATTATTTGTTCACAGACAAGTGTTTTTGGGGGATTTTTGGGGGATTTTATACTGTACAATAGGACACTACAGGGTTTGTTTTTTTCTTTTTCTTTTTGCTGTCAATGCGAGTCCCTGGTCTGAGGGTTTTTTGCTCGTGAGATATAAATTTTCAAAGAGATGCATTTACAAACCATAATTCTTAGCCATTGTGTGCCAACATAGGGCTAACCTATCCAAGTACTGTTTTATTTTAAAAGAAATTGTGTTCTCTGTACTTTGCATAATCAGTAATCTTTACTGATAAAATAGTCCTATTTGAAGGTTAAAACGTACTTGCCTCTATTCTGGAGATGCCACTCTGGATGAGTGGTACTTACTGTAGGTTTCACAGACCCCTGCAAAATGCTCTCAACTTTTAAGTTCATTGTTCTTGCTGAGTGTTGAGTTTTTGGAATAAATTCTTTTGTAGCTTTTGTGTAGATTTGACAGAAAAAAAGCATAACGGAGCAAAGTAGCATTAATGAACACAGAAAAGGTAACAAGGACAAATATCTTTACAGAAACTTTATGGGAACAATGAAACACTTGAGAGTTCCTTATTAAAGAAAACAAAATGCAAGTTTTATTTTGCAAAAATGTGGTAGAGTTTGCAAAGTAAGAGGGCCAGTAAAAAAATGAATTCTTCAAACTCACCAGCTCATTTTTATATCCACTTATTTCTGATTGGTTTCTGAGTATTTAAATGATAGATGCCCCATGGTAGATGAATAAAGTGTTCATGATGGATTATGTTTTGCTGAATAAAGCAATATACAGCCAGAGAGTTGCTTGGAAAGCCAACGTCTGAAAAATAAATTCCCTTCCATCTGTCCATACATCCTTATGGCTGTCCAGCTCATTTACATCCATTTTTCAGTTATCCATATCTATAAATCACCTTTGTTTATCTATGCATATTTAAATCAAACTTATGTCTGTCATTTTGTCCACTGCCCACTGGGTCACCTCTAAACTGTCGCAAATGTGCATCGGTCTCCCTGGCTGCACCACCTTCACATCTAACAAAAATTACTTTAAAAAGATGAATGCGATTGACGTAAAATGGTCTGGTACAAGAAATAAAAACAAAGAAATTGTGCATCCTGGTGTTTTTGACAGTTACTGTGTATGCAAAATCACATCTCAGGCCATTTGATTCACCCAAAGTGTATTTGAATTAAACCATAGAGGAATGTGCATAATTTGAAGATGTATAGCCTGGTCTACGGGCTACAGAAAACAACTGTACTGCAACTGTAACGGCACCGCTGTGATCTCTTAGACTTTATTCCATGATATTTTTCTACCACTGGCTGCTAAAAGTGAACACACGGCAGACAAATCTCAAATCTCTGCTGACGTGAGATAATATCTGGTGACGCAAGGATCAGTAATACAACTGAAGACTGACTATGTAGAAGTGCAAAGGCTGCACCTGTACCCCAAGGAATTCTGGTTACAGAGACCCACACTCGGATGGCATACAATAGGACGTCAGTCTCTCTAAAGCTGACAGAAACTGAGCTTTTTAAGAGGAGTAAAATGTACAGATAACAAATGGGACAATAAAGCCACATCAAAATAAATAGCCAAAGCAAATGTCACAAATAAGCTGCAGACATTCATACCTGCACGAATGCTAAAATAAACCCTTTCTGCTTGGAATTATTTCTTAAGAGAATGTACATGTAAAACATTCAAAAGATCTGGAAATGAGACCCTGTGTCACACTACATCTGTCATATTTACTGTAATTTCTGACGTAAAAATTTCCATGACCTCTTTTTTATAAGTTCGTATTTTAAAAATTGATTCACAGCATAAAGTTCAGCCTGAAGACTGATGGAGTGAAGCATCACTTTTTAGGAAGACAGAAATGTTCACAGAATTTTACTAAGATCATGTCTTATGAATATTTCTCTCATAAAGTTTTCCATCGTGTTAAGCTTTGTGATAAATAGCACAATATTTGAAAGCAACTTAAAAGAGTAAACAGTCTTTCATATTTAAGACCCAAAAGGCTGTGCTGATATGGGCTTGCATTGTTTTTATATGGATGCTAGATTGTACATCAAAGTGTTAGGGTTCATGGAGTATTTTGCAGTTTGTATTATTATTTTTGTGTGTGTTTTTGTATTTGTGTAAGTGAGTCTGTGACACTCTTGGAGATCAGAGTAAACTCATAAACAACAAACTGCTTTATGCGTAAGATGCTGAATGGCTCCTGCAAGCTTAAAGTTTAAGGTACTGTATTATTCTTAAGCTTTTACCACTTATTCAGATTCAAAGGCAATGATATGTGCAGATAACAGATAGACTGTATAATATTTGTGATTCTTTGGAGTTCCTTATGTTTGTTCATACATGAGAGGCAATTACCAAAATTATTTGTACCTTATTTGTAATTACAATTTAAGTGTTTATCATTATACATTAATACATGTAAAGCAGAGCAGCATTTAATGAGAACCCTTAGCCTTTTCCTGCTGTAAACTGATCACGGTACAATAAGAAAGTAAACATGAGGTGGATTTAGGGCATTTGTAATGCACTCAACTGAAACTACAATGACAAACTGCTACATCATGGGGGAAATAACTGTGATGTGATTTGATGAGACAAAGATTATGATTGAGTGAAAGAGTCAGTGAACCAGGATGTACTCCGTGGCTGTGGGCAACTGTCCTTATGGACATTTAGAGGAACACGATGAGGAAAAAATACTCGGCAAAAATATATATTTTTACTGTGCAGCATGGCATCACTACACTGAAAAAATAAGGAGTCATAAATGGACCCCAAACACATCACTTTTGATGTGGTATATAAATGCAGGAAATTATAATGGAATGTATTTTCTGTATCTGTCTGTTGTATGGTGAAAGTCCAGAAAAAAAAATTGTGCACTTTTGCATTCAGATGAACATTCATAATGAAATTGGTTCTGTGTGACAGGGCCATCATAGCAGTGTGCTGCAGATAGGAATGGTCTCATCTCAGGTTATGTTAAGTGCTGGTGTAGTAAATGACCTCATTAAACGAAGGGAGCATTTACAACCCGTTTGCCTGCCATGTGCTGGTGCACATCATTAACATAAAAATCCAGCAGCACACCCTAGAGTTTAATACGACCAGGATTATACATACATCCCGTCAGCCACAGTCTCTCCCGCTGTTTCCATCTCTGCCTCGCTCGCTATCTCTATGTTTAGCGCCTTTCTTTTTTAGTGTACCCATTCTCTGTGCTCTCATTCCTGATGGCTGGCATGTAAAGAATTTCTCTTCAGTGTGTTACAGTGATGAAAAGAGCCTCCTGTGGAGACAGGCTGTGCCCAAGTCTGACATTTATGTTTGTTTCGAACATGGCTGTTGATCCTTTGGCAAAGCTTGAGATGTTGGATTACAGCCTAGTCATGTTTCCGTTTCAGATTTAAGCACTTGACCTTTAACAGAAATCTGTTCTGTTTATTTGCTTGCAGATGTTTATTTAGGTTGGGTAGATCTTAATGGACTTCTTTGCTTTTCAAGTTGGTTAGAGAAAGTCCCTTGGGCCTCCAGTCTAGCCATGATTTAGACTTGATTCAGGACCATATCAGAATTAAGGTGATTCAAATATTTGGGATGAGTAATGACTCATTTGTTTGGGACTGACAGCAGCTTGATCTATTGTATTTGCCGAACAGCATATGATCTGCTTTCCTCTGCAAACACAGTGAAAAACTATTAACCAAAATTTTTGAGTGTGGTGTTTAACCTGATATTACAATTCCAAATTTCTGTAATCCCACGACAAGGAAATATTACAACTAGTATGGACTTTAATCGGATTCTATTATGTAGTTTAAAAAGTAAACCTTCTTTATCTATGCTATTAACTGTTAACCAAGGCAAAGCTTGTATGATCCAAGTGAAAGTGCAATTGAAAGCCTCATTCTCTGTCCAACTTTTAGTTGAAATGGTGGCTAATACATCATATTTGCAATATAGATTAGTATCAGTTAAATGAACAATTTGTCATCGTTCTCTGTTACTGTCTCCTGTGGTGTACCACAAGCTTCCATTTAAAGCCCCCTTTTATTCACAAGGCTTTTGATCCTGCTGGGGTCTGTTTAAAGTAAAGCACAACATCCCAAACCACTGCTACACTGATAATACACAGCTATAGTTCCCTTTGAAACCAAATGAAACAAATGAAGGACACATCTTTTCTGCTAAATGAGAGTAAGTAAATATTTGACAAGCCAAAACTGTGCTGTCAGCTGTAGTTTCTTCCATATAGGTCAGTAGCCAATATTAAGCTGTTTCTTTTTCTTGGAGATTTGGAGACAGCCTTGCACGCCTTCATTCACATCTTGACTATTGCAGCTGTCTTCTTATGGGAGTGAGTCAGTCAGTCATCCCTATCCTGCAGCTGATTCAAAATACGACTCCTCACTGGCACCAGGAGGAGAGATCACACTTCTGTACAAGCCTCTGTTTGCTGGTTACCAGTTGAATATAAAGTGGATTTTAAGATGCTTTATTTGTTTTTAAATCACTACATTCTACATCCAAACCCTTCAGGTTCTCTGATTAGTTACTCATTGCTGCCGCAGACAATGGAACAGTCCACAATTAATCCCTCAGTCAGATCTTCCCCATTTTTCTTCAACTTTTAGCCACTTCCCTGGCTAAAATCTCACGTTTACGAAATTGCATTCGAATCCACATAATTATTAACTTAATGATACAATTGTTCTAAACTGTCTGTGGTAATTAAAACCCTTATATTGATTTATTATTGTTGTTGTTATTTAATATATCTTAATTTTATAGATCAAATCAAACAATTATTTCATTGTTTAATTTAATTTGGATATTTACCTGTCTTGAATTCATTTGTGGCTTGTATTTTGATTTCAATTTGCAGAGAACTTTGGCCAAAACCTTGTTTTTAAATGTACTCTACAAATAAATTTGACTTGATTTAGCTAAAGGGAGCTGACAACCAAAGACAAAACTCCAAATCCAATGTGCACATATATATGAGCATGCTCTGTTTTGTTTTTTGTTTTTTTTAGATATGGCAGAGTAGGAAATTCATAATTGCAGCTCAACTTATACCAGAGTTTGAGGTAGATACCAGTATCAACAGAGCAGACATGGTTAATCTATTCATTGATTATTCACTTAATAGAAAAGTACATTTCAACTATTGTAATAACTGATTAATTATTTCAGTCATTTTTGAAAGAAAAAATATGCAGCTTCTCAGTTGTGAGGATTAATGGTTATCTCTTTCAAATACAACATTAAACTAAAAGTACTTCATTATTTGGACTGTTGGTGAGGACATCATCCTGGACTCTGGGCGTTCATCTAAACCTGTCTTTGGTGGACAAACCGTGTAATGGTTGCACTCCTTCTAAACTACCTCAGATCTGTCAACATACCTATAAACTAATCAGCCAACATAAATACCAGATCCCTTTATGTCTGTGATGAGCCAGTATCGGCCTATTTATCAACCCTACCAATTTACAAGGCAGGTTCAAACAAAACACTCTACCCATAGGGACACAGGACACGTCTACCTTCTTAAGGCAAAAAGTGTAAAGCACTTTTGCACTGCCCTCTTGGTTGGGTTTGGTCTGCTGTAATTTGGTCTGCTCTGTGGTTTTGAGTTGAAAGGGGATGCGTGCAAAGAAACAACAATAGCTCAACCTTTCAGAACCGGAAGATTTCTAAAAGTAGAAAAGTAGTAGTATGGTCATATGGAATTTCCCAAAGGTAACACTGCTACCCAATGATTAATCTAATGTTATGTTTTCACAGTGTGAATGTCCATCAAACTATTTGAACCTACTCTGTCTGATACTAAATTAAATATTCAATGAATTTAATCACATTGAGAAAACTGTTTTCATTACTTTTCTGATAACCAAGATATAGTGATTTCAATGCACTTAATTCTGAGCAAATTAAAACAATATACATTGTAATTTCATATTCAGTCCCCTAAAATTGTCTCATAAGAGTTGTGTGCCTGAAGGAAGCTTTATAATTATCACTCATGTTCATCTAAACTTGGAGTAGGTTTTGGTTCTGGACAAACTTTCTGCATAATACCTTGGAGTAATTCTGAGATGTTTGATAAATACAATCTCCAGTACCCTAACAAATCCCAGGCCACAAAAATATGTGAATATCATGAAAACAAGAATTATCCTTTAATTATTCTCTACACTAATCCTGATTAGGATTGTGATAACTCTATACAGCAAGAAAGCTTAAGAAGGGTCAATGAATCACCAGAGACGCTAATTTCTCGAAGTGAGTTCAGAAACACTACAGTCAAATAGTTAAAGGTACAAACCTTCACCACATAAACCAGTCAAACTCAATCTGTTGGTGGTGGGTTTAGTGAGTTAGGTTATACACCAGTATGATGGGTCAGGGAGCCCCTGGTCATCAAGTCACGGGGATTTGATAAATCTCTTTATGGGTCCCCATAGAGGTCACACTCTGACCTGTGGTTGCCACTATCTTACACTTCTGTGGGTATATAGAAAACATTAAACAATTTTGTGAAATTTTAATTCTTTTCCTAATTTGTATCCCTCTTTCTCACAGACTTTATTCTGTATTGAGTTCAGTTTCACTGTAATTCAATTGTACTTTTTCACCCAGAAAAAAGAGTTCCTAACACATTGTCTCAGAAGTACTGTAAACAGCTGGAGAGGGAGAACACAAATAGGGCAAACTCAAAATGAAATGATGAGCACGATGATCCCCACTGGTGTCAAAGCTGTTTTATTTAATTTGTATTATTTGTATTATTATTCTGTATAATTTTTTCTTCAAAGATGCTCTGTTCTTGTATGACAGTCTTGAACCTTTGCTGATCAAACTGCTCCAGCTGTAAGCCTGGTCCTAATTGACACAATTGAACAAAATGAAATTTTTTAAAGTCTTTTATTTTCTCACTCTCTTTAATAATGACTGGATTAGAGCTCACAATATCTTGTTACTGTTTCCTTCAAAGCTCACCATTTACAGTGCACCCCGTACGTCCTCCTACACGACAACACCACACTCTGTTTTGTACAAGAGCATTGCTTTATCAAATGGTCACCTCAGCCCATCCAACACAACACACATTTTCACATCGCCATGAAACTGAGAGATTACGTAGCTATACAGTACAGGGAAAAGCCATTGACTGTGGATTGTGATCTAATACTCAATACAACCGTGTGGGCAGAGCATGTCTGATAAGCCTGAATTCATTGTGAAGCCAACTGAAGAGCTTGAATTAAACCAAAGGCATTTAGATTTTTTCATCTCACTAAATAGCATGATTTAAGTATAAGAGGAAATTATTGTGTAAATAATTGATCAGGCTATAGATGGGAGTGTGTTGGAAGCAAATTAAAGCGCAGCAGTCATGTAAGCATTCTTCTCTAAGGCTCCCACTAAATATTTTCTATTCTTTCTCTCTGAAACTGTTTGTCAGTTTGTCTTTCCCCTCTCGCTCCTCCCTTCACTTCTCTCTGCGCCAACTCTCTCTCTAATACACTGCAGCAGTTGTAACTCTTACATCACGCCTCTCTCATCATTTTGGAGGTCGTGGAGAATATTGAACAGTCACTTACCCTCATATTGACATGAGTGTAGAAAAACACAGAGAGTACTTGATGTGTTTGTTTTTTTTTCTTTCACTGCCTGGCTTTTTCATGTTTAGCATGTGTGTGCGTCTCAAGCAGGGGAGAAGAGGAGGCATGTGTCTTTCACACAGGATGCTGTTGGAAAAAGCTTGATTTCACCTTGACTTATTTCCTCTGCATCCTTCATTCTCTGACTGCTCGATGATGTGCAATTTTCACACACAGCAACCGTCCTGAGTCATCAAGAGACATTTCTGCAGTGGAGATTGGTGTGTCTAGAATTCACAATATCATCATGCCTCGCACACATTGATTTTTCTTCAATGCAGTGCGAATGTTATCGACTTGGAGAGAAAGACCGAGGAACTCATGGCAAGGATGTTGGTGCATATTCTGACTTTTGAGATAGTGATTGTAATGCCCTCTGGTACTCTGTCATCTAATAATAAGAAAGCTGCACTATGGCCTATGTAGAACTATATTGCTTTAGGACAGTAAAACAAACCATTATGACAGGCAAAGGAGAATGTATAGTAGGCACATATAGGCTACATACCTTATCATTAGTGATATAATCAAAGAAAAGGAAAATGCCCTGTTAGTCTGGAATAATAGGCTCTGGCATTAAAGACATCCAAACAAATGAGTAAAGCAGACCTTCCCACTGACTCATTTAATTAGATGGTATCATTCCGAGCTTAAAATTATTCATACGCTTGGAAATATCCTGCTTTAGCACAGCCCACACATTTCATTCTGCGGCACAAAGCCATATGCTTAATGTATCATTCCAACACATTGTGCACACAGTATTTTCTTGTGTGGTGAAAATCACACATGTGGGCATATTAAATATGGAAGCAGAGAAGAAGAAAGCTCACTTCGCTCCCAGCTCTGGTAATTACCTCCACTCCTGGGGAAACACAAACAGTTCTTACAAGTGGCTCCACAGCCTTATCCATAAACAATGTCATATGTAGCGTGAAATGTCTTCTTACTTATAAATTAATACACTGTAGAATGTAAACAGCATGCACTTAGATGAAAAGGAAGATGGAAACATGAATCAGTCAGCCCGTCTCCATGCTGCTAAGGGACATTGCGTATGATTTGATTTAAGATGAAAAGATGAATTTGTAGAGAGGGAAGAAACAGTGTGAGACTGTTATATGGGCTCATTTCAACTTTCAAATACAGAGAAGAAAATGGAACAGAGTTAGAAGCATTTTTTTTTCTTTTGTGGCTCATCTCTGAATATGATTTTGAAGTTTCTGCTTCAGTAAAAGTCTTTGTGTGTTGTGTTTTTGCCAAACAAGAAGAGTGAAATCTTTAAATTGCTAAATGTCTTACTTATACTTGAATTGAGCTGAATGCCTTTTTTAAAATAGTTATTTTTTGATTTGTTGTGTTGTTTTGTTGCTGCATATACATTTAGTATTTTACTTATTCTAGAAACCCTTGAGTTTGTGGGTTGAGTGGACTTAATCTAATTTGACAATGAGCAATTCTAGCTCTTTAAACTGCAGTAAAGACAAGTGCTTTGAATATTTTACTGATACACTACGTGTAAAACAAATGAGCTCTATAAAGAATATCATTGGAACAAAACAAAATTAGATTATTATCACTACCTTTCCATGTATATCAGTGATTCCTTACCTTGTTGATTATTAAATTTAGACTTAATTGTGTGTATATATATACACACAAACACACACACACACACACACACACACACATATATTTGTGTGTGTGTTAGTGTGTATATACATACATGTATTATATATGTTATATATAATGTATATATAATGTTAGTGTGTGCATATATATATATATATATATATATATATATATATATATATATATATATATATATATATATACAAACATTATTTATATTTTATTTCTTTTTTAATCACTGATCTATTTATTATTTTTAAGGTAATTCTATATTAACAATTTTCATCTGTTCAGTATCCACACAGCAAAGCAGCCCTATTCCCTTTAACCCCGTCTCAATGATATATGAGCGGATGGATTTGGGATCGTATTCTATTCCATCTCTCATAGTATTGATGGTCCATCAGATTTACCTCCCAGTATCAGCTGAGGTGATGCAAACTGAAGAGCTTAGCACACTGTTGACATCAGGGATCTACCATTTGATCCCCTTAGGTTCAGCAAAGCATTGAACTCTCTGTTTTGGGATCTACAAAATAAATCCTATAAATGGAATATTCGCTCAGGAGGGTGTTGAGTTCCTAGTTTATGAGGGAGTCAGTAATCCTATAAAGTCTGGATTTGCCTTTCTTTATGAGGCTCAGTATTCTGTTGGATCTTATGGGCTTACGAGCTGTCAAACAGGCACAAATTACAAATAATTGACAAAACCAGGGCCCTGATTACTGATTGAGGAAAATCAAAGATAAACTGCTTTTCCTGTCATCTCTCCACTGTCCATAATCTGCAGGCTACTGTGTACTGTACAGTACCTCAGTGAATCAATGGCAGATTCAGCCTAATTCTCACCTCGCTATTCGCTCATTTAATTCATCCTCACTCTGTTGCAGAAACATTTTCCATCCTCCCTTGTGCCTTGTAGCATCTTCCTGTCATTGCAAATACAGTCAAGCCTGAAAGTATTTAGACAGCTGCACATCTTTTGTTCTTCAGGCTCTGAGCTTCAGCACATTCAATTTGAAATAAAATAACGGATACTACATCAAATTGCCAAGTCTCAGCTTTAATTTTAGTATATAGTAATATAGAAATAACTGTGTGGGACAAAATGGCTCTTCAAACACATAGCAATGATGATGAAAAAATATAAACCTCTATCAAAATGACAGAAAAAGTAAAGTGTGGTTAAAAAAAAGGAACAGCTTGTGACCACCTCATCTGTCATTCACAGAAGTGATTCTGCTATGGCTCAGGTATGTATAGCAGCCGGTCAAACTGACACACTGCCATTTATTGATGTTTCACTGCTGATGGAAGCAACAACATGAATGCAGAGGTATAAAGGAGCATTCTCTGAGCTCACATTCAGTCAAATGCATCAAAACTCACTGGACGAGATTTCATCATTCACCAGGACAAGGATTCTAAACATAAAGCTGAAGCAACCACAGAGTTTTTGGGGTAAAGATGTAAAACATCTTCAACTGGCTGAGCCCGTCACCTGATTTCAGTCCAAATGAGCAGCAGTCTACTGCGTGAAGACCACGCTAAAGAACATAGGGAAGATACAACTGTCTTAGGATCAAAGACTTCCACAAAAACCTTCCTCAAAATATCTAATATGACAGTTTTGTTTGACTTGATGTGTATCTGTCCAATCACTTTTGAACCCCTAAACTTTTGTGAGTAAAGGGCTGCATCTCCCAGACAGTTCTTTCTATAATGATATAAACATACTCAAATTAAGGCTGAGACTTTCATGTGGAATCCATGACTTCTTTTCAAATTGATTATGCTGAAGCTCAGAGCCTGAAAAAAAAAATGTGCAACTGTACAAATACTTCTTGTCTCGACTGTAATCATTGTGCAGTGCTGGGATGCTGTACACCCAATAAACTCAAACGGATTTTGAAGAGCACCATGTACTTCCTCTGACACTGAACAAGGTGTCAGAGGAAGTATACGGTGCTCATCAGCATTTCTTTAAGACACCAGGAAGTCGAAACTTACTCCAAAGCATCTTGGATGACAACGCTACAATGTTTATGTTTTTCAATGACCTGATAGCACAAAAAACTCTTTAACAAAATCCAAAATCAGTCTGTTCAGAACCCCTCTGGGGCTTCAAAAGTTCAGTCGGAAGGTTGCACTATAACCAGCCATGATAGAAATCTAGCAGGTATTGTTACTAAGCTGTGAGTAAGTTGTTACTCATCCTCACTCTGTTGCAGAAATTTTTTCCATCCTCCCATTGGATTTGCCAAACTCGTTGCAGATTTGTGATATGCTAGTTTCCTTTGACATATTTTGCACTGACTTTTTGGGATCCTCATTGTAATTCTGGAACTTGTTCGAGAGGATTCACTTTTTCAGCGTTGTGCTACTGCAGCTTTAACTTGTAAGCCTGTCACATGGTCATCTGTCACTGTCCCAGTGTCAGTGCTGGTAATGGTAGATGAGAACAGCGATGCATAAAATTTCCACTGAGATTAAATTAAATTTGACTATATGTAGAGTATAATTTAGCATTAAACTTGCAGACTGATACAAAATTTATATTGTTTCTCTGGTCTTTATTATGATGCAGACTTTGTTTTGCATTTAGCAAACATCCCTTCTTCAGGCTTCACTAAGCTTTTTAGCTCTGGAGCTGAAACAGTTATTATTATGTAATGCTAAAAATGAACACTTTCAGTCTTACACACAATCTTTATCATCTGAAATGTGGGATGGCAGATGTTTCAATTTTATTTTTTTCTGAGACCTTTAAAGTCTTATGTTAAAAATCTCAGAAATAAAGGTAAATTTGAACATCTATAATTGGGCTGAACTCCAAAAAAGGGCCTTTATGTGCCAATAACAAAAGTGATGCCGGCTCTTGAACAACTGGTTAAAATTCTAAGGCAGATTTCAAATTAAAAATCTTAACATAAACAACAGATATATTTTAGGTTTAATCTTTCAGAAAAGGTTATCTGAATTCACAAAAACTGAATGTGATACTATCTGACAGGGATAGTGTCATTCTATGACATATGAATCAAATTAGAGAATCAAATACAGAGAAAACTAAGTTCTAATCAGGCGATAATCAAAATATATTCCCTAAATATTTATATTTCAATTAAACATCAGTGTGATGAAAGTTAACTTTAAAAACTTCAACAACTGTGCAGCAGAGAGCTTTGTGCCTAACACTGGTACCTTATGTCGGTAGTGGACTGCACTCTGTTAACCTGAGGCTAAATGTGACCTTGGGCACTAGCCCTGGGCAGGTGAATTGAGGTGTGACTGTTTTTACAGCAGTATCAGATGGCCTGGGAAATAATGACGTGGACTGGCCAAATACTGTGGATTGTGCCTGAGGCTCCTACTTTAGTGGTCACTCCCATGGGGAGTTGTTAAGTTTGGAGCATATTTTGGTTCCGAATTTTCTTTCAATAAATAAACAATTATAGCTGAGTTAAAGAAGCTGCAGTTAAATCCTGGAGTACTTTGGAGAAATGTATACATACTGTATATGTACATACAGTGTACATAATCACAGATTAATGATCTGACAGAAGGCATTTTGTTTGCTGTGCTTTGTATAACATTTAGCTTTTAACAGACTGGGGTGTGAGATACAGAAAAATCAAAGAGAATGCAGCAGCAGACTGTAAATGAATATGAGTTCATAAAGGTCTCATTTGTATTTTATTTTTGACTTCAAAAATATGCACATCAAGTGGGGAACATCTGAATAGCTCATAATGATGTAGAAATTTAGGAGGTCCATTGTTAAGACCTGAGAGGTCTCCTTTGGGCAGCCCATTGCACATCTCAGTTCAAAGTCAACAATTGCACATATCAAGAAGTCAGAGAATTCCTGACTATCAACTCAAATTACTGCGTGGAAATTCTGAACAGGCCAAAAACTAATCTTCAGATCATTGTACTCCACTCTTTCTCACAGTGGTTACACAGTAGAGTTTATATCCAAGTACTCTGGCTTGAATATCTGCCTCACAATGGCTGAAATAGTCACATATATGACGCCAATGCTTTCATTAATATTCAGGAAAACCCAGTAGCACAGCCAGTATCTGTCAGAATAAAAGAAGATCTTGCATTATTTGCAGAGCTGTGGCTCAATGAGCTCACTTTCCAGTATGCAGAATCTAATGTTAGAAACTAATGCGTGAGGTTAGATGTCCAGGCAGATGCCATGGAGAGAGAGTGGATGATCGCAGAACCAACTTGGTTTCTAAGCCCCAGAGTGCACAGTGTTTACTCAGATGAAGCCCTGGATCCATCAAGGAAAGATATAATTACTTTACGCTCCTTAAATATTAAACACTCTCACTCTTCTGTAAATGCATGACTTCATGCCATGTAGGATATTTCTTCTGACATTAAATTAAACATTTCTCACAAGGCATTAAGTGTGGGGGTTAGGAATCTCTCTCCCTCTCTCTGAACTCTTTCCTCACTTCCTGTTAACACCAGTTTAGTTTAATTCCAAAGAGATTTTTTAATGAAAAATGTCTTTATTTCGAGTGGCATTGGCAGTATGACGGTGGTTAGCCACAGCCATCTTCCTTGTAGATTATGATATTTTCCAACTAAAAACCAATAATTCCTAAGTGTTACCCGATTTAAAGACAGACTGTCAGAATTTATAGAAAAGCATAATTAACCTCAAACTATTGTTTCAATGCACTCCTGGAGTACATCTCAAAATCTTCCCAAGCATTTAACCCAAGGTTCTTCTTTTAACCAAACCTCTCAGTTACTGCGACTTTCAATACAGGTGGGTATCCTTAGAATTAAATTGATTCTAGTATTGTTTCTCAATACAATACTCCTCCATTTTCAGAGGGATTAATGGAAGAATTATTGGGATTTGTTTTTTCCCAAAATGATCATGGTATACTGTTAACTGATGTTCACCAGCATGAAGAGAGGTTGAGTTTGAGATTAGTATGTGAGATCTGTGCTGGCCATGGGGCAGTAACAATTTTGCTTAGAAAATTCCAATCACTGAGAATATTTGTTGCATTGTCCTGTACAGTCAGCCCGCTCTTTAGAGCATGTCAGTAAGCCCAAAGAGTGCAAATAAAAACTGGGCATAGTTGAGCAATGTCAAGAAATGCCTCAACATGTCGGGGGGGGGGGGCTGGGGGGGTATTGCAGGTTTGACCATTCAAGAAATTTTACCAGTTTAAGGCCTGGTTGTCAGTAGCCGTTTCTAATGATAGCCCTAAACTAACTTGAGTGTGCCTTTCTCCCTAACCATTTCCTACATCTTGATTAGATGCAATTATTCAATTAGAAATAATCTAATTATATTGTGCTAGAAGTAACGGAAGCTGGCTCATAAAACAGCTGAACCCTATCAGAACTTGATTGGAATGAGCAGAAATAAAAACCATCTTCCTGTGAATAAAAGTGCCCAGCTAGGGCGGATTATATTTAGCACTGGGAAACAAGTGCTGTGTTTACTGTTCAGTTATGTTCATGAGAGCCCACCCACAAGTTCCTGAGTCAAAGCAGATTGTGCTAGTTTGTTTTTGGTGTCTGCATGTTGTGGTGACCCACTGTGGTCAGCGAGGTGGCCGACCTGCATTGATGTGCTCCAGACCAGACACAGCTGTGTAAATATCGAGCCAAGCCAAGCTGAGGCATGGCCATCCGCCATCACTGTTGCTGCATGTTCCGTCATCAGGTTATTTGACTAGTGGCTCTATTTTCTAACCTCGTGCCTCCATAATTCCATAACTGTCTTTTATTCCCAAGACACCACAGTGCAAGGCATCCTGGGCATTATGTTGTTTTGTTGGCATGTGTCTGTCTGTTCACCCATTCATGTGAACACAGTCACTCAAGAACTTCATACAGGATTCCTCTACAAAGCAGATGATTTGATTTCGGAGCACCTTTCTACAGTACAATAACTATTTTCAATCGCAACAGTAAAAATGCACTGACATTTAATGACAGGAAAACAGCGTATTAATGCCTATTTTACTGCTGAGTCTGTCAGAGATGTGTAATGCTCTATCCTCTGCACTGTTGTCATGGCAAATGAAGGCACACATCTGAAGTGAGAGTGTGCCTGGAATGGCAGGCAATGGGCACCGAGTCAGATTGTTGGGTGAAAATCTTTTTATAAGCCTGTTATTTGGGAGGTCTAGGACCAGTTTACAATAAGATAGTTCAGCAGTGAAACCAACACTGAACAACTACTCTTACAGAGGTACTCTATTCAACAGCCAGAGAAATAATGTGCAAAAAAACAATTTTTAAATAATCACTTATTCCTTTAAAATGTGCATTTTTGCATTCAGTACCCACGATTACATAGTGGGATATGATAACAATTTGATTCAAAGGGGGTTCAAATGTGTAGATTGGTACATTTCTTTTGATCTTAATTAACATTTTGAATAAAGTTGCATTCCCAGTGCAATGTTAACCCAACAATGAATAAGCTGCAAAACGGAGTAAACTTTTTTTTCAAGCCAAATAAAGGTCTCCCTGGCTCTTGTGATGCTGACTAGTAGAAGAAAACAACATGCTCATTCAAAGATAATACTTTCAACCTAGGTGTTCAGCAACCAGTAAGTATGAACTCATCTCTGTAATGCCAGATTTCTAAATAGATTTCATTAATGTCATAAATGATGCTGTAAGTGAATGATGGATAATTAAAATATATATATTGAATTATTAATAATAATAATAATAATAACAATAACAACAACAACAACAACAGCAATAATAATAATAATAATAATAATAATAATAATAATAATAATAAGATCAATAACAATAACAACAATTATTATCGTTATTATTATTATTGTTATTATTATTATTATTATTATTGTTATTATTATTATTGATATTGTTATTATTGTTATTATTATTATTATTAAAATACAGCTCTGATAAAATACATAACTCCTTTGTACATAGGGCTGGTGCCTAATACAATATTTATCACATAAGATTCATCTCTATGGCTTTGATAAAGCATAAGCTGTGTAGCTTCAGATTCTTAATGACTGAGGTAGAAACCTGTAGCTGTGATGCACACTCACAGGCCCCAAAGGTCGAATCTCATTTTGACAGTTTGATCTGCTGTAATGTAGGAAACTGCTATGCCAAGATGCTCAGACAGTCTACATGTAGGACACTGAAAAGGAATATACTAAAATAATGAGATACGCAGTAGACTAACAAACGCTAGATAATATCACAACAGAAATCTAACATTTGTCTGTGACTCTAATTTACTGAGCAATTGTGACTAATACTTGTGAGTCAACACCCAGTCAACCATATCGTGCCAAAGCGGTTTATTATCAAAAAACACTCGAAAACACCATCCGCACTTACCATGAAAGAAGCCAATTGTGAACTTAAATGCCATAAAAGAAAATTTGTTGCAGGTTCTGCAAAATTCCCTTTGTTTGATGCTTCTGTTTTGAACCAACCCTATAATTTGCCTGTTGCCACAAGAGCTTCTAACCAAGCTGTAATGAAAGTGATATCTCATACAAGAGTTTATGTCCAAAAATAAACCACAGTTTCACCAGATTATAACTGAGTTAATCACTCTTTTTACATTCTGCTGTTTGTAGAAAGTACGTCAACATGGGATCACCTTGCTTTATTGGGCGGAATCTGATATCCCATTAACGTATGCTGATTTTTTTATGGTTTAGGTTGGGGCAATTAAAGATGAATGAAAACACAATCTATATCACATTGCATCTGGGAAATAACAATCCTATTACAAGGTAACAACTATAATAAAATCTTATAGAGGCCTCTGCAATTTTCAGCTGCTGCCATTAACTTTTTCCCTTACCCAGGTTCAGGGACAGCAGCCATGTTTCCCTTGCTAAACATGTATACAGAAAATCATTAAATCTCTTGTTTGTCTGTGGGTAGACATGATGTGATTGCAATAGTGTAATTTATGCTACAGATGTTTGCTGCACAACACCCTGCCTACTCTGGGGAGTCATGATTAATTTATATGTGCTTGGATAAGAGCATGTATCCCAGCCCTATTAATATTGCTCTTTTGCAGAATAAGATCATATCTTTGCAAATTGAATATTCATCACCTTAATGAGTCAAGAGTTTAGCCTGTATCCCATAAAAGTTGGAAATTCATTCAGTTTTTAGCTACAGGTTGTAAATCTCTCGCTTCTAGATTCCATATTTGGAAATGCATAGTCAGCCTGTGAGGGGAAAAGAGCTTTATCTAAATAATCCGCCCATAAATGGCTGTATAAGAGTTATAATACATTCTAGTTGTAACACAAGCATGGACTATTTACTGGATGGCTGATCAGGTGAACTGTTAAAGCGTGTGTGCATGTTTTTAGGCTTTCATCTATTCAGAGGTTTGATTATTTAACTACTGTATATTTACACATAGATATCCACATTCCATTCACATTCACCTTCGACCAGCACAATGTTAAACTCACTGTAATGTTATCACATCTATGCCCTGGCATTTTTCATGGCTCTAAACCTTCTTTGTCCAAATCCCTCTGTCCGTATCCTTTTGTTATAACAGCCACTAATACGACAAAATGATTAAGCACTATTAACTTGCAAATTAGTTCTTTTGTTCTAACTTTATACCCATCAGCTTTGTTCAATTTAAACATCCTTTGTCCTCCAACCATAAAAAAAGTTCTACCGTTAGTAATGTTGCTGATTTGTCCACTTCACACCAAGTATGTCCATACTAACTATACAAAATATCACTGTGAATTATGAGCCATTTCTGGCATCTTTCCATGCTAGTGCAATAGCAAATACAAACTGGACCGAACAGTCTGCAATGCATTACCGCAACAACGTAACATTGACAAAAATAAAAGCAGACACAATGTTTACTGTTGATTGATCACGCATATCTACCAAGTTGATTTACATATTTTTTCATATATTAATAGAATCCAGGCATGAAAATACATGTTCCACATGTAGATTAAAAAAAATGATGAAAATTAATGTAGTTTGGAGTAAACAGACTCCAAAAAAAACAGAAAAAAAACAATAGAACAACACTGGTCTGATTCTGTTAAGAAGCTTGAGGTATATAAACCCAAAATAATCCCACAGACAGACAGAAATAAACACTTTGATTATTCCGTGAAATGCTGTTTGAAGATTTGTTTAAAGTAGAGATATCCCAATGTCTTTGATGTAACGCCTGTTAAAATCTCAGACTACCTCACGAGTCTGGTGTGAGGCAGAAAGTTGTTAAAAATTAACTAGTTAATGTGTCATTTTGACACATTTACCCACCTGATGTGTATATGTCTATGTGTGTCTCTATTATGGAGTTTGGATCATTGGGACTACATACTAGGTTTAAGTCAAGTTAACCCACATCACACAAAAGCAAAGTTTTATACTATACTATACTGTATGGTAAAGTTATGATTGTCACCCTATCTAGAATTAGTTTCTGAATCACTATCAAACACAGCATGTGTTTCCAGGATATGAACAGCGAGTTCAATCCATTGTGCAACAGATAAAAGACATAGCCTGAAAGCCTTTTGAGCTCCAGATCATTCTGAACTTCAAAATTTAACTAGTCAAGTGTTAAAACAAGAGTTTTGGGCTTGATGAGATTGGCTTGTAACAAATCAGTTGTTGTTGAAAAGCCAGGGAGAGAGGTGCAATACTCTGTTCAACAAAGAGCTGAATAATTAAAGCTGAAGAAAGCCATGGCATTCCTCTAAGTAAAGGCCGAAACGTGGTAGCTGTCACAAACAATCATCTAAAAGGAAGTAAATGTCACAACTGGTCTTGTAGTGGTGAGGGAAACGGCCTTGTTTGTCTTAATCTCACCCAATCTAATTGAGAGAATGCCCTGGACACCGTGTCTTACCTGAGGTGCTCTTCATTTCAGTGTGACTTCTGCCCGCTTAGCCAGAGTGGCTGCTCGCTAAGTGCAATCTGCGCAGCTGTCTCTGGTTTCTTTGTCTGGGGTAGGTCATGGCATGAAAAAAAACCCCATCACACAATAACGACCTATTTTCGTATGCTCCCTCAGATAACGGCATAGCTCCACATCACTGGGAAGCCTTGAAGTAACTCAGATAAGAATGTTCTGCCCAAGAGGCTAATGTTTGTAAATCATGGCTCTACTTCTTTTATGAGGCATTCCTCATGAACAGGGATACCACAGGTTGACAGTTTTATGCAACACCAAAACAGGACACTCAGCTAATATTCAATTCCTGTTGAAAAATTAAAGAAACATGAAAAAAGACATTTTAAATTATATTATATTGACATTGCATATTGTGCTGCATGTTGTATACTATAATGACAAGTGAATGTTACAGCATGAAAATTGATTCAGCACTATTTATCCATATGCTATGACATTTATTGTTTGCTTAGTGTTCCGTAATTACCACACACAGTTGCTGATGTAAGGTGATAATAATTTGATTACATTCTCCCAAAACAGTCCAGCAGTAATGTAATTATTAATCTGGAAGTTCAGGTTGTTAATTCAGTTCTTGAGACCCCCCCCCACACACACACAGACACACACACATACACACACTACATTAAGCTGTACAGTGTTACAGAGGTACAGGACAGTAACAGAACCAAAACTCAACCTAACCTGAGGCAACCAAAACACTTTCAGCAACATTGATCATAATAAGTATGGTGTGGTGCCTGTCAGTATTGATAGATGAATTTTGTGGGAATGGTCACAGATTGCCTGCAGGCTACAGGACTACCGATGTTTCAGTGAGACCTGGTTGCATGCATGCAGACATGACTCATTTGTTGCTTCAGGCGGTAGATCTGCCACATGAGTTGCGCAGTGGTATGACAAGGCAGGCAGGAGGAAAAGCTGTATTTAGTCTGTGCCTTAACAATCAGCAATGTCAAGCTGACAGTATTCCTGAGAATGAAAGAGTCTTTGGTGATGTGGAAATAAAATTTCTAACTAGAATTTAAATCATATTATTTCCTGCGTGAATGTGACTATTCAGTATGCATCACAACAGTGCATAAGCAGTCATCCTTTGGCTGCTTAGCAGACGCTGCCACAGTATTAACTCTTGAGAACTCACGGCATGCTAGAAAACAGTCATTTACTATGGTTTACACATGAATAGAAGTAATTACCTTTTCTCAGAGAAACATTTCAAAAGCACCAGCACCTTAGGTTTTCTGGGGTCCATTCTGACTGGAGCTAAAAGTGGCTTAAAAAATGAATATGAAACTGAAGTGGCTCATTTTGATTGCACCATGACACACATTACCAACAGTCTCTGGAGTGGTTCCCTGTTAAAAACAAACTTGTCATACTTTTCATCATTTAACATTTGATACTTCTATTATACATTTTACATGCATAGTAGTATAGTACAAGTATTTGTGCTTTAAACAAAATGATACACCACTACATGATCAAACAAGACTAGGAGTCTGCAGTCAGGCTAGATGCAGATGACATGACAAGTCAGACAGGTAACCAAGTGTTTGCAATTATCCTCTAGGAACAATGGATCAGTATTGGATTTCAAGGCAATCCATCCACTAGTTGACCAGATATTTTACTAAGAAACAGAGGACACATCAGGGGATAACTAAAGTCGGTAGGGTTCATTTTGTGGTGAGCATGACTTTTCTTTACAAAGTACCAGGGTAGTCAGTTCAGTAGTTTTTGAGGTAATTCAGTCTGGACCAAAGTGGTGGACAGATGGACAGACCAATCGACCCTGGTACTCCCAAGGGCCATGCCGCTAGTGTGGCTACTAAAATTACAAAGCACCTCACATGTATTTCAGCCAATTAGGCAAAATTCTCTAAATTATGCATCTTTTGAAATTTAAATCAGAGTCTGCATTAAAATATACACCATGGAATTCATGGGAGATACAGTAGTATGTTCTAGCTAAGTAGTTCAAGAGGAAAATAGCCTAACTTTAAAAATTTCCCTTTCACACAGTGAATTCTAAAAAATGTACAATTTAACATACAGACCCAAACCTGTAATTAATCCATTCATCCTTAGACCTGGATTCTGGCCATGCTTCTTCGATTTCATTCACATCTGTCAACAAGTTTTTGTGGTATCATGCTAATTGACGCTTAGGCAAACAGACCAACTGTTAAACAAACTTAAAAGGACCATAAACATATTCTTAATAACCTAGAAATATGATCATATGAAACATGGGGTAATATTGTAACTAAATTTTATGTATTTATACATGTTCAAATACATCAAATGAGGAGAAATGACCAGTAAACATTTAAATTATTGACATTTTTAAGTTGCTGTTAAATATGAATTATGCTGAGGTTAAGACAGTTGACATGACAGCTCACATGTGCAGACTGTGTCTCTGTAACACAACATGTTTCCCAGCTTGTGAGTGTTAGCAACTATCAGAGCAAGTGATGGAAATACATTTTACCATTCATTCAGTGTAAATACAGCTCTAACAAATGCTGATGAATCTAATCAAAATCTGACTGGGCAACATAAATTATAATAATGCCTGTGTTTTCATTTTGTATGCCTTAAGTGTGAGGTAGATCCATTCACATAGCAACATACCCTAAACTGACAAATTCTAGTTCCTGAGTGAGAATAGGCTAGTATCGCTTCATTTCACATCTATGTTCATTCGTGTATGTCCTCAAAAGAGGGAACGAGTATGTGTGTTGTGTTGGTGGAAGCGAGCAATGAAAGGCTACCATAGCTTAAATATGGGAACAACTGACCTAGAATTATACACGGTACGCAAAATAATAGAAAAATGGAACAGATAAATGTGAGACAATACATGGGGCGCTACTCTACATTTTATATTTTTCTTTAAGGGAGCAGATGTTCTTCTAAGGGCCACCCTAGAGGCAGCGAGGTGGTGAAAATGTCAAATATTTAAAGCATTGTTTCCCTCCTTAGTTTAATTGGGATGGACAGGGAAGACCACTTAACAACCGTCGAAAAACTATGGCTGTATGATGAGGAAACTCTTCTCCTCATGGAATTGTTCATGTTGTTGTTCCAGTTACAGAGTGATTATGAGATTTTCTTTGTGATGGGCAGCAGTATGACAACAGTAAAATGAAAATATTTGCCCCCTTCTGCGTGTAATAATGCACGAGGCACATTCGTGCATGGAATAGTCTGTGTCCATTCTACTGAGGAAAGAAAATAACATCATAAATCAAGAGGGAGTAACTGTATATCTATATCCTCAATGAAATAATGCAATTATAAAGTTAAACCATTCATAAAAAATAACATATGAACCAATTTTAGATTTCACAAATTATTTAAATGTTATAAATGAAGTTGGCCAGATGAAATTGTTATTACATTAAACAATTGTTTTGTTTTGTTTTGTTTTTTAAATTTCCTTTTATCAAAAAAAAATAAATAAAAATGAACCATTAGCCTCTTCAAACTTCCTTTGTCAACTTCACTGTCTGGGCTGAACCATTCTGTTACTCTTAATCCACCCCCAGCTAGTGAGTTGATTATACAGTAACAATAGAATTTCTTGTATTTGACATTAACTCACACATTCTGGGATTATGTTATAGATGCTTAGTATTTTTTTCCTGCAAATGTGAGAGGCTAATTGATATTCATATATTATATTATTCTGGTATATCCCACTGTTGACAGCTTGTTATTGTTTGTAGAGGACCCCACAATATTTTCTTTGCATAATTCCATTTAATTCAGGTAAAACATCAAATTGAAACTGATTTCATGCAGTATTAATATTTGTGAATTTGATGGCAAATATCCACCACTAAGTGCTACCTTTGAGTGTGTAAATCAATGTGAGCGAGTCAAATATTTGACCCTGCCAACATTATGTACTTGAGAAAACCCGTTCCAGAGTAAACACAACCTGCAACTGAGGCGACAGTTCACCTTTCAGCAAGACAATGACCCGAAGCACACAGCCAAGACAATCCTGGAGAGGCTTCGGGGAAAGTCCCTGACTGTACTTTAGTGGCCCAGCCAAAGCTCAGACTTAGATCACAGAGAACATCTGTGCAGAGACCTGAAGAAGGCAGATGACAGACACTTCCCATTCAGTCTGAAGGAGCTTGAGAAGATCTGCCAGGAGGAGAGGCAGATCAAAGTGTGCAGAGCTTGTAGAGACTTACTCCAGGTGACTCGCAGTTGTCGCCTCTGCTAAAAGTGCTTCTACAAAGAAGAAGTAGAATGATATCACGTTGTCATTACGGGTAACTGAGTGTAGATTGTTGGGTAAAAATGGCAATTCATAATTTGACGTTGTACAGTAAATTTGCAAAGACAGAGGGGGTCTGATTACTGACGTCTGAGTACAGCTACAACATCACTATAAAATGTGCTATGATTCAAAGCCAATAGAGGCACTGCACAGTGGGTGAGGAGGGATATATTACTGAAATGATCCTGACTGAGTATTGTTTGCCTTGGGTATAAGGTCTGTGCCATCCATCTAAATGTGGCAATAACTGAAGCCAAGAGCCTCCGTTATTGCCCTCAGCAGGGACAAGTTCAGGATCAGGGCGTTTTTGAAGTAGCTGCCAATGCTAGTATTAGTCGCCTCGGGGTGACTGCTCCTCCTGGTAGTCTTTAGCATCAGGGAACACATAGGTAGTATTCTTAAATTAATTACATGGTGTGTGGTGCCACCAACGTTTTTTTATGATACTGCTATGCATTTTCCAGACTGCTGAGCTGACGCAAGTGATGCTGGCGTGAGTTTGGTGTTCTGCCTCAGCTATTAGCACAAGTCTCATTCATCCAACGTTGTTCTCCTGGTTGGATTTAAATAAATTCTACACTATGGCTTTTGATGTTCATCAGAAGTAATGGGAAATTTAAATGCATGTCCAGTGTTGATTCAATGAACAAATAGATACCATTCCAGTTAACATCATTTGTAATCTTCTGTCTAATCTAATGTTAAACAAGCTTTCACTACAACCAGAATGTTTTGGCCGTGGATGTGTTTGCTATTTAAATGTAGCTTTAACGTAATTAAAACAACACTCTTTCGCTAGCTTTCCTTTCAGAGTTAGAGCATGGTAATACGTTACTCCCACAGAAATCCATAAACATACCTATGAACTATCCTTCTGGATAAATGTCAGCATTCCCAATTTTGGAAGCAAGCCCATGTTGGTCATGAGAAATAAAAATAAAGCTGTTGTGAAAATGGTTTACAGAGCATAAATGGCACCCTGTTTTATACATCTCTGTGATAACCTGTGCCTATGTGCTGTGACCTACCTGCATGGTAGTTATGTGAAAGTAAATCCTTGTAATGACTGCATATCATGGCATGCTCATAAACATGGCACAAAGCGAAGGGAAAAATATGACTGATGGATGTTTTTCAAGGACGTATCCATGATCATCTAACCATAATGCCCCCAGTACTCCAAATAATCTCTTCTATTAGTGTGGTCATATGGCTGCAGCGTGTACAGTCATGGATCTTTAACTCAGTCATTGTAGGTTTAGCCCTCACCCCCCCATCCACCTTTCCGGTACTATATGTGACCATGGCCTTGAGCTTCTAATTCCCCGCTCACTTCTCTTCTGTCTTTTGTTCTAAGCAGTGAATGTCAACAGCAAACAGAGATTAAAAAGGTTACAAATCCAACCAGCAGAGATACAGACCTCAAGGTTCTTTCTTTTATGCAACACTGTTTTTCAAGAAATCAAACAGATGTTTCATGTATAGGGAAAAGGGGAATTAATTGATCCAAGCCAACAGAATTTTCCCAAACGCTGCCCTGATAATAGGGGACCCGTCATCATTAGGATTGATGGCACCAATTTATTATTAATGATTCGTAAAATGAGATCCAGTAGAGCCCATTTTAAATACATTTTCCATTAGGGAGGAGCTGACAAGCAACACTGCTGATTTCACCACAGAAGCCTTTCACTGTCTCTTTCTCCCAGTGAAATACAGTATCTCTTCTTCACTCTGCAAAATGTCTCACTTTGGTGATGCTTGGATTGTCCCAAATTGAAAGCATTTGTATTAAAGCTGAGAGGTGAACTTCAAGGCCTGTCACAGCACCATGATATTGAGGTGTTTTATTTTGTTTTAGGCCTCCCTATATAGTATATCCTAACAGATGTTCCCTTTCCCTGAAATGCCCCCTATTGGCCTCACCCTTTGCCGCCATCTGCTTCAATATGATTTTCTGTCAATCAAGCTGCCATCATTATAACTAGTCATACAGTAGCAATGCATGTCAAGTCATTTACATAACTAGCGATTTAGAATATCCCAGTTTCCCTTTCGTAATAAAAGAAAAAGTGACAAAAGTACTGATGAAATCAATGTGTAACTTGGCCCGACAGTGCGGCAGTGTTACTCTAACATCTGCCTGAAATGTTTGTCTGATAGTATCAAAAAGGTCTTTCTTGCCAACTAGAGAGTAATTCTGAATGGATACAAAATCAGGGGCAGACAAATCCACCTCAACTTGCTGAGACATTGCAGTTGATTTAAATACAGACAGCATTTCAACTGCCTGTGGGCCCACAATAAATTATTTCACATACTCCCGAACTAGACATCTACCTTCTTACAGTAGATAAAGCTTCCTCTCCAAAAATACCATTAGCAACGCCCAGAGTGTGATTAATTATTGATGACTAGAGTATCCGTGATAATTAAGAGTTAAGTGAGCGCGTGTGTTGGTGTGCGTGTGCACATTAAATGCGAGTGTGGTGATCTCTTTGTTTGTGTATCCACAGTTGGAGTCCATGTTTGCGTGTGGTTGCACTGCCATCAAATGGGTGGTGTATCCTGTTGAGCTGTGAAAACAGCGCTATAACATCCTGGTGGCTTGCCACTCTATCCTCCTTTACACTCATGCTGATGTAAAGGGAGTTCTGGGAGGCCATTACTCCAAATGGCTCTCATTTTCTTGGCAATATTCGAGTGCAGTAGAGGGGTTCGTTTCTTGGCTTTAAGATGATACGTATAACTTTTGAATGGTGTCATTCTGTGCAGGTGCAAGAAGTTTATAGCAATGATAGTGGAATACTTTTTATATGCAAATCAAATCTAGGCGACCATGTAAGTAATGCAAACAAGCTGAAGACATCACCCAAACACACAGATGTTGTAAGAAGACAGCGGCTGATAGCGTCGGTGCACAGCTTTACATTGTGGGTTTACATTCAAATCAGATGGGCTAAACAACTCTATATAACATGTCACCAAATGGTACGTTTATATGGTTAATTGTGCGTATGCAGTAAAAATCATTTTGCTGTCCCAAGATGCACGGAATCTGTTTAGTTAAAAACTCAAGTCGCTGCTTACAGACATGAGGCTTTGACATCTACAAAGAAAATCTCTCTTGTTTTACTAAAGGCAAATCACCATTCTCTCTAGTCATCTAATTAATGAGCCTGTCAATCATGCTTTGTAGGTCATTATTAATGATGAGTTAATAAGTTAGTTGAGGAGTTAGCTCTGAGTTAATGCTAAAACCACCAACACAAATAACACCTACATAAATAAAATAAATGCTAAGTCATGCTGGCTCATTGTCAAGCTCTCATGTTTAACTTGACTTTGTTACATAAAAAATGTAACAATGTTTATTAGGGACACCTTTGCTCTTCTAGAGCACTGAAGTATGAAAAGAATGGAAAAGCCGATGGATTGATATGTATAGGATTCTAACTTAGTATCCTGACATCAAGCTGGTGGAAGCAGAGTTAACACTGGCATGTGTGCTGTCTCTCATTTTCTCCTCTCTATACCCTGTGCATGCCCCTTTTTGTCTCAGCTGAATTTCTGTGTTCTCATGTGAGCACAAGGCAACAATAACGTGACTCCCACTCGGGGTAGGCGGAGATAAAAACAAATGCTCTGTGCAGCAAAAAGCATCCACTGGTGCTGATTCTATGACCCCAGCAGATCTTGCATTCAACTAGTTAAAACATAATGTATTAATAACAATTTGAAGAATAATACACTGCAAATTAGCAAGCTATCAGCTCTTGTGAGCAGTTTAATATTTCCTTTTTTGTCATCTTATCACAGGTTCAAATGTTCCAAAGAATTAGATCATAATTTTCTACTGTTGTAATTCTACATTAATTAGTGTTTTACACTTGCATGTTCACAACTTCTGAAAGCCCCTCTTACTGAAAACAGGTTTCTGTGCAAATGATTACATTTCATACCCATAATAAGGTAAGTAACGTCATTTAAGTAAAGCTGGGAAGTAAGTTTTGAAATGTCCTCCCATCTGGTTAAGGCCATATTCAGACCAACATAATACTGCTTGAAAAACACATCTCTTCACTTCATCTCATTTATTTCCGATGCCGAGGGCTACCTAGGCATTTAATTTTTGTTGCAATGCAATGCAGTGTCATGTGGCAAGCTGCTTCTCTGGCCAATTAAATATCCATATGCATGCACACTCTCCTGGTAGATTACTTTTTTTTTTTTTAATTGAAATTGACTTAATTTACTCTCTGATTGTTTTAACAGACCATAAAAGTATTGTCACTGAAAGAACTTTTCATAGTTGTTCAGTGTTGTAGCATCTAATAAGTCAATCTAATACTCAAATCAGCTTTCCTGGACTGTATTTCATAACCACACTTAAACTGCACACCCCCTTTATACAGCCCCCTTGTGCTTTTCTAACCCAGGGCTGTTTCTGGTATTAACTCACAGTCAATAACAACTAAATCATTGATTTTGAGCAACATCCTTATCAAACTCACATCACTTGCAGGTACATTCATTCAGTAATTCTGTGCAATGTGACAGAAAACATTTTATTCACTATAATTTTAACCGTAGCTATTTCAGCATCATAGAAATGCTGCCGCCACCACAAACACACACACACACACACACACATACACACACACACAAATATGCATAAACAAGCAGAGAGACAGGCAGAGGTTTCCTAATATATAACACCTACCTTTTATTTTAACCCTTTTAGCATACCAAATGATATGGGATTACCATATCAAGGCAATTACAACCAGAATTCTCTGAAAGGTAGATCATTGAAAATCAAGTACCTTTTTCAATGCCCTATAGACCAACATTGTCCATCTAGTTTGCATTTGAGTTTAAATGAGTGCTTAGCATTGATTTGCAAATGCTACTTGACCAGGGTTTCACACACAAACAGAGGTTGTCCCTTGTGTATACACTACACACATACAGACTGACAAACAGGCAGGAGCGGAGCTGTATATGCATGCACATATTCTCAAATATTTACTGGCACATACAAATGTGCTTTTCTCCTTGTTCTCCCTGGAGAAAGCAAGAGTATGGAACTGTTTTACATCTGTACAATAGCCATCTTCCATTATTCATTCAATGTGATTCATTCTGTTAGCCCGCCTGAAAAATGAAATGCATGAATTCAAAACACACTCAGTACTGTACCATGTAATTAGAGCGTATTATGCACTTAACTGCAATTTGAATAATACAATGCAAATCACTTCCCGTTGAGACTTTTAAAGGAAGATACTTTACTTTTCACTTCCACCCACCCAGACAGGAGGAGGAAATCAGAAAAGGAGGAAAAAAGTTGTCATCTGAAAATCCCATTAGGAGGGTCTGGCCCTCTACTTTTGACTCAGCTGTTAGCCTGGTAGCACTTTGTACACTCCACATGATGTGTCAAGCTAATCGCTGCAGAACAGCTGCAACTGTCCTGCAATTGCATAGCTGATGAATATATATACCCCATGAAGCTGACCTCAATTGGCTTTTAAGTCTTTGAAGTAAACCATCATCTCCCCAAAACACTCATCTCCCTTAATAGTTATCTTAACCACAGTTTATAACAGTGACTTATATTAACTGTCTGTTCTGATAAAAAAAAAAGAAGCTTCTCTCAGTTTCAGTTCTGATTCAGTCGTTGCAGAAGGCAGACAGTAATCGTCTTTCATAATTCAAGCCTCATAAGTCCTAAATTGAATCTGAGATGCATTTCTCTTAATGTAATCCAGATTTATTGAATTACATATCTGCTTTAGATTTATTATTTGCACTAAGCATATAAATCTATCAAGAGTTTTTTTTATTTTATACAATATTTCAAAGTACAGAGGACCTTCAATGGACTGGCCATTAAATTACAATGGCAAACTAACACAGGCTACATAAAATACTGTACTATTAAGTACTCAACAAGTAACAAGTAAAAGTGAATTATATGCCAGGGCTTGCGTATAACTGTTTCCTAATAAGAAGTCTGTTCCAGCTTCAGAGGGATGGAATATTGGCTGAACATAACTAAGACTGTGCAGCAGTCTTTCTACTGAGCCATGGAAAAATTGATTGCAATATAAACACATTTTAATGAGTCTGATGATCATTTGAATTCAAAGCTAATTTGATTGAGTATCACAACAAAATGTTGCTTTGGGAAATGTGGAGCAGACAAGCCAATGCCAAGATTTCCACATTAATCGATGTATGAAATTAAATTTTGCATAGGATTTTCTTTCTGACTCCGACCATATGACACAATACCACTCACACCATGCCACGCATCCGTTAATTGCTAAATATCGTGATTATCTTCACATAACAAATCAGTTAATCTATTTTCTGAATCTACCAAAAATTTAAGTAACAAAAGGCTTCATATTCGCATCTAGCTAAGTCATCTGTATGATCCACATGGAAATGTTTGCACAATTAATGTCTAGGCCAAAGCATGAGCAATTTGTCTCTAAGCTATTTCCACACTGCATCTGTCAAATTGCAGATTTTAGGGAATGGGTTGTGTCTGCCTGGAATTTATGATGACTGTTAGAGACACTGGCATGAGTGCAAAATCAAGACAGTGGGAGAGAGAAATGTTGTTGTAGGGACTTTACTTCAATAAAAAGATTAAATTCAATGCAGGCCAAAAATATTTCATCCTTATGAACCACTGAGTGCTGTATTTATGCCAACCTATAATCAAAGACCTAAAAACTGAAGTCCCAGAGCAGAACCGGATGCCATAGTAATGGTGACATATTGAAAAGCATAGCACTTTCCCTCTGACAAGACAAACTGAACTGATATAGCATGATGGATCTTCTACTTTGTGTAGAAGACTATTCCTCAAACACCACTGTGCCCTCACCCACATTCTGTAGTGGATTAAAAACTCTTATTGAAACATATACAGAAAGATACAAAAGTGTGCTTTTGAAACTGGCTTAATCAGTGAATCAATTTTGATTGTGTGGTTAAAGTGCTACTAAATAACATTTGCATTCATCTTCATATAATATGTTAAAGTTGCAGATATCAATATTTATACATCTTACAACTCATTTTTTTCATGATTTATTTCACTTTTTCAGTCTCAGTTGTCTTCACACAAGAAAGAAAAATAAAGAAAGATATTTATTGCATTGTATGCTACCTACCCAGAACAGAACAGATAAAATGATGAACTAGCTGGTGAACATACAATAGTGGAGCATTTAGCTGCTTAACAGCCAGATATTTCCCTCAGTAGTTGATGGAGACCAAAGGATAAAAGGAGTCAGTATCTAACTTGCATGTGTTGGGTGGCTGGAGACACATGAATGGTAATGTTGCACCATGTCTGTTACATGTGTAAATAGGCAACGGTTTCATCATAACAACTTTATACAAAGATAAAGTTATTTGTTGTGTTTACAGCTTGTTCTGCTGCCCCTAAGTGGTAAAATAATATCAGTTAGTGCTGCTTTTAAAATAAAATAACATGCATTAAATAATAAAAACCTAGCACTGCAATAAAAAAGTATGTCAAAAAAGATTTTAAAATAGAACATGACAACAATGGATATAAAATTAAAAGCCAGAGTAAGGATATTCTACAGTATAGGGTACAACAGAGAGCGGCATCACCTGTACTATTGTAGGAAACATGGGGAACATCTTCTAAAAATTGACTCTGGAAGACTACAGATTTTGTAATCCGGTTTCTGTGATACGCCACTTGGGGGGATATTTAGTTTGTGTAAAAAAAATTCCAATAGAGTTTACCAGGAAGGATTGGAGACGGGTCTGTCCGTGCTATTATTTCAGAAGCCGAGGTTTTACTATAGCAGTTTGAAAAGCTTTGGGGAAGAGGTCTGAACTCAGAGAACACTTTATCATAATGGTTGTTTCCTGGGAGAGGCACTGGAAGCTTGTCAAGCAGATATCACCCTGCTAATTGCAACACTGATTGCAACTTCTCTCATCATATTATAGGATGCCATTCTAGGTGGAAGTTCATAGACAGGGAGATCTCAGAGAGCTGTTGCATCCCCATTAGTATTGCTGGCTTGGATCGTGACAACTTTTTCATTTAAAAAAATCATTACTTAGATTAAAAGCAAGAGATGGATTGAGAAGGCTGTCAGTGGTAGAAGAAAGTATTTTAAATATTTTTGTCTTGGAAAATTATCTTTGAAGATATAGGAGCATTGTTGAACTTACAGCTTTATTGTAAAGTGTCATCTGATCTAGTAAAATGCAAGATGTTAAAATAAAAAATGTCCTTGTTTGACCTTTAGCTTTGCAGCAATTTTTTTTAACTGGCCAATAGCATTTTCTCTGGAATTTTCGAGTTTAGCTGCATTTTTTGTGTGGACCGACGGTATCTCTTGAGAACCTCAGTTTATCATTAAAATCTACACGGTTAGCAGTAGAGTCAGTGTTAGAAGGAGGAGTATTCACCACACATGAAAGTGTAGCTTTCGCTTCATAGTTAGTGTCAACCGATGTGAAAACAAGTGGTACACTCACACACACACACTATCACATTGAGTACAGGCTGCTCTATTGACCACAGCTATGGTTTAATGGGTAAAAAGTCACATAAAGAACATTTGGAGCAGATCAAATTATAAGAAAAAACAGTGTCAAGTCTGCCTCTTTCTTATCTTGTCTACTGGAGTATAGAAAGCTAGAATTCGGAAAAAAGACTCTAACAATGTGACTGAGGCAGATAAAGAGAGCCAATGTTGAGTTTGAAATACAAATTAAGGCCATGCAGGGAGATAAAATCAGTAATGAAAAATCTTGCCAAAGAGTTCTCTAAAATTTAAAACTGCCAACTTTACAGTACATGTCTCTGCTTTCACTATTATAGCACTTGTGCTTAAGTAATATTATAAATGAAGGGCTTTACCTTTTAATGGATTACATTTCTATTGTGGTGTTGCTACTTTTACTGAAGTACAATATCTTAATTCTTCCTTCACCACAGCTGGAAATGAAGAATGTGGTGGAAAAGGAACCCCATTAGGAAACAATGATTACTTCCCGAATTACTTCCAGACTTGTCAATCTGGATGTGCCCTGAACATTTTAGTGAACTGCACCTCTGTTTTGTGTCCCTTAATATACCAGCTGTTGTCAGTTTGGTAATTGACAGCAATGGTAATTGAATGCATGTCATGTGAAAACGATGGAAATGCAATTTAAAATACAAGTTTAGCTTTGAATTGTAAAAAGCAAAATGTTAATTTACTTTTCTCTAGCAACACAGGCAATTGTGCAATCCTTTAAATAAATAAAGATCAAACTTTGAAGATTTGGAGGTCTTTTTCACAACGGACATTTGACTTCTTAATCTGAGACAAGCACAGGCGTAACTAAGCCATGGCAGTGTGAGAACATTCACAATTCCAGGACCCAGAAACAGCAAAATGGAATTAAGCCACCATTCCTGAAAATAAATCAGAAATTATTTACCCTCTGCTTTTCCTTGGGTGACATGAAAATAGGTCTATCATGGAGGGCCATGTGTAGGGAACCAACATATCTACTGTAGTTTGTGTTTTGTGTTACATTAAATATAAAGGATTCAATCCAGTGAGTAAATATAAAGAACGATGATGCATCTCCATGCCTCCAAATGTACAATAATGAAGCCAAAAAGAGCCGGATACAGATTGCTACCATCTTGCGCCAGTGACATCATTTAGAGCCAGAGTCTGCACAGTAGCGATCAGGGATTAGAGCTGCTGTATCAAGGTCCTGCCCATTCCCGCCCCACTCAGTCGTGAGCTCAGTCACAGTTGTCAATCAGGATGTCACACCCCCTTTTTATAGCATAAATAACTAATTAATTCTAAGCTTATCAGAAAAAAAGACTTTTAACTTAAATCTTTTTGATAAGAGCTAACAAAAATGACAGAAATGACAAACACCATCTTTGGGAAAAATGTGTTTGACACATGCATTTATTCTTTAGTTTGGCCCATGTTCCACTCACTAACATGAGCCAACAAGTTTAAATAAAAGCTATAAACTGCAATAATTCCATTATGTTTCATCTGAGCGTTCTAGTTCGTATGGAATTCTATAAAACAAGTGACCTGATTTCATATCCCACCTTCACATTATGCTCCTATATGTTATTTTTAATGCATGAGCTGATCGTGCAAATCACATTTCAAATTCCATGCACCACTCTTGAATCAATTAAAGATAAATGAAAAAACGTAGATGTGTTAATTAATATTCTAAATGTAATAAGAAAGATGTTAAAAACATGGTTGGGCTGCTAAACTGTTCCATGGTGGGCCACTAGTTAGTTTATTACTCTTTTAGACAACAGTCTGATTTCTGGTTGCTACCTATAAAAATACTTAAGTTGCAGAGGGTTGAGGGATATAATTAAATAGCTCATCTGTTTTATATACCTCCCCATCCAGTTGTGACCCATCTAAATCACTTTTCAACACAAAGTGTGGGTTATAAGATATGTAATCTAAAGCCACATTACAGTTTACAGGACACCAGTGAGCTTTAAAACTGACCTCCCAATGTCCCATTGCATATTAAGTGATAATTCATAATTTAAATTTTTTGATGTCCCATCTCAGTTATTATTTCAAGGCAGTGACTGAGCCCCTATACCTGCAGGATGTGAATTAAAGTGCACAAAAAGAGCAAAACAATTTGTATCAAAATCTGTAATTTGCAATGAACCATTGAGTATCAAAAGTCAAGTTAACTGATGTTTTTTTGGTTGCCACAGTCTTATGTAAGTCTATTAGCTAATGTAATTCAGTATCCTTTTATTTTATGGGAAGGACCAAAGTTTATGATATGCAAACTGTACAATTAAAATGGGCCCATGGGTGATGTAAAATGTAGGCCAGACAAAAAGGGAAATGATTGCAAGAAGACAAATGATTCTCCCCCCATCTGCTCAACAGCTTGATAGATAATATAAGCTGCAATCTGCAAAATAAAATTTAAAAAAAAAAAAAAAAAGATTTAAGTCTGCACCCCCCCCCCCCTCCCCAGGGCTCCTAAAGCCAGTACTGCTACTTGGACCCTGTGTTAACCAAGTGGTTTGAACAGACCAGTCAACTTAACAGCTATTTTTCACTTAATTAGAGTGCCACAATTTTTCTACCAGGGTTTAATCGATTATTACGAAAAATCTAAGCATGCACCTGAGAGACCACAATGACACAATGAGTCCCCCCACAGTGAAGGGACAATATCCAACAGCACAGACAAAAATATTTGTGCAGATTGGCAGTGACCAAGTGGAAAATTCCCCAGTCAGTTCCAGAAGCTGGGGCTTAGGTGAAGATGGAACTGAAGGAAAAACCCCCAGATCTCCAAGCCCTGTTCAAGAAGCCTACACCTGCAGTCCTGTACATCATCATACATCAAGGAGCTGAAGCACATCTGGGACAAACCCTGCAGGTGGCAGATATCCATCAAAGTTTCGCAGTCAATTACCTTTCATATCCTTCCCACTTTCATTTAAATACTCTGTAATTTAAATTATGGGCTACTCTGGTGTATTAAGTCAGTTTCTAGCTCCCTAAGTGTGTTTTAAAATGTATAATTATCATTTACTATGCACCTGCATGTACAACTCCTGTTTGTCTAGCAGTTAAAATCAAGTTTGACATTGTTTGAAAAAAATAATGATTCTTCTGTTGTTTTATCTGATTTTATATGATTGAGGCCGGCTTTATAAATGTATTATTAATTTAAAAAGACCATTAAATAGGGTTAACTTAAAAATATATCTGAATAAGAATGTTACATTACACTTTCAAATCTTGAATTGGCTAATATTTCTAATGCTTTACATAATGAGCACAGAAGCAAAGCTCTCGTGTAGGCGATAGCTGATTAATATTGCTGGGATGACTGCTGAATTTGTACTGCATACCTCTCATTGCTCACTGTGCCTAAATACAGTGTCTGAAGATATTAAATAAACATTGTTTCTGTAGTTAGTTATTTCAAATAGAATTGAAAGCAAGCTCTTTATTGCGTGCAGTGAGACATGTCTGCAAAATTTGAATTTCAAATGAAATCCTTTGAAAATGGAAAAAAAAATCCTCTTGCATTTGAAAGAAGTTGATATGACCCAGGGGGGACTGTGTGGTGGGTTGCAGTACAATGATTGCGGTCAGACAGCAACACTGGGTCAAACAGGTATACACAGAATGGGGTCTGAAAGTGGTTAATGAATACAATGATGAAGGAGATGCTGGCCAGTTGAACAGATGTAGGTTTGTGACTAAAGAGGTTGCTTCAGCAGCAGGCAGAGTTTGACAGGGAGGCTGAAGACCTTTCAGTCCGGTGTGCACTCATCTAAAAGAACTAGTTTCAGACGCAGTGCCCTCCAAAATAAAATAAGATGAAAACTATGAAAGAAACATTTTTATACCTGAATATCATAGACCTGTTTCCTCCTATTCTGACATGACCTGGGATGCCTCTGATGGTAAAGTACAGGGGCCATTTTATACGTAGACTTCTCTCCTTATGTTTTCCTTACTTGAATAGTAGGCAAGATGAGAGGCTCGGTGCAAGACTGAATACGGAGTTTCTGTGGGTATATTACTGCTCGCAATATTTGAATTTCTCTTATGAACTTTATTCAGCTGTGAGGTAGAGCACAGTCAGGTTAAAAGATAAAGAAAACTTCATTTCCGTTACAAAATTGTCATATGTAATTTAAAAGGCAACTTTTAAACTCAAATAAAACAGAAAAGTCTAAAGTGAAAATTAAAGATCCAAGTTTCTAAATTACATGTCTGGTGTTACAATGGGTAGTTAATAACATGTTCAGAATTACTAGACTGCATTCTGATTCATAGTAGCCTACAGTTTTTTGTTAGTCTGAGAAAGGGCCTGCTCCTGAGACCTTGGATGTTCAAAGAGAGATTTAGAGCTGGTGGAGGAACAGTGCATGAGAGAACATAATAATTAGCAGCTCAAATGTCACCGTCACCAAGGGGCAAGCAATTTAGCATGCAGACATGTCTCAGCCTCTATTGAGGACAGAGGCAGAAAGAGACAGATACGATATCCAACTATCGCCCTCGGTAAAGTAGATAGAAACAATCATGGGCAAATAAAAAATCTGTAGGGGATGTGACCGCCTGTGCATCCTTCCCAAAGGGTTTTCCCAGCCTGTCTCCCTCCCAGAGGGCTCCAGTTTGTAGGCATGGCCAGACTGTCCTCCCGGGATACGAGGCCCCACCTGCTGCTGCCCGAATACTCATCCACGGCAGCTTCTCTGCTCAGTGAGGCAGCAATCAGCCTGCAGCTCATTTACAGTCAGAGCCACAAGAGCAGCGATTCTATTACAAAAAATTTGACAATATGATGGTATTTGTGTGTGTCTGAAGCGGCGTGTTGTGTTCTCCATTTGACGAGTGTCATCTGTTTGAAGTGAGGGCTTAATGTTGGTATGTGCGGTATGTGCCCTGTGTGTAGAGGAGTGTTGTGGAGAGCTATCGAGGAGTAGAGCCAGGCAGAACACACTGCACTAAGGTTTCCACGCAGAGCTCATATGATTAGATTCTCTAAGGGCTTCGGTAAAGATAACACTTGTGAGGATAAGCCTTTGCATGGCGGGTTATAGACACTGAGTGTATGTGTGTGCATTTGTCGGAGGAGGAGATGGTGATTGTGGTGGGGGTCGTACACCTCACCTGGTGAGCATATAATGTTGTTGTTGAGGGTACAGACACCTCCACGGAGCACAGAGAAGATGAAGGTGGACGCTTCTCCCCTGCCATTTCTAAGCAGATTATTTCTCCTCTGTACTGAACTCTTCCTGTGCGCTTGTTGAGCCCCCACAATACACAAACACAGACAGCAAGTAATGTTAATCTGGACATTTCCTCACAAAGGTTAGAATGTCAACATCTATATTAAATGGAAACCTATTCAGTGCCTGTGGCTGAATCCTGCCGAGGCGCTTTGTGACATCAGACCTGGAGCTTGGGCACGCCAAGGCATTACTGGATATTGACACTGACACAGGTTTATACTTTTGCAGTAACCATCCTTATCACATAATCAGCTGTGGCCAGAAGGATTAGCATCTCTCATATATTTCAAACAATATATTACGTCTCGCGCAGCAGCACAAGACACTCAGAGATAGAAGAAAAAGAGATAGAGGCACAAGTACAACTGAGACAACACTGTGTGACTTGTTTTATCACAAAGGGCAAAATATTTTACTGTACCACCACATTTTTGTTCTGAAATGGGGCAAAAGGGGTTACACTTACTTAAAGTGAAACATAACACTGAAGGATGTTGGTGTTACATATACAGTCACTTTGTTACATTGTCCCATTCTATGGGGATCATTACAAAAGATGTTATTTTCCTTTTTCTTTCAGACAAAATCCAGTAATTCTGTCTCCTAGATTCTCCCCAAAACTCTGAAAGTCCAAAACGCACCCTGGGACAATCTGCCCTCACACTGTGATGCAACATTACATTCACCCCTCCACCCCATGACATATAGATGCAGCAATCTACCATCAGCAGTGCGGACAGCATGGAATACAAAAGGGTGTGAGACACAGTTCAAGCGCATTTCTTTTTTTCTTTTTTTTCCAATTTGTAACGCTGCACAGAATTTTCTTAAAATCCTAAATAGCCAGAATCGATTTACAGGTTCCTTCACAATACAAATAATAGCTTTTTCACACTGGATTACAAAATGTTAGTCAAAGACTTTTTGCAGGTTTACAGGGGAAACAGGACAAAACAGTTCTCAAGTTCAGTTCAGAGTTAGTGGTAAGAGGACTGTGAGAGGGTCCAGTGCAAAACATTGTATATGAAGAAATTCTGTGGGCAAATTAAGAAAGTCATAGCAAAATACTACTAAGAACACAATCCATTTACTTTGTGAATAGAATGATAACACAATAGTGGGCATCAACCACACACTCAAAAAGAAAAGCAAATTTGGAACAAGAACTGACACCTTTAAGAGTATTGCATTTTGTCAATTTTGGTGTGAAGACACTGAATATTCTATCATTTGCAGCTGTATTAAAAATGTTGGAAACAGAGAAAATGTCGGCATCATATTCGGTGCAAAGAAAAGTCTGTCAAAACTCATTCTGACTGTCGAGCAGTTAAGTTTCAGCTGAGATCAAAAATACGTTAGATAATTTGTGTTCTTCCTTATAGCAGATTATGTCTGGGTAAAACTGGTGACTTGGCTGGTTGTGTTTTGTATTTTGCCCGGCAACAGCTTCAATATCAGCAACACTGTAGTAAAATATCTATGTACAAGTTAAAGACCCAACTCTGCCGAGAGACACAACTGATTTTCACCATTGTCACACTCTGTCAGCTATGTGTCCCTGAGCGACCACAGTTGGAAAACGTTTGGCCATATTGGTATTCTTCATCACCGTGGGAAAATGAAAACCCTCTCTGGTTGTAGAATCAAGTTTTTTAGGTTTTGTGAACAATTCACTTCGAGGCACCCAATCATTTTAGGCGTACACAATTATCAATTGAAAACCTGTTCAGCTTAGAAATGCACTGAATCATCTTTTCCCCGTGCCTGGCCTTTTGAACCAACTGTGTATTGTAAGAGAAGCGGACTCTTGCATGCTCCAGCAGTTAAAGCAACCAGGGCTGGTACATTTACACACCAAGTCTCCATGCTGAGGCCCCAAGGCAGCAGTGTCAGCACCAAATTGACAAAACAACTAGATGTGACAGGAGGAGTCATAAAATTGCATTTTGTAGGATCAGTGTTTTCCCCTCCTGTCTTGGCCCTCAGCACTTCAAAAATTAGATCATTGCTCAATTTGTACCGATATGATTTATCTTAGGCTCGATCCATGTTACCCACTCGTTGAGTTAAGATTGAGGAGGATGAACCCTGGAGCCTCTGGGGACAGAACATGCAGATTTGATGTGACCATAGTCTGTGCACAACACAAGAATGTCTGTCTGGTCTTTGACGAATACACATCTTTATGGCTGTGACTGAAAGACATTTCATCAGAGCTGATAATTTTATCAGTGTCATTTCAGAACATTTGAGGTTTTCAGGTACAACATTTTCCATTGCTTCTTATATATTATAAGGTATGGTGATAGCTGCAGCAGAGTCATACTGACATCTGAGCCTACATCCAGAGATTGAAATGTTTGCCTTCGGCATGTGTTCATAATCTGGAATCTGGTCATATGGTAGTTGTTTATGCATTCATTGCAACAGAATAATTTTTACTTTGCAGGGAATAACCTATAAAAACCAAACGACTGTGCAAAGATTCAAAGCTCTTTTTTGAAGAACACTATGGCTGCTGGGCCCCAGCTTCTCTGATTGCCATAGAGAGACAGCCCTCTTGAGCAAAGATGAAATGTATCAATGCTACTGTAGCTCTCACCCATCCATAATTTCATGGGCGCTGCAGTGTAGTAGATTGAGAGAGGCTCAGTGAAGCACGAAGCCCTGTCTGAACACTGGGTCATCTAACAATCTAAGACCACACAGATACAGTTGCCCGAGTTTCATATCCGCCCTCACCTTCCGTCCATAAGACTAAGATGAAATATATTGAAAACACTGGACTGAGGCTTTGTGCGAATCAAAACTGCTACGCGAAAACTGACCCGAGAGCTGTCTTTTCATTGGTTTTCCAATGTTTTTTGAGGTCAAATTTCCCTTTGCGAATTATTTCTTTAAACAGGAAGCTGCATTGCTACGTGAAAAGGTTTTGCCATGCATGTCTTTGAATTGCTTAAACAGCTTATGGTTATAAGGGCCAGAACCTCCTATCTTCAGTGATGAATAGTGGTATAGTCTGATCATGTAAATTATCTGACCTTCATGCAAATCCACATCCAATTAATAGCTGCTGATTGCTGTGCTATTACTGTTGTTTGTGTTTAACATGATCACAGTAAAATACTGCAGCACTCCATTTATTGTCTCCCATAACCTACCACCTCTGTACAATCGCATACCAGGGCAAGTGTACTATGAAACATTAACATCACAGGCCACAATAAAAGAGAGTAATGTGATGAATACGATGTCCACACATTTGCTGGGCTCTGAGACAAAGGACAAAGCCATTTCCATTTGCAGTAGGACTCTCCATAGCTGCAAGCATGCATGAGACGGATGAAGTAACATTTGGCTGCTCAATTAATTTTAAAGGTTTTTACACTATTAAGCACAATTTATCCAGCGGCTATTACATCCTTCCCTCTCTCTTTCTTGTTTCTCTTTGATATTTTGTTGCACTAGCAAAATTCTTGTATTTTAATCTTGTGTAACATTAACATGCTGGTCGAGAATGTCAAACTGTTTGTCAGCCTGTTCCATTTGCAGCAGCAGAGCAAAACTTTCAAACCATTTTCCTGTAATTTTTTATGTTGTAGATGGAAGTGGGGCAGAATCTGCCTGCTAAAACCACAGCTCCTGATCATCATGATAATCATAATAATGTGTGTGATCATAAACATATTTCAGTGATGAGGCTGAACAATCGCTCTGGGTGTTTCTGGTTAGAAAAATTTTGACATCTTTTAAAAAGGATGAACACTGATTTTTAATGCAGCCTCTTAAGAGGATCTTTTTCAGTTTCTCTGTTGCATTATGAAATATTCAGAACATGCTGTGGGGAGTTTCAAACGATTTCTATTGCTTTTGTATGTATTGGGATGGCAAAGCACTCTAAACATTTCATACAATAAAACCCTGTTGTAGCGTTAGAACAAATGTACATGTTTAAAATTAGATCATCAACTTTTCTCTCCAGAATTCAGAGAATAGATATAAATGGTCTTGCATCTAAATCCCTTTGTTCTTCTACTGGCTCACCACAGGGTTGTGTATGTTTCCTTTCATCTATTACACAGCTGTCAAAGTAAATATCAAAATCCCCATATTATACTTAATATTTGCTGATATAGGTGTTATTATTTATCCCATTCAAATGAACGATATCAGCTAGGTACGCAAGAATTTGTGGACTGGTGCTAAAGATGGTTCTATAGGGTGGAAAGCATCTCTTTTAAGTTATTCACATTTTTCATTTATTTGCTGGTTTACATCCCTTTGTCAACTGTATAAGAACCTCAGTTAACCAAAGAGATCCCTTGCACAGCTGAACATTAACTTAACATTAAGTTTATCAGTAACCACAGAAATGTCCTTTGTGGCTTTTTAAGTGAATGGGCTTTAGACTGCTTGTATATGAAGCACACAAAGAAGTTTGGTTTTAAGTCAAAAGCCATTAGAATTTTGAATGATTGTAATGCAATGCAAGACATGCTCAGTTTCCTTTGTGCATAGATTGATAAATGAAATTGCACCTTTGGACACAATGTACCTTAGTGGTGCTGGACATTGTTTGCTAACTACAGATTTAAGCATTAAGCATAATGTGACTAAACTTTTTTCTTTGTGTTATCATGTAAAACATTTGATTGTTTTTAATGTGTGTGCATGGATTGTTTTTGTTTGTAAATCTGCTTGCCTCAAATTGCTGCCTGAGGGATGAAAGTGATATTTTTTTAAATGAACTGAACGTTTTTCTCAAAACTTCAGCACATAAAACTGCAACTGTCTGCAAGGCCATATAGCAGCAGGGGTGTACCGACCCTTTGAATAAACCATTTTAGAAGCAAAATACTGCAAATGAGCCTTTTTGAAGGTTTAGGTGCTGTGAGTCTAACAGCCATTAGTGTTGCATGTGAAGTTTAATGCCAAAAAAACCTGAAAGTAGAGCTAAATGTGTAGCAGGCAGACCCTTAGAAGAAAAGGTGATCTGCCAGCAGCATACACGGACATGTCAAAACAGGACATATATTATTTATCCTGTCTCATGCTTTCAGTCCTTTTGACTCATGTATTTCTGTGAAAAAAATGAAAACCAACATAAAGCCACCTGTAAGCCTAAAATGTTTCAACAGCGGGCGCCACAGTCCATCCACAGATTTGGTTGTTAGAAGGCAGCTCCGGCATTTACAGTTATTTCTTCTCTCTAGTTCTCCTGTGCAGCTCTGCGGGAAGCAAATGCCAAAGTGATTCGTACCTGTACTCAAGAGCTGTGACAGCAGCAGGATTGCAAGGGTTATTTGCTTCTACAAAGTCTTGTTTATTGGCAGCCATTTAGCCAAGCGTGTCTTCAAAACCTTGACAGAATAATTTATCAGTTGATAGTATGCAGCAGTATTCTCACAAAGATATGCTCCAGAGCAAAGAAATTGTGGTAGTGGCAGAAGAAATGTCAGGAGATTAAAGATATCTAGTTTGGTCATACTATTTGGTTCTAACACTGGGAAATCAGCCCCAAGGAGGGAATAAAACAAACTACGGTCTCCAGTGCCAGGTGATTTGATAAGGCTCACCAAAGGTTAAGGACAGAAAACCGGCAACATGGCAGCTCTGCAACTCCTGCATCATTTGCATACTTTAATGTGAAGTGGTGCCAGTGTAAGAGGAAAATAATACCTGACTCAACAGTACTACAGTACAACATTATATAACATCACATTTCTGAAGAAAACTTCAAAACACATTGCATGTGAACGAATATCATGAATGACAGCATTTCTATTTACAGTTATTTACAATGTGCCATAAGAGGACAAATCAAACGCCCATTGTGCCCCATGGCAGACAAACAACAGCATGGATTTGGTCTAGTTTAAAAAAAAAAAATAAATAAGAAATCTGAACTTCCATCTTGGGCTTAATCTGTTCATATTGCCTGGGGCTTGGTGTCCAACCTCAGGGGAGCCCTGGCAATCCCCTGACTCTCTCTGGAGACTGGCGGAGAGAAATGTGCAACAGAATGGAAATCTCAACACTCTCAGCCCTCCCAGATTGCTATTGAAAGCATTTACAGTACACTGGCTAAGACGCGCAACCAAGCGTTGATAATGAGGGAGAGAGTGAGCGAGCGAGAAAGTGTTACTTGGGCAATATTTGGAGGCAAACACAAGGCAATAGAGTCACCTCTTGTTTTTATTTACCCCTGTAGTCGACTTGGCTATCAGCAGTGGCCTTTGTGCTTCAGCCCTTTTGACACAGTGTTAGTGATCTTATGAATGACTGTCATCGGGTAGATGTGAGCGGATTTCAGCTGCAGCAGAATGAGGAGATAGGACCCTTAACAGTAGTTCTACCTGAAACATGCAATTATCTGCCACCGAGAGAGACGGAATTAAATACTGAGAGAGAAGAGAGAGAAAGAGTGTTTCCTCAATAAAACAATTATCATAGACAGGAGTGACATATCTCCTCAGTGCTGATAACAGGGGGGTTTCAGAGGCAGTACACTCTGCAGATGACTACATTATTTATAGATGAAAGAGGATCCAAAACAAAGTGATCGATGCACAAATGAGACAGGCTACCAAACGACTCCAACCTGGGTGTTTGAGTGCACAGCAGAGTGAGATGTGAACACTGCAGAATGGTTCCCTGCCCCCTTTTCCCCTAAAACAACCAGCCATTAAAAAACAGCCATCTCTATCATTCTGACTGTAGGGGGAAAAACTCCAGTCTTGTCCTCATTTGGAAGAACTGGTAAATGAGCCAGCATGACCACAGAGGAGATACATCCATTTAGGCAGATCCATCAGAGCAGTTTGTGGTCATGTTTCTGCGTTTGAACACATTCCTGCACAGAAGTACCCTCACAAATCTTTTGTTATCACCAGAGTAGTCGTCGTGAAACAACTACAGGGAGGTGCAAAAGGATAGGAAGTAAGACCTCAGAGAGTACATTAACCCGCACCGATCTGCCAAATACAGCAGCAATTTCACACCTGAGTGGATAAAAACATGACCATTCATTTTTGCTGGTGACAAGAAGAACCTCACAGCTTAAATTCAACCATTTTGTATGAGACATACTGTATGTTCCTCATCATTCAAGAGAGCATTGGCAGCAGTTGGAGAAGACATTACATGCATTTTATTAGAATCCTTTATTCACTTATTTTCTCTTATTTTCTTGCAAATCTCTTCAGTGTTTAGATGTGAATTCAGGATTCAGTGTGATCATATGACATAATTTTTAGGATGACTCTAATAGGCTCCATCTGATGTGTGGGATGGTGAAAAACAAAACAGCAGCTTTCAGAGGGATCATTCATTCATTACTGATCATGAATGCAACAGCATTTGTAAATGAAATATATAGTACATAAAGTGCGATTTTCTTAAATTTCCATGTTGATAGAACAAAGTAACAAAACATTCACAAGAAGATTGTTATAAAAATAGGGAATTGTGGTTTTCATGGGCCATGGCAATGCTCAGCTGCATAGACACAATCTACTGTACCGTACAACATTTGCCTTAAGTGGTAGAGGAAAATCTTGTTTCTCCAAGATTAAAGGGCATGTGTCAAGTCACATTGCAGGGCTCACCATTAACTTTTTGAGGCACTTGTCCTTTGGACAAGTAAATTTACGTCTCACTTGTCCAGGCACAAAATCACTTGTCTGGGTAAAAATTACAGTAATTTACTCTTTTCACTTTTTGTTCAAAATAATGAATTCAGACGTAATTCGACAATGAGTTGAATAGGGTATTCATGGACAAAATTCCACGTCACACCAAGAGCCAGATGTGTAGTTGGCATTTATAAAAGAAGAATGTGTGTAGAGCCTCATGCATACTTCAGACTAGGCGTGCACACAGTTTTTGAGAGGTAGCTGCATTTGAAATTATACGCTGGATGTAAAAAATAAGTTGAGAGGTGAGAGATGCAACCTTCTAGTAAAGCATTGTTTAGGTTATTTGCAAAATAACAACACAATCAGTGAAACTAGCAGTCTAAACACCGTAATTTTGTCATTCTGATTGTCCGTACTTTAAATCTGTCCAGGATGCCGGTCCTTCGGGAATAGGGATCCATTTTTTCCATTTTTTCCACCGCTGAAGTCCTTTAGGGAATTTTTCCTCATCTGATTCAAAGTGCTGCAGAGATTGTAGAGCCCCTTAAGGGAAATTTATGATTTGTGATTTAGGGTTATATAAATAGAATTTGACTTGACTTTCAGTTAATTGATTTTTTAACAGAACTGTGTAATGTGCTGCAGATATAATGCTGACTGGCTTTAATTTTTTTTTTTCTTCATCTTTACCTGTCCTCAAAATTCTTGATGGGCAGCTCCTATGAGGACCTCAACAGCATCAGGTTCACGTTGACACTGCAGGGGTGGAGTTTTTAGACCATTTGATGTGTGATTTCTACTGGAAAAGGGTGAATGTGATGTACATGTGAGAAAGGACACCAATTAAGGAAGGCGCCACACTTCCAGGGAAGTCACACCATTATTTCTTTGAGACCCACTCAAACTCTGACAAAGGGCATGAATCAAACCAAACCCTTAGGCTGGGGCAGGAAAGAATAAGTGTATGTGTGTGTGTGTGTGTGTGTGTGTGCGTGTGTGTGTGTGTGTGTGTGTGTGTGTGTGTGTGTGTGTGCGTGTGTATAATGTATCTTGCACAGTCGAGCTTTGAAACTGGGTAGTAACAAACAAGTGTGACAGCCAGTGAAGGAAAAGAGGAAAAGAGGGAAAATTTTCAGGGGATCTTCAACAAGAGGAAGCTCTCGAGACGAGCAAGGTGATGCTCTAAGCCATCAGGCAAAAGGGCATGTTCACACCGAGCACTCTGTGGCTGTTTACTTGAATTCTAGAGAGTGTGTTCCTTTTAATTGGTTGTTTGAGCAAGTGTAGACAATGCCATTATATGGTGTGAACCAAATACCTGCAATAAGTTTTTCTGAAAATCTGTGCTTTCTGTGTTACCAGTCAGAATGTAGTCTGAATCATCCCGCCTGCACAAAAACAACCACAAAATACTTCTCTTGACATCAGTCTATACACCTGGGAAAGCTGGGCACACTAAAATGGACAAAGACTAGAATAATGAATAATGAACTAATAATGAACTAGAATAATCTGTCTTTAATGTTAGTTTTTAACTGATATGAGCCATAAAGGAAAAAAGGAAATTAATCTAAAGTTCAAGGAGCTGTTAATCATTTTCAGCTACGATGAAAGAAGTTCAATAGCCTTGTAACTTCTACTGTAACTCTTAAGTTGACCCTCCACCATAAAATCTCTAATGTTTTGGTGTGACGGTTCATCAAAAGTCAGTCCAATGAAAGGAGCAAATTTAAGTTACAGTGACTTCCTTGTACTTTATCTTTGCCCTCTTCCTCCACACTATTCCTCAACATGGCTCTTCTGAATGATATTTAAATAATTATTTAATCTTATAGTGATTTCTTCAAAAATAAGCATCAGCATAGTGCCTGCCAAACCAGTATCCCTGACACAGTGTACAGGATCACAGAAGCCTAAAAGAACCACTAATGAAAATGTTATGGTTTGTTAGGTTTATCAAATCTACAGAAGGTCTGAAAACATACACCCTACTAGCATTTTACACAAATCACAGGCCGTTTCATGAATTTCTTATGAAAAGGTGATTACAAGCTACAATAGTGAAAGCAACTGTAGTATTAGAAATTAGAGAGCGGGGAACTTTCAACACCAGGTCATTTATAAACCTTGGCATTGCGAGAGTCAGCTTCAAAAGAGAAAACAACAAGGTTTTGTAAATGAGCTGTGTCCAGTTTAGCAATGATTGGCTTGTGCAGTGGAAGCAACAGCTCATCAATAACCTCAGCTATGGCAGCCGGGCTGCTGTTATCTGTTTGAGCCCAATACGTCAGTGCCACTGAGCAGGTGTTTTTCTTGTGCTAATCCTGCTTTAGTAAATAGCTGCAATTAAATAGAAACTAAATAAAGCTAAATCTGTATGGCCTCTGTTTGGGCTGCACTTATATACAGGTCGCATAAACATCAATAATATTAAAACAAATTCCCATCTCTACTCAAAATACTACTGTAGATATCTGTGACATCTTCAGCTACTTCAACAGGAATGCAAAATGTAAAGTGGTGCACAAAGGTTCAACAATCAGACTGAAAAAATAATTTCTTATCAAAATACACCAGATTGTCAACACCATCCACCATGTTGATCTGTCAGAACTGTGATTGCAGCACAACACTGTAAAATAACTCTGGTGTGGCAGTAAAATGGATCAGCAGTTACAGACCAGGTTCTTGTATGAATGGCGACTCTTTAGTATTTGACTATTACCACAGTTTTGGTATAAATGGTCACACTAAATGAGCATCTGATTGTCTGTGGGATTTATAGCTATGTGTGTCAAAGTGGTACAAGACACATCTGCTGAGTGTGTGTCACAAGTTGTCAGAGAGCCAAGATTTTATAGTGGCTCTCCTCCAGACAGTGTTGCACAGCTGTGCAGCAGAGGCATCAGATATAAGTCAGTTCTACATTTTAATCGCCTGAACCTTAATGGAACAATGTGCTTTCTTTATTTTACATGAAGTTACAAGTCATTTACAAGTCAGTCAAGTCAATTTTAATTACTTAACCTCATCTTTAACAACTTGAAGTCAGGATATCACAAAAGAAATTTGTGGTTTAGGGTTCATGAAGAGATGGCTAGATAGAAATTGGTAACACTGCCAGCACTGCTGGTTTGACGTCATACTTTCCTGAGTTTGAAGGGATAAGTAGAGGAAAATCATGACATTTTTCTAAAAATCTCAAATGGAACAAGTTTATCAAATTCCAAAGTTACTGTGGCAATGGTACACTAGAGTGTGCACATAAGGGTGTGACTCAGCACTATCAGGCTACAAATGGGACCCAGTGAATAAACATTAAGAGGACGTGAAATAAAGCATTGTTTATGCAGCTGCTGCCTTGGTCGAGTAAGTAGCCTCTGCCAGCATCTCAATTCTATTCCTGTTCCTCAAGACTGTCCAAGGAAGAGGGCAGGAAAAAAAGACCAGAAACCAGCTTTTATCGTTGCTTATATAAATGCAGATGAGGAGTCCAAAGTCCCAAAATCAGTGATAAAGGGAGCGCAGCCTCCAGATAAGATGCAGGGGTTTGTGCTGTGAGCTGTGAAAATGCAGTGATCTGTTCACTGAGTTGGTATATTTAGCAGAAATTAAAGGACCATGTGATGCAACAGCAGTACACATGGTTGAAAGATGCAGTCTCTGTTTTGTGATTTTGCGAGGTTCAGTGTGTAATTCATTTAAAAGAGGATGAGTCGATTCTACACTGTGGCAGGTAAGATTCAAAGATGACTCACCCAGCACTTGTGTACGACAAGGCTCTCTCTTACCTTTTCCTGCTCCCTTTCTATTCTACACTTTAGGATGAGCGTCACAGTCTCATAATACATGTCATGTATATGAAGTTACACTTCATTTTCCTAAGCTATATCCTCTGTAATTTTCCTTTTCCATTTTCATTTTCGGATGAATATCCCCTCTAACATTACATTTCACTTAATGGTATGTGAGAATTTATGTCCCTGAGGATTTTTCACGCTAGGGCTATGTAATAACCACACAGTGAAGAGGCAGCTCCATGCAGCCATCTTTCCCTGCTCTGCTATGATCCACTTTAAACACTACTGGGCTTTGGCAGCAAAGCTGCAATAAAAGCAACTTGACATTGTACATTGTCACACGATTCCCTGCCTACAACAGTCTCTCTGGGAGAGCTCAGCACAAGAGGGATAAATCTGAATAAGCGTGGTAAACATACAAAAATGTTTCTAAGACAGAATTTGCAGGAGGCGATGTTTAAAAGTTTTGTTGCATCTTTCCTCTATGTTCCTGTCACGCAAACTATATAGGTCTTGATGTTTAGGGTACATTTATTAATATCTGTAAATCCTCTGGGTTATCCTTAAGAAAAGCCTCTTGTACCTTAGTAGAGGCAAATGGAGATCTACTGGTGCATGACCAGATCAATACATGAGGCACCGACTCTAAGGTTGAGGTGCTACGGATTTCTTCACATTCATCTATCTAATTCTGCCAGCAGTAACAAATGCGTCACTGTCAGTTTGAATCTGGAAGTCTACAAAAGAGTAAGACTCAGCCAGCTCCAGGTCACATGGGGTGAGGCTCTGGACTTAAAAAAACACTCTGAGCAGGACAAGTGAGAAGTGCCAGAGGCAGTGTGGTGCAGAGCCTTGGATTACACCCTGGTGGAGAGGCTAATTGGCCAGTAGTATGGTTTAAGTCTAGTCTGCTCATGATTTAACTAACTCATTAATTTGTGTTTCCTTGTATGTATCCTCTGCAGTTGCATGAAACTAAAATTAAAGTTTCTATGAAAATGATATACACAATGAACCTCATTTATGCATCGTGTGCTGCGGCAGGACATACATTTCAAGTGCTATCCTCTGAGCAAACACTTGATGTTTATGTTGTTACAAAAACCCAAGCACAGATTACATTTTTGACTCTACCAGGAGAATCAGAGAATTAGCTGATTCCTCGGTGTAGGTTTGGTTATTGAAATGGAAAAACCAACCCTCAGCATAGTGAGACATTTTAACAAGGAGCCCAGGTCCAGTTATTGACTGTGCAGATGCTGCGTTATTATCTCAGGGCATGGTTGTCATGTCAACCAAAAGAAAATCAGGAACTTGTCCATTTCACTTTTAAGGCCGAAACTTATTGAAGGACAAACTAATAAGCTTTTGGGATGTGCTGCAGTACTTTTACCCAGTAAAGGCCCATTTGGAAGGCATTTTGCCTGGAACAGAACAAGTGTGACATGATCAGGACAATGTGCATGTGTCTATTTATAAATGGATACAATGGAAGCTTTCCGGAGCATATTTTGACTTGTCTACCCATGCAGGGAGGCAAAGATGGGCCACTGACTGGAGTTACTGCAGGTCAATTAACCAATGATTTTTGCAGTCATGGGAACTGAGTTCAGCACAATATCAGTTATGATGTGCAGCGACGGCTGCCAGTGCAGCTGTTGCACTGAACACCAGTGCAGTTCAGGTGGCCACTGGCTGGCCATGGGTGACTGCTGCAAAACATCACATTTTACAGAAAAACAACACCATCGCACCTCCCTAAAAGGTAATTAAAAACAGATAAAACCAGATGGAATAACATTAAATGCATTCAAAGATGAAGCAAACTGTTTGCCCTTATTCACATCCTGTCCTAAGGGCACAACTCTATGTCTAAATCAAAGTACACACTTCTGCAAATGGTTGCTTCATGTAATGTTTAATTTGAATTGGTGAGTGTATCCTTATCACATATTCAGGGGGCCACTCAGCATGCTATGAAGTATTTACATTAAGGCACTTTGTAAAGGATTCTACACACTGGAGCACTTCAACTTAGTTGCACTTGCCAGGGGCAAGAGAAGAAGGCCTCTGCCACGAATCACTGAAAGTCCAAAAATCCCTGCTGCCACTAGAAACAGTGTGTGCTCTTCATTATGCTGCACTACCATTACTTTGCACTCTGTCTGTCCGGATGGAATCTATAGGGCAACAAAAATTACCCGCACGCAGATGTTTGAGTGTTTCTCCGAAGCGTTTAAAGCTTGATGCATGCTATTATAAAAGCAGTGTGACGGCAGCTGCACTGTCAGCACTTTACTGTTCCACAGCATGATGGGGGCGGGGGGCTGTTTGAGAACAGGCTGACTGAGGATATGACAAGATAAATTACATTAAATTACACACTTCCCACAATAATTAAATTTTCAATTAAGCATGTACATATTAAGGGATTCTGGCTAATTTTTAATGATTGTGTTGAGACAACTTGTACTTATGTTTTGTTTTGTTTTTTGGTGATTTAAAAAAAAATTAAAATATAAAAAAAAAATCATATTTCAAACGTGACAAACTTGTTACTAGCGATGTCCTGCAGATATTTATTCATTTTCTTGCACGACAGACAGACATCATCAGATGTCTGATATAGTTTGCTTTAAAAAAACAAAAACAAAAAAAAAACACTGGTTGCCTTTAAATTAAGGTGTGTCTGATAACATCATCCTCCACGAACTGGTGTGAAGTGGATCTAATGAGGCTGAATAATGTTGTAATATATGACTTCATCCTTAGCCTATTTCTGTGCAGTGAAATCAATCTCCAGGAAAGACCAGGACAGGACTGTCAGTATGTATGTGTATGTGTGTGTGTGTGTGTGTGTGTGTGTGTGTGTGTGTGTGTGTGTGTGTGTGTGTGTGTGTGTGTGTGTGTGTGAGAGAGAGTGTGTGTGATTCCATGACAAGTTCACTCAACCCTCAGACAAATTAAATTTTACTCCCTCCCTCTACTTTTGTATTGAACTGTTGTCTATATTACAGAGCCTTCAAGGAATTCAGAGCAATCCACGCAGGACAGCAGCCACTCCTGAGGCAATGTTCCAAAGCAGAGCATCATTTTTGTGTCGTCCTGCTTCATCAGATATACGAATGTTGTTTCATTCATCCTGCAAAGAGTTACTTTTAACAGGGGGGTGGTGGGTGGGGATACAAATCCAATCCAAATTTAATGTTAGGGGTGGTTTTCTTAGGTGAGATATAAATGGAGCTTCTCAAGTGTGCATGATGACTGAAATCAGGCGTGGAGAAGAGCACCAGGTCGCACTGCAAGGCTGAGCTGAGTTCACTGCAAGATCGCCACAGAGGAATTATTTAACATCATTTTTAATTAAGTCAGCCTACACAGAAGCTCATTACAATGTAAGGTTGATTTACTCATGTATTTCGAGCTCAGCTCAGTGCAGCTCAGTGGCGTTAGCACCTGTGTGTGTGTCCATTCAGGCTCACCCCCATGCTCACTGGTGTTTTCACAGACCTGCAAACATTACAACTGTCTTAACAGCAGTAATATTGGAACTGACAGTAGAATAAGAATATCATTGCGCTTTGTGATGCATTAGTCTAGATGACCTCCAAATAGATATCAAGGAAATGCAGCTAAGCTATCCTGGTGTATGCATTGTTTTCTGAAGGTTAAACCTGCCCTTCATTGAATTAATTCCTTCTTAATGCACCAGCATGTGTCTGACTGAATAAGGATGATTGGTGTTCCGCACACAACAAGTGAGAAACTTTTCCTGGCATTAAAGGAATTGTATGGTAGTGGAAGAGAGGAGCAAATAGAGAGTGTTGACTCACTGCTTGCCTTCAATTTCAGCTTCACAACTTAGATTAAACTCCCAGGTTTTACCATAAGTATTTTATTATGCCCGAGGCTGACTATTTTTATTTAATTATATTTAATTATTTAGAACTGACCAAAATCCAACCTTTATCTTAGTCAAACTGTTGTAAATGCTCAACCTTATTTTGCCAATATTTATCTTTAAAGGTGTATGTCTGGTGATATTCTATTTTTTTAATTCTAATTGTTATTTTATAAAGATCAAAAACAACAATGAATTGATCCTACTATCAGCTATTGACTGTGTAGCCAAAACCTGATGGGACCACTTTCCTCTGATGCATAGTGCACCATCACACCAATGAGTCACACTGTTGCAAAGGATGACATTTTCCTTCATTCTGGTGAATATGAGCACTGCTGCTTATTTTGAACCAATCCCACATACATGGTCCTGCTGCGATACATGATCAACAGTGCATCGCGTCCACAGTTGAAAATGGACCTTGACAAATTCAGAATTTACTGTCATGTAATTATAATGTGTAACGCTGGTTAAAAACTGAAGCACAACAACGCTTAAGGAAAATAATCTGTCTGGAAACTATAAAAATGTGAATTGTTTTAGAAAGTTTACAATTTCAGCAGGAACAAATAGGCTTTGAGACGAGAATCACAAAGTCAAAAAGAGTTTGACCAGGACATTTATGGTTTTAGACTTTTCTCTGGATTTGTTAAGGATAAGAAAAATATATCCTCTAATAAAATGAAGCAAAACAGAAAAAAGTAAGTTTAAAATAAAGTCAATTAGTCTTTAGTGGCAAAAACCAAACAAACCATAATTACATTTGTGGTGGCCCACACTTGACCACTAGCTAACACTTCCCCATGTTGCACAGATAGAAATGGCTTGTTCAACCTGTATTGTTGCCACAATCCAATTTGTGGTGGAGGAACATTACCCTCATATGCTTTCTGTCCATGAGAACTAATTTGCACCACAGAATTTGTGCTTATTTCACACAAATTTATAAGACTCTTTTGGAGACTTTGGCATTTAGCTCATTAAATACTGAAATACACAAAACAATCCTAACTCCCCACCTGAGGGCTGTATTAGCTACTTGCTTTGGATGCAGATGATTTAGGCCAACACAGCAAAATATAGTAGCTGCTTTCATAGCTGAGCAGAGAATGCACTCTTAGTGGGGAAAATACAAAATAAACAATTCCACCAGTGTAGAGGGACTGGGTTCACAGCAGATAGAGCTGAGACATGAAAAAAGGATTAATAAGTGGAAAATAAAGCTGGGTGCCTTGCTGCTGGATTTGCTTTTGCAGGTCTCATTTATGTTAATTAGAATGTGGCAGCAGCAATACACAACATGACAGGGAAAGAAACAGACCAATTATATCTCGTTTTACATCTTCACTATCCTGCTCTATCACTTCTAATTCTGGCTCTATCAAGAATGAGTAGGGACCAATACAACTGGATATCATGCAGGCTCCTCGCCGAACATCACAACATTCACAGGTAACCATGGTGACAGGGGCAACTTCCCAGATTGGTAAATCATCTCATTCTGAGAGATGCCACGATGCTGCTCTCCCCTCTGGTATAGTAATAACTACACTACATGCTGGTCTTTTCATGTGCACTCTGTGCTATATTAGATAGCCTTCACTCCCTGTCTACAAAGCAGATCAGGCCCCACTGTGTATTGCAGCCTTTGTTTCACCAACAGCCAACTCACTGCCCCGGAGCAAACACACATGTCTGTGGTCCAACTAACTCTCGCCCTAATTAGCCACAAATCACTGAGTGCATTTGAAAATAATCACCAACCTTACCTATAAAGAACACCAATAAAAATGAGCAGGTCTTCGATTAAAGCATTTAAAGTCTATATGTAGAGTGGGGGAGTAGAGTACATTAAGTGATTGTAGTGGATTTCTATTGACATTATGCTATGAAGAGAGAGGAATGCACACACACCCACACAATATTGCAACCATGACCCAAGAGGTCTATGGTTTCTCTGTTAAATTACTCTATTATGTAGTTCTAGGCTCTCTGCCGTTCAAAAACAAATCTTGATCAAAGTACTCTTTTGCCTTCCTTTTTACTTTTCAAGGTCCAGAAACACATTTGTGCCAAAAATCATTGAAAACTGAGTGTTTTGCTCTACAAAACAATATTTTCACAATGTGTTTTTGAATGGTGTCATGACATCATCTTTATGCTTTTCAGTATTGTCTAAACACACAAAAAAAACACTAAACCAAAATAAATGAGAGCTATATTAATATAATCAATAGGTCACAAACATGTTTCCTGGAACCGTATATCTAAAAAAACTGTCAGTCTGGCTCACATTCAGAGCTCTCTGAAATCCTGTCAAATTCATGTACATTTTTTGTGAGATGCTTATTAAACAAATAAATGCTGCTTCACAGCCTATTACCACAGAGGAAGACATGTAGGACAGATTCCCTCAATCTCTAAATGTGGAGAATATGTCTGGCTATTTGATTAATGCTGCAGCTGGGAGCAAGATCTAATTGTAAAAGCAGGATAAACACTCACTTGGCAAAGGAGGAGAAGGAAACTGTGCAAATCAGGCCACTCCCCAGAGTATTGAGGAAGGAAATTGGTTTAAGGATGAGGCACATACTTGCGTACCAATGCAGAGCCCTGTAACCCCGCTCTTACTCTCTCCATCTAAACTTCTCAACCTTTCCTGTAGCACCTTTGATTAAAATTTGAAGTAAAAATTAGGAATGTGACACAGTCCTTTTTTTCCCCTCCCCTCTTTTTTAGCTATGCATGCCCATTGAGCAGAAAGTCAGATCCTTGGATGTGATTGTAACTGATGACCTGAGAAGATATAAATCACACTTGAATTGCAGCCCTGAGATGTCAGCCATTAAAATACAGTGCTGGATAAAGTGGGTACCTGGAATAAATATGAGATGATTGGTAGTCAGCAATGCTGTGTGACACTACTGGATTACGTTATGCGAAAATGTTCAGATGAATTTTTAATATCTATGTATGTTTAAATATCTGCCAGGATGTATTTCGAGGAATATCACGGGAGCATAATACTGAGGGAATCTTAACAGGTAGAATAAGGAACCCAAATTCAAAGCAGTTCCTCCTTAGGGTTATAGAAATCACTTTCACACAAGAGGGAGCTGAGGAACTGATCGAATGGCTCAGGAAACTGGATTTAGGTGTTTGCAAATAATCCACTAGCCTTGACTAAAGAAAACACTGTGCCATAAGGGAATGCTGGATAGCCACAAATCACTCTAGGCAAAAGTCAATTAAAGAGCCAGCTAAAAAGCATTTTACATCTAATTACATCACACAAATTGTCCCAGACAGTTCACCGGAGCCATTTATTTACAATACAATGACAGCAGCCCTCAATGCAAGCCTTACAGTATTAAGCTTGTTCTTCCAAGCTTGCATTGTGAAAGGAGTTTTTAACATAATTACCTATGTCTGTGCTACTGCTGATTCTATTACTTTTTACTGCCTTTTTTGTGATTCCATGGGAGCTGATTATAAAAGTGACTCTTTTTAATGCTGGCACCATTTCACTGGATTACATGGCATCAAGCTCCACTCGAGCGTGTTTTTAGAGTCAGATCCCCAGGGATAAGTAATCTGGGCCTGCTCTCACACTGGAAATAGGTGATTTTAGAATATAGATTTTTATGTAACTGGTCTCAGAAGCCATGCCATGAAAAGGTGAAGGTATGAGATTGTGTTCAGTGAGACAACTATATATGTGGGGGGTTGGTGGTAGTGATTTTGTGGGAGGTCAAGAGGTCCTTTTAAAGGGGGAAGGTAATGGATTTTGCAGCTAGATGAGGCATTTGCATCTGTATTGACTACATACAACTTAATCTAGAATTATATTTTCCACCTTGGAGTCAATATTTCATTTTCATAATCATCACAAGTATCAAAAGCACCAGTAAAAGTCTCATTTTCATTTCATACTGTAGAGTTCAGTCACAGCTTTGCCACCATAACCAGTCTGGACCGGCTGCGTAACAGTGCTGCATGTAATGCTGAACTCCTTCTTGTCCTTGACTAGCATACCTTTAAAAAAGACTGGCTACAAGACTCAGCAGTCACGACAGAAATTCATGACCAGCCAACAGTGGAGGAGTTTTAAACTTCATGACATGAACGCTTAGGAAATTGAAAGCCCCATACCACATCACTAATTACACTTCTATGAAGCAAAAGCAAAATGAAATCCCCCAAAGGACAATACTTCCATTAAACATGATAAGTGGGTAACTGTTCTATAAACCTGAAACAGGAAGGCCAATATACTATTCAGTAGCTTACAAAAGGTACCAATTCTCCTGCTAGGCCTCAGGTAATTAATGTATTCCCAGATTCCCAGCCCTCAGCCTGTAGCCGTGGCTTTAGGGGACCTCTGGAGCCTTTTTCCTCCAGACAACTCCTGGCAAAAAAAATGTTATTAATGTGAAGATTTCTTTATTAGTGGCAAACAGGTCAGGCAAACCAATGAAAGACCTAAAAACTGGATTAAATACATCCCTTTAATTTCAAGACTTTGCTTTGCTTGTTACCTCTATTGACATTTCATTGTCTGTGCAATGACTTTTAAGTAAGTGATCTGAATAAACAGGCTATGATCCAATACCTCACTTGGTTTGATATTGTACATCTGAAACCTTCTCCAGTCAACAGTAAAGTAACTTGGCACAACAAATAAAAGAGCAGCTCTGGTGTGTTTGTAGACCCTGGAGAGTATTACTACTCCAAAATAAATTATAGTCTCCCTGGGTATCCTGCTGGACTCACTTGCCTCCTGGATCCTATGTGTAAAGCTATTGACATTTTAGTAATGACTACATTAGTTGGCACGATTGCACTCAGGCATCTGCATGGTGTGGTTCATCATCCTTTCAACCAGTCATGTTTAACTTTTATAGTCCAGAGCCAAGTCTATCTGAGACACCCACCTCTGCACTGACAGAGGTCAGCCCAGCAGCCGTGTTTATTACCAATCCTCGGGGCTAATACTCGAGAAGGCTCTCTGTTCCTGTGTTTAGGTAAGGCATAGCTCAACATCTATAAGCTCACGCCACCCCATCCCAAACAACCTGCTCTCCCCCTCCACTCCCTCCCCCAGCCCGGGTCCTCTAATTTTGAAATAATGGAAATCTCCTGGAAAAACCTACTCTAGCGATTTAACCGTCACTTGGCCACTGTGAATGATAAAACTTCGTTCAGGAAGTCATGCAATGATATTAGTGTGAATGACACAGCAAAACACAAAGTTCAGGAAACTAGCAGCAGGGGGGGATTTGACATGAGAGGCCGTTCAGTGCTGTCACCTTTGCATCATATCTGCGTTACGATGCCTCACACCAACACACTGTATTGTTTTACTGTACAAGGCCACAGTAGATTTAGGTCTCGTGTTTCACATCCGAGGGATGCCCATCCTCTTATCATCTGTCAAGACTCAAGTAGTCTCAAGGGGCCGGCTATATTTACAGAGATGTGTTTGTCTCAAGAAAACCCTGGTGGGTTCTATCTTAAATATGAGGCGGGGTGACAGCGATGAAACACTAAGCCAGATTTAGCATTGGCTAGTAACCCTAGCCACATAAATATAAGCAGACATTTTTGACGTGCCTCAGAAAATTCTAACACTAATCACCCCTGCTGGTTGTAGCTGTATAAAAACTCTTCAGGACCATTCCATGGAAGTCCAGCAGTATGTTCTGTGATATAGAAAATGTATAGAAACCCAAGTGAAAAACTGGATACCAATCAGGATGGTCTGTTTTTGGATAATCCAGTTAATTAAATATCTGAAAAAATCATAAAAACAAAAACCTTGCAACACTTTCCAAAATGCCCTGATCCACCCAGAGATATTAAAACAATAATATAAACTGTATGGTAAAATCTCTAATGGTAGTCAAATATATATCATCTCACAGTATATAATGTCATATTGCCCAACCCTAAATCCAATGACAACAGTGTTAAACAACCAAATGTAGCACAGTGTTATATGAATCTAGCAACAAAGGCATGTTTAAGTGTTTTTTTAAAAAAAAACATTTTATTAAAGAAAATCCCAATGTGGCATCTCATGAGCTTTAAGGTTTGAAAATTTAACTTTATGGAGAGATCCGCTCTGGATTAGACAGGCAATGATGGAGTAGACCCCAACAGCAAGGCGTCTTTTCCAGTGACAGAAATCAATCACATTTCTTGTAAGTTTGCTTGATATACATTTGGTCTGCAAACTATGTATGGTTTTCAGCCATCACAATTTTCATTGTTTTATGAGGCTTGTTACCTATGGTCTACCTGTACATAGTCGAGTGAAAGATGTGTGAGATCATTAAATTTTCAAACTTAACTGCTTCTCCCTACATGTTGACTAATTCAAGCCACCCGTACAAAAATTGTAGGGAGTAGATTTACTTTTAACATGGCCACATAGTCTTCATCAAGGAATGTAAAAACAAGTGACAGCCCAGAGGTGAAGCCAGTGTTAACTGAAACATCTCTGCCGACACAAAAGCAGACAGTTGCACATGTTCATAATAATCTAAGTCACAACAGAAGCACAACAATACCAGTGATAGGAAAAAAGTAAGTTTAACTTACCATTGAAACTGCAGAGGGCAGCAAGTGTAGTTGAAACCATCTCCAGACAACATCGTTCTGGTCATCAGTGCAGGTAATGTTCCTCTCAAAGGTCAAATGGGCCTCAAATTAGGCAACTAGTTGAACTGGTCCTTCAGTGTGTAAAGCATGATTTGTCATTGTAGAAACTGGAGGTGTCTACAGTCTGCATACATTTAAGGATGGCTGGGTCCACAGATCTGGAGTGCAGTGCAGTGAGTAGCAGCATTCCCACAATGACACAAAGTTATTCCTGTATAGTCTCTGTTCTTAAACACAGCACTCATACCTGAGCATCGGCTGTGAAACCACACTTGGTTTGGTTTCACAGAGCAGAGCAGAGCAGTGGAAACAGGAATGGTCAACGGCGGTTGACAGACCCCACCTGAGCAGGGTTTACCATGTAGCGGTTAGCTTCAGGGACACTGGTGTAGTCATGGTTAAACAAGGCTGGTTTCCCTCTCTTGAGCCACTTATCTCTACCTCAACCGTGTCCTCAGCGATGCTGTCTGACAAAATTACCGTACGCATAAGTTAAAGACAACAACAATGCTGTTATTTCGGAGAAGAAAGGTTGTCAAAGGGGTGTGAAAAGTTGCTAAATCTAGCAGACAAAGCACTACGTCAAACGTTCATTTAAAAAAGTAACGGCTCTAGCACTTAGTAACTTGGCATTCAGCTGATCAATGGTGGTTGTTGGCTGACTCTACTGTTGCAGTCTGGCCAAAAACCTACTGATATGTCGGTGACTCAATTGTGGCAGCTTCTCTGTCATGAGTAGAGCCTGTTCATGTCAGCCATTTTGATTTTTTTAAAGCAGGACCACCTAGTGGTCTGGTATTGTGCATGCTCATTCACTGACATGCCTCTTACTGGCACACTTAATGGAATGAAGCCTTTGTTAATGTTAATATTTTCCGGAATTAATCTATTGTTAATTATAGTATCTACCTTCTTTGACAGGTCAAAATTAGTTAATAATCAGTCCAGTGCACAAATTTACAGACTGAAGTTCCTAACATTCTGCCCCATGCATCCCAACACAACAGGGGTTGAAAAAAAAAAAAAAATTATGGTCAAGTAAAATGACAGTCATTCTTTTTAATATAATATTTTTTCCAACAGTCCGTTCCATATGACTGCAAAGCTTTTTCATTCTGTGATAAGGGGATAGTCTTAATATAAAAGTCCATATAGTTCCAAAACTATGGAAAGCATGACTTCATCATTTTAAACTTGAATTTGAGTATAAAAATCTTATAATGCTCTAGTAATAGAATAGACCTACTTATGAATACCAAAAATCAAATATTCATATCTAAAGGCAAAATCACATCTTTCCAAAATGTGTAGCTATATTCACAACTAGTCAGTGCCATTCAGAAAGCACCCTCCTCCTATAACTGTACAGAGCAATGATGCTTTATGGAACCTCCTGTATCCTTCTAACTCACTGCTCATTTTTGTGTTTTTCCCTGCAAATCTACACCCAGTTGTTTACTGAAGTCAGTTTAAAAAAAACAAAAAAACCCAAAAACCTAGTTGTAGTTTAAATATAACACTAGGTCACAAGGGATATTATGACCTAAACCTTACCTAGGGATTTTGTATCACTCCCAGAAAACCTTTATTATTGTGCAATCACAAACTATGTTGAAAAAGGTCCCACCAAAGATCAAGTCAATAGTACCCATCTTATACAATCTGAGAGGGCTGACATATGCTCTATTTATAGTGTTATAAACCACTCAAGTATGAATCCAGTTTGCATTTTCATTTGAGTCTGTGATCAGGATTGTTTACATATAATTTCAAGCAATCTGAAATTGCATTTAAACATATTGTTAAGGTCGATGTATTTTGTTAGTCCACCTCTGCATATTTATACTTATTTGTTGGTGTCAATGTGATGTATTTACATCTGATCTGACAAAGTAAATTGTAAAATACATCCTAAAGTAATGCGGCTTTCAAGAGTTCTCTCCCGTTTCTAATCAATTCTCCGTGGGTTGTTCCAAGTCATTCTAGGAAGCTTAATAGGAATACAAAGTTGATGTAGATAAGGATAGGTAAGAGGTCTACCTAATCAACGCATTAAATAGAAATCATCGCAAAACATAGTGATATAGACTTGTGTTGAATATTAAGGTGTTTGATGTAAAAAGCTGCACTTTTTTTAAAAGACAAAATATCCCACAACAGCGGAACAACCCAATTTACAGGAATTACAGGAGCATACTCTATATAGCCCCCAAGTCAGTATACAGACTACATGGGAGACATGTATACATGGTATAATTCTTTAATTATGCACTGCAGCATATTTAGGGGTTTGCTAAAAAAATTGTGGAGCAAAAACAACTCTCTAGGGCTTTCACTTTCAAAGTACATACTACAACACAAATCTAGTATAATGGCAAAACAAAGCATATAAGGAAAGCATGGGTTCAAGGGGAGAGACATTAGTCTAGTCTGCATTATAGATAAAAGGAATGAAAAACAGTGATTTAATTTCAATTGTTTATTAAGCTATAAAGCAGGCACATGAATATAAGAGACGTGTGCACCAATAAGTCAGCTCTCAACAACAACAAATCCACAGCAAAGTAGTTTGAAATCACTCCAGATTAAAATCCAAACTCTAATACAGCAAACGACAAACTGTGAGGAAAAACGTACTGAAAAACACTCTGGAAATGCTCAGTTCTACAGTAAAAAATATCCACCTGTCAAATACCCATACTTGCCCATCCAGCTGTAGTTCACAGATGTCAAATGAGCAAAACAAAGATTCAGCCCCAAGACCAAAGCAGCAGGATTTCAAAGTCTCGCTGTACACCAATGCACCACTGTGCAGCAGAATGCTATGTATGACTGGAGAACAAGCTGCAGAGAGCATCCATCCCACAGTTGTTACCTGAAGTAAAAAGAAAAATTTTTCTCCCGTTTAATTTTAAAGCTCCAACACCTGGTCAACTTGTTTCAAGGTTTCTAAGATTGTGCATGACATGACAAAAAAAATATATTGATTAGTGTTTAGCTTAAGGACAAGGAATACAAACAACAAAGTAAGTTTTAAATCAGTGAAATCCCCTCCTTTCTTTGACTTCCTCTAAGCTGCGGATAGAAAACACACTGATCCATCCATTTAGACTCATTCTTAGATTGTGGAGGCGTTTGGTCACATTGACAGTTAATGAGTTTGTTGGCTTTGAAGAGTACCGACACATGGTCTACTCGTTGTTTAGCCCAGTGGGTTCACCCAGACTCAGAGGCATTGAGGCTTCTTTACAAAGTTTGACTGGGTAGATCTCTGTGCCTAAGCGTAGGATCAAGCACATATACCAGTCATGTAGCAAAACAGAAGGCTGAGAAGTAAACTCTGTCACCTTTGGTTTGCTGCATCATGTGAACACGAAAAACACATTACGAAAAAAAATTATGTAAGATGCTTAAATTATAAAGAATTGGCATTTACCAGTCCAAGTGTTACAAGTCATTAGTTATACGGCACTGAAAATTGTGTTTAAAGTCTGTTTAAACTAATTTTCCTGTTTATAGTGGCATAACAATGTATAAAGTTAGAAAAATGCAGGCACACATGGAAATATATTGACTTTGGTTCTTTAAGGCTGAACCAAAACATATTTAAATCTTAGCAGTTAGCCCAACACATCCAAATGAACTACAATTATTGCTTGAGTTAAAATAAGGCAGTTGAAATTTTGCATAGTTGTTTTTTGCAGTAGAGAAAGTATTTTGCCATAATCAAACTGTATGTGTGGTCTCAAATAATCATTCATATTCATACAGGTTTCATACTTATACAGGGTCTCTGTTTTAAAACACCTGTGGTATTAGTTTAAAACTGGTTAGAATACAAAACAATCAAAAGCCTCTTGGAATTATTTCTTATATCTATGCAACCCACTCCCTTTCCTTCCATAAACATGAAAGAAATATGGAAAAATATAAAAAAAATGCCTTTGTCCAGTTGATTTCCCTCTAACTGTATTTTCCAGATAAAAGACAGTTAATGCTACAGACTAGAGCACAAATGAACTTATGGAATATAAATGAGGCAGTGTAGGAATATAACGAGTCAAACAAGCTGTCTATTCAAAGATAGAACAAATACGTTATAAAACATTCTCTTTTTGATAGAATGACAAGCTCAATTTATATATAAACTCACTGGTCAAAATTATGCTTCTCTTGAATCAAAAATAGGCGAATCTAGATGCTATCCATGGCTTTAAACTCGCTCAAAGCCTGCACAGGGTTGACATGTTTCTTGTGAGAGGATCTCTTGACTCTGTTGGTTTGGCCGTCATCCTGCTTCTCTCTCTTCACCAGAGGCTTCTTCTCAGGAGCTTTCATCCTCCAGGAGATAGCTGGCATATTGAGGGCCTCCATGCCTTTGCTCTTCTGATACTTAGTAGATGCAACATAGGAGGCCTTGACAGTAGACACCACTGTGTTCATCAGGTTCTTGGCAGCCTGAATGAGGGACATGGCACTGTCCAACTGTTTACATTGAGGAGACAATGAGAAAAGAGCAGAGAAATAATTAGCCATGTAAAATGGTGAAAGCAAAGCCTGTTGTTTTTAATTTACATCCATTTGAATTCATGTCGAGTGAAAGTAAACGGCTCCCGTCCTTCTGATGTGTCCCAGTTTTGTTGTACTATACGTTTTCCAAGGAGAAAACCAAAACTCAAGTGTTTGTACTGATAAATTAACGACCTTTCTGAGTTTGTCTGGCACACATACAGATGTGACAAATTGAAGAATATGGACAAAGGTCACGCCAATTTAATCTCTACAGTTTAATAGCCTCAGAGACACTGCTGACACTTGACTTGAAGTTCTGGAAGCATACTCAGCACTACACAACGGAGGGAGGAATTCATTATTGTCTCCATCATTCCTGCAAACAGAGCCAATGTATTTTAAATCAATCTGACTGGCAACTAAGTGGTTAATTAATGCTTAAGAGGGTTTGTAAACACCAATTATTTCTGTTATCTGTGTATTTGAAATGAAATATATGCTGAGAATTACAGTATAGTGCAGGGAATTAATTATTAACTTATCATAACCAACAGCTAATGTTGTTAAATATGCCGTTAGTATTTTTTAATTCATATGGGCAGAAAGTAGCAGATGCACTTTATTGATTTAAAAATCTTTCTAGCTAGGAATTAAAAGGTACGCCATGGAGATTTCAATGTTGTGTTAAAGTCATTTGTTTCTTTCAGAAAAAGACTGCATTGCCTGTCTCACTTTACATTTTTACCCTTTTTGTGAGTGTTCTGAAACCTGTACTGTTTGCATCAGTTTTCAGTCTCCCTGCTCTCCTCTTTTTGGCAAGTTGCTACCTTTCAAAGTAAATTACTGCCACCAACTCTTATGGCTCTCTGCAATCACCAAAACAAGCTTAGTGAATAGTCAAGCTTACTTCATGTTTCCTTGAATAGCCCATTTCAATTGCTCAACTGCTCGTTACTGTGGGACCTGGCATAATGAATATATTCTAATGGTAGAATGCGTCAAGGATAAAAGTGATGTTGAACTTACCCCCGACACAACCAGCTCTCCTCCCAAGTTCTGAACCTCAGCCTTCACTTTGCTGCAGATGTTGAGCTGGTGGCAATACAAGGCAATACGCTGCAGGTAAGCCAGCAGGTCCTGCTTACAGGTAGAGTCGGGGCACTGCGAAAGAGGAAGACAACATGTGTTAACTAATGTATGCATCAATTAATGTATAAGCACAAACAGGTTTGTTTATTATAATACAACCTGCTTTTAGATAGTACAATGAAGATTTTTTTTGTCATTTGTTCATTTGCTGCTACTATTCAGTCTGAATATTAATGTGATTCTACAGACACAATGATATCAAGATGAGTTAAGACCAGTGTGACAGGTAGGGTAGACACCCACATAATGGATGTGCTCACAGCCAAAATGACAAATGCACACCCACATCCTGGTGGATTGATAACTCATCTTCACAGGGTTAAGCACCACCAAGTCACATGGATTGCAAATTCTATTAGGAGGCAAACATTGCTGTCAATCAATAAATTTTAGTTGATGGTAATAATCTTGCATGGAGTCATTCTGGAAACATAGCTAAGAAAGGTTTGCAAAATTACAGAGGTGAAAATCACCATCCTAGCTGTTAGTAATCTGGATTCTTGTGACAAAAATGTTTTGAGAACACTCCATCCCAACAACTTAAACAATGACTTCGAGGGTGAAGGTGCAAAATAAACTGTTCAGGCTTCAAAAAGTACTCCAACAGACTTCATTAAATACAATTAATTATCTAAGGAAACCCGCAATGGATGAGAGGAAGCTTAGTTTTTAGGCCATAGGTTCAGTGCCAAGTTGAAAAAACCTCATTGTTGTTTCCAACAAGACATAACAATATCGTCAGAAGTAAGCTGGGAACACAAAACAAATACATTGCAGCTATAAAAAAAAAAAAAAAAAAAAAAAAATCCATCAACTTTAAGAATTCCAATAAATTATCCTAAGGTCTAGTTGTAAGTGGCAGAGCCACACAAATGCATCTCATTTTGAATTGGCAATCTTTTTTGAATTATTTCAACTCATTTCAAATGGACTGGAGTTCTACCTTGGAACTCCTTTTCCAATCCCTTTCCTAGCTTGCTAAACAAGTCCCTTGCCAGCATAGCAATTAGGCCATGGTACTCTTCCTAGCTGCTCTTCAAGTGAGGGATGTTAACACCCTCATGGTGGCCTGACACTTTACATCAGATCATCAGAGTGACCTGACACACACAAAAAGTATATCAGCAATGATCACGACATGGCTAGACTGACTCCATTACAGATCAGAGGCTGGCAACTTTTTACACTGCCAAACTAATTATACCTTTGAAATGCACCAGGGTAACTGTGTGAGTGAGCAGGTGTTTGGCTATCTGAGGGAGGAGTCTTCAACAGATGTAAATTCTGAGTGCAGGGTAAGGGTGAAAGGGAGGTAATAGCAGCCAATATTTTGAATGACAGAATCGCTATAGGACGTACCTGGCAAGGTCAATACTGTAGAACTTACGCATGCAGTGTGTTTCTATGTGTGCAGATGAAATGAAGAGGCATTTTGTCTGCATATAAGAGTGCAAGCGACACAGAAAGTGAACGTCTAAGTTTCTTTTATTTGTTGCCATTAATTATGGCCATTGCCGCCATTAAAGTGCACTAATCAACAGACAGTGAGGAAATACCCGCTTTCTTTTCTCTTTGCAAGCAGAGGACGAGAAAACATATTTGGGATCGTAATTTTATGGACACTTCAAACAGACTAGGACTTATGATGTGTCTAATCCTGCTGAGCACATCAGTATGCCTAGTGGGGGTATAGAGGACTTTGCTGAATATAGTGCACTCATTTCCAGACATACAGCCATGCATGTATTCATTTACAAACCACCCCAGCAAGCACAACCATGCTTATTCATACACAGCGTACATCAGAACATGGGAGATAACTGTTGAATAAGGACACAAAAGAAATTTATCAGCAATGCATCCTTTCTCTATACCCTAAATATACCCCTTCAATCTATAATTGTAAACACAAATTAAAAGATCACATAAACAAAGAAGCATCTCAACACATTACAATTATGTCTTTCCTTACTGAGTGCTCTATAGACATACTGTGACATTATAAATAAAATGATCTTCACCACCACTACCATCCACTCCTGATTAATAGGAGGATAAACTAAGTAGAGCAGGGAAACATAAGAGTTTGCATTCTATTAAAAGAGAACTATGCAAGAGGTGATGAGGGGAAAGAGAGCTGGAGGGGATGATCATCATACAGGATAGGACTAATACATGGCTCAGAGAATGGTGAAATTGGGAGAAGGAGGGGGTTTGAAAAAAATAATGGAAAGAACCAGAGAAAAATAAGTTGGAGAAAGACGAGGACGAAGACTGAGCCCGAGGGGAAACAGTATGAAGAAGTAAATAAGGGGGAGAAATCCAACTGGTGAAAAGGGACACAGACAGGAGGATTCAGCTGTAGTTAGAAGGGGGTATAAGTATGTATCACTGTGTTGTGAATCTGTGTGTGTGTGTGTGTGTGTGTGTGTGTGTGTATGCACACATGCAATAGCAAAGACCTGTGATGAGGCCGAATGCAGCAGCCATGATAATGAGGGCTTGGGGAAGTATTCAGACGGCTGAGAGCAGGGCACTGTGAAAGCATCACTTGTGCTCATACTCAGCTCAGCTGCTGGCTTCACTTAGCACTCAGGAAGCTCTGTAAGGCTGCTCTGACTGTGACATACATAAGTTGCACAGAGAAGAGATAAGAACACCTTGGATTGTTTTGGTAATGCAAACAAAAGCCCTGTGTGTGCTTAACTTAGGGCATGTTCACAATTTCAGAGGCTGAAGTGCCTCACTGAATACCTTCACTATAGTATATGAATGCTTCCAGAAACCACAGGTATCACTAGGTAAATCCCATTTCACCCCGAAGCCTATTAGGTCCCTGCTTTTATACCCGAAGATACGATTAATTAATATATAAATGACAATTAATATTTCGAGCATTTATCACAGATACTTGCTCAATTTATATGTTAATGTAGATTGTGCAAACACCATAACACAGCAGTTATGCTGAAAATCACAATGTGATCAACCCTCAAGTTAATCACACTTTGGGCTTCACTATTTAAACAATTCTTTTCCATTCCAAAATTTGCTCATCTGAAAAACAAAGGGACCATCATTCTTGTTTCCATTGATTCTCTTCTCTGATAGTGACTTCAACGGTTCATCACAGTCTATCATTGCCATTTTTTTTCGTCTTCTCTCAGTGCTGTAAAATTTCCCTCAAGCCTGATGATCTAGCTTTTTTCCACATGCTGTGTGGTCAGTTATGGACTGGGATAGTTAACCTTGCTGGGTCAGCTACTACTGAGAGATATAAAGGCAGGATGAAGAGCACAAGAGACTTCATCGCACATCTCCAGATACCTTTTCAAGGCAAACTAATAGAAAAGGGGAGTCATCACCTCTCAATAGGAGCCAGGAATACAGGTAGAAATGTCAATGATTTTTGTGTAGCTCTTCTTGATGCTACACTGGTGATTAAGTGCCTCCCCAGAAAAATAAAGGTGAAACAACTGTGTCAAAGGGTTGCAGATCATTATTCTAATTTGCTCATCCTCTTATTGTGGTAAATTTGTCAGCTATTTTTAGATTTGGTCTTGAATTTGAAATTAAAAAAAAGAAGCAATTAAAGCTATTAAAACATGACTTAAGCAAAATGTTGGTCAACATAGCTGACTGTGCTACTGACTTTAAAGGAGATTAATTCCCCATCTGCAAGAAATACAGCAATGTCCCATTGTTGTGAGATGATAATAGATAATGTTACACCACTGCCCTTAGTAGTTAGCTTAACATGACTTTAAAAGTAAAGTAACATTTAACATCTTAACTTCAGGTTTCCTCAGTTTCTGTCTGGTATGCCCTAAGGTGTCTGTTTAGGTTTGTGGTTTTCTTCCCACTGATTTTAGAGCTGTAGGACTTCTCTCTTGACAATAAGTTACTGCACACTCGCGTTTCTCCAGGCGGAGTCCTAATGTCAACCTGTTATGTTGCCATTATGTTTTTTTTCTTCACCATATGTAATCCAATCTCCTACTGCCATAGTGTTAAGTGCATAGCTAAGTCCAGTCTAGAACTATGTGCAAAAGGCATCTGGGTGTGCTGGTGTGCAGAATCACTAGGAAGATGATTGGAGAACGCAGGAAGAGAAGTGTGCAATGCAGCCATTTACTGACGGACATTTGTATTATGAAATTTTATTTCTCATCGATGACAACATTGAGAGTTGAGGAGTTTTTATTTTTTAAACTACATAGTTTAAATAGTTTACTCTCACATTATTGTCAACAATTTTGCTGACATGCTGATTTGGCCACAGTGTTTAATGTTATTGCCCTCTCATCATCATAGTTTTATTTAACGAAATTAAAAACAATTCTCCTAATCTTTTAAGTACCGATGCCGTACATGAGGTCTCACTTTTTAAGTGGGTGGGTCGCAAAATATTTAAAGGAAATGAGGAAATAATAGTGACTGAGCAGGTTGTTAAACAAAAGGATCTCACTGTGCTATGTGTGTCCATGATACAATTGATGATCAGGTAGGCCAGGTCCTATCATTGGAAATGCCATGCAGTTCCACTGAATTCCATTATACAGACCAGAGACAGAGCCAATGTGCCTTAAGCTCCCCAGCACTGACCTTTCAGGACGAATCACCTAGAGGAAATGCCAATTTCCAATATTTACTGACACAGCAGCATTTTAATTTTCCACTGCCAGCAACCCGTTGGGAAGTGCCATGGGCATTGAACAGAGAGGGTGTTTTCTGATTTGTTTTTGATGAAAATGATACTTAAAACTGTTGACAAATCTTGGTGAAGCAATTGAGTGTTTATACTCAGTGTACACATTGGAGAGACTTTGCCTTTATCCTGATTATTGGAGGGGGAGAGAATATTAACCTAAGCCTAACTACTAAAATGTCAACTTATATGTTACACATATTTCAGTTATTTCACCTGTTCCATAAAGCTTATTTTTGATTAAGCTTAGAAACTTCACTGAAGAAGGAAAACAGATGGTGTAAATTCTAAAACGTATACTGATAACTTTGCCTAAACCCTATAAATCATCCTACATCATAAAAACACTGACAGCCCAATTTGTTTGTCTGCCACAGTTAAAAGACAAACTCAACAAAACACAAAATCCTTCATTGGGGCAAGATTGGGTGTGTGCTGTTGTGGTTGCATTTCAATATCTTAAAGGAAGAAAAAAAAAATCCAAAACTTGGAGAGGGGGTTTCAGGTTTAGACAATTGTGTGTGTCTATGTGGTAGACAGTTGTGGATAATTAATTATGACTAACCTGAAAAAGACCTTCAAAACAACAAGCCTTTATCTGCCATTACACCTCAAAACTGCCATGGGTGTTACAGGGAGACTGTGGGATATGTACCATTGGGAAAAGTAGTGTGACGAAGATCGATGAAAAAAATTTAAGGTGATACAAGGAATAAATCACTGGAAAGACCTTTCTGTTACTTTAGGCAGGAATTGAAGTAAGAGATGGGGCTATGCAGGGATAGGAAATGATTTATTCTAAGCTATAGGCTGTAGACACTTAAACATGAATACAATGTGAAATAAAAAAAAATCTTTAATATATTAAATGGAATTTAAAACTTGTGAAAACAGTGGCGGTGGATAAAGTGGTGAAAATGACTAAAAAGTGAAGATAAAGGGCGAGGGCTTCAAAGGCACTGAAGAAAGCGAATTTCAAAAAATCCAGCAGTAAGAAAGTGAGTCAAGAGTTTTACTGGTCGATAAAACCTTGAATAGACCTCCTATTCATATAAACTCATGAAGTTTAGTGTGTTAGTGTTTTCTTGGTATGAACCAGTTATTGGGCCTCAGCACTTAATGAGCTGTACATTAGATTTCGCCCATCTGGTGCTGATTAAATTACTTTTGATGGCTATATATAAATCTGCCATGGACTACCAATGTCAATCGCGATCCATTTCAAATAGAATGATAATACCCAGATCTCCTCTGCTTACTGCATCTGCTAAAAGGATGCTCCCTATTTGCATGGGACCAATTCAATCAAACTGGCACTTGGGGATGTTAATGTGACAATGAAGCAGACAGAGTGTCTGGGTATGACAAGAGAAATAAAGCTGGGGGCAAGCCAAAAAGACCGACTTAAGAGGTAACCACAGGGACCAATTTAATGGCGCACATCAATTCTTAATGTTCATGCTGCACCTGTCAGTCAGGCATTTCACTGTTGCACTTGTTAGCAAAACTAATCAAACAGCTCCTACAAAATAAATAAATACAAATAGCCATACTGACTCAGCATCAACCCATTTTCACATATGGACTCCAGACAATGTCCAGAGAATCAGATCTGGACACTACACAGACTTGCGGTTTCACAAATGCAGCAAACAACTGGAGACTGTTCATGCAAAAAGTATTTGCATCTACTGAAAATACTCCATTTGGTTAAAGTGAGGGGTTGAGCCCAGGGAAGGGTGTGCAGGAGACAGGACAGAAACATCAACACCCCTACTTGCTCGTTGGGAATTCTCAAAACAATTAATTACTCCATTTACACATCAGCTTATTAAGCCTTTGCACCAACTTTATACTAGGGCGGTCATAGGTTCTGTTTAATGTCCAGCTCATCTGATTCGGATATTTGTGTTCCCTCATACAGTTCCTCCAGGTAATATCTAGAAAATGTTCAGGGCTGCAGTGCATGCGTGAAAGCAGCTATAGTCATCCATTGCTCTCCTAAAGTATCGAAAATCTTTCCTCAGGTAAAGAACCAGTGACTTTATACAGCTTTATTAGGGTGTTTGGCTGTTCTTTCCATGCTCCTTCTGCTGGATCCACCTCTAGGAGCTCTTTGGTTAAAAAATGTTTGTTCAAGGCCAAATTTCAGAATAGCAAAATAAACATTAAAATACTAAATAATCATGGATAGTGCCTCTCAAAACAAATTGGTATATTATAAATTTTCTTAACCAGCAAAAAAGGTAGGCTTCACTTTGTTAGAGCTGCAGTTGACTGAGGACTGACCTTTGAAC